>SJYT01003184.1:440765-475652 GCA_006410635.1 Cephalophus harveyi
TTTTCTCCCAAAACACTGTTTTTTTTTTTCTTTTTTTTTTTTTTTTTTTTTTTTCCCCCCCCCCCCCCCCCCCCCCCCCGCAACCGTCTTCAGTTCCTGTCATCATCATCATACAGTTTCCAGAGTACAGGTCTTTTGCCTCCTTTAGGAGTTTTGTTCCTAGGTATTTTATTCTTTTGATGTCATGATAAATGGGATTATTTCCTTAATTTCTCTTTCACTAGTGTATAGAATGCAACAGACTTCTGTGTATTAATTTAGATTTTTTTGTATGTTTGTATTTTTTGGATGTGCTACATGGCATATGTGATCATAGCTTCCTCAAGCAGGGATTAAACCCACACCCCTGGCAGTTGAAGCACGGAGTCTTAACCACTGGACTGCCAGAGAAGCCCTTCTGTGTATTAATTTCGTATCCTGCAACTTTCCAAATTCATTAATTAGCTCAGTAGTTTTCTGATAGCGTCTTTATGATTTCTTATGTGTAGTAAGAGTTGGACACGACTGAGCAACTGAACTGAACTGAGGTCATCAGCAGTTACAATTTTACTTCTTTTCCAGTTTGGGCTCCTTTTATTTATTTACTTTTTCTTCTCTGATTGCTGTGGGTAGGACTTCAAAAATATGTTGAGTAAAAGCAGAAAGAGTGGATATCCTTGTCTTGTTCCTGATCTTAGAGGAAAGGCTTTCTGCTTTTCACCATTGAGTGTGATGTTAGCCATGGGCTTGTCATATATGACTTTTATTATGTTGAGATAAGCTCCCTCTATGTCCACTTTCTGAAGAGCTTTTATCATGAATGACTAAGTGTTGAATGTTATCACAAGCATTTTCTGTGTCTGTTGAGACGATCATATGGTTTTTGTTCTTCAATTTGTTAATGTGTTGTATCACCCTGATTGATTTGCAGATATTGAAAAATCCTTCATCCCAGGAATAAATCTCATTTAATGATCTAGTGTATGATCTATTTAATGCATTGTTGGGTTCAGTTTGCTGGTATTTTTTTGAGGATTTTTGCATCTGTGTTCATCAGTGATATTGGTTTGTAATTTTCTTTTTTTTGTGGTATCTTTGTCTGGTTTTTCAATTGGTGGCGGTGGCCTAATATAATGAATTTGGGGGTATTCCTTCCTCTGCAAGCTTTTGGAAGAGTTTCAAAAGGATTGGTATTCAGTTCAGTCCAGTCGCTCAGTCGTGTCCGACTCTGTGCGACCCCATGAATTGCAGCACGCCAGGCCTCCCTGTCCAACACCAACTCCCGGAGCCCACCCAAACTCATGTCCGTTGAGTTGGTGATGCCGTCCAACCAACTCATCCTCTGTCATCCCCTTCTCCTCCTGCCCTAAATCTTTCCCAGCAACAGGGTCTTTTCCAATAAGTCAGTTCTTTGCATCAGGTGGCCAAAATATTGGAGTTTCAGCTTCAACGTCAGACCTTCCAATGAACACCCAGGACTGATCTCCTTTAGGATGGACTGGTTGGATCTCCTTGCAGTCCAAGGGACTCTCAAGAGTCTTCTCCAACACCACAGTTCAAAACCCTCGATACTTCAGTGCTCAGCTTTCTATATAATCCAATTCTCACATCCATACATGACCCCTGGAAAAACCATAGCCTTGACTAAGACGGACCTTTGTTTAAAAAGTAGTATCTCTGCTTTTTAATATGGTATCTAGGTTGGTCATAACTTTCCTTCCAAGGAGTAAGCATCTTTTAATTTCATGGCTGTAATCACCACCTGCAGTGATTTTGGAGCCCCCCAAAATAAAGTCTCTCACAGTTTCCACTGTTTCCCCATCTATTTGCCATGAAGTTATGGGACTGGATGCCTTGATCTTCGTTTTTTGAATGTTGAGCTTCAAGCCAACTTTTTCACTCTCCTCTTTCACTTTCATCAAAAATCTCTTTAGTTCGTCTTCACTTTCTGCCATAAGGGTGGTGTCATCTGCATATCTAAGGTTATTGATAATTCTGCTGACAATCTTGATGCCAACTTGTGCTTCCTGCAGCCCAGTGTTTCTCATAATGTACTCTGCATATAAGTTAAATAAGCAGGGTGACAATATACAGCCTTGATGTGCTTCTTTTCCTATTTGGAACCAATCTATTGTTCCATGTCCAGTTCTAACTGTTACTTCCTGACCTGCGTACAAGTTTTTCAAGAAGCAGGTCAGGTAGCCTGGTATTCCCATCTCTTTCAGAATTTTCCACAGTTTATTGTGATCCACACAGTCAAAGGCTTTGATATTCCCTTGGTATCTCTAATTTTCTTGAAGAGATCTCTACTCTTTCCCATTCTGTTGTTTTCCTCTATTTCTTTGCATTAATCGCTGAGGAAGGCTTTCTTATCTCTTCTTGCTATTCTTTGGAACTTTGCATTCAGGTGCTTATATCTTTCCTTTTCTCCTTTGCTTTTTGCGTCTCTTCTTTTCACAGCTATTTGTAAGGCCTCCTCAGACAGCCATTTTGCTTTTTTGCATTTCTTTTTCCTGGGGATGATTTTGATCAGTCTCCTGTACAATGTCACGAACCTTTGTCCATAGTTCATCAGGCACTCTGTCTATCAGATCTAGTCCCTTAAATCTATTTGTCACTTCCACTGTATAATCATAAGGAATTTGATTTAGGTCATACCTGAATGGTTTAGTGGTTTTCCCCACTTTCTTCAATTTAAGTCTGAATTTGACAATAAGGAGTTCATGATCTGAGCCACAATCAGCTCCCGGTCTTGTGTTTACTGACTGTATAGAGCTTCTCCATCTTTGGCTGCAAATAATATAATCAGTGAGATTTCATTGTTGGCCGTCTGGTGCTGTCCATGTGTAAAGTCTTCTCTTGTGTTTTTGGAAGATGGTGTTTGCTATGACCAGTGTGTTCTCTTGGCAAAACTCTATTAGCCTTTGCCCTGCTTCATTCTGTACTCCCAAGGCCAAATTTGCCTGTTACTCTGGGTGTTTCCTGACTTTCTACTTTTGCATTCCAGTCCCCTATAATGAAAAGGGTGGGTGTTGGTTCTAAAAGGTCTTGTAGGTCTTCATAGAACTGTCCAACTTCAGCTTTTTCAGCTTTACTGGTGGGGCATAGACTTGGATTACCATGATATTAAATGGTTTTCCTTGGAAACGAACAGAGATCAGTCTGTCGTTTTTGAGATTGCATTCAAGTACTGCATTTCAGACTCTTTTCTTGACCATGATGACTACTCCATTTTTGCTAAGGGATTCCTGCCCACAGTAGTAGATAAAATAGTCATCTGAGTTAAATTCACCCTTTCCAGTCCATTTTAGTTCGCTGATTGCTAGAATGTTGACGTTTACTCTTGCCATCTCCTGTTTGACCACTTCCAATTTGCCTTGATTCATGGACCTAACATTCCAGATTCCTATGCAATATTGCTCTTTACCGCATTGGACTTTGCTTCTATCACCAGTCACATCTACAACCGGGTGTTTTTTTTGCTTTGGCACCATCCCTTCATTCTTTCTTAAGTTATTTCTCCACTGATCTCCAGTAGCATATTGGGCACCTACCGTCCTGGGGAGTTCCTCTTTCAGTGTCTTATCATTTTGCCTTTTCATACTGTTCATGGGGTTCTCAAGGCAGGAATACTGAAGTGGTTTGCCATTCCCTTCTCCAGTGGACCACATTCTGTTAGACCTCTCCACCATGACCCACCCATCTTGGGTGGCCCCACATGGCATGGGTTAGTTTCATTGAGTTAGACAAGGCTGTGGTCCGTGTGATCAGATTGGCTAGTTGTCTGTGATTGTGGTTTCTGTCTGCCCTCTGATGCCCTCTCTCAGAGCCTACCATCTTACTTGGGTTTCTCTTACCTTGGACGTGGGGTATCTCTTCACGGCTGCTCCAGGAAAGCGAAGCTGTTGCTCCTTACGTTGGACGCGGGGCATGTCCTCACCACTGCTGCTCCTGCCCTTGGACATGGGATATCTCCTCTCTGCCCCTGCCCTTGGACGTGGGATATCTCCTCTCTGCCGCTCACCGCTTCTGCGCCGCCCAACTGCCGCTAGCTACTCCTGCATTGCAGGAGGTATTAACTCTTTTCTAAATGTGTGATAGAATTCTTCTGTGAAGCCATCTGGTCCTGGACTTTTGTTTAAAGAGAGTATGTTTTCTTTTTTAAAATTTTTATTTATTTAGGCTGCACCAGCTCTTGGTTATGGCACATGGATCTAGTACCCTGACCAGGGATTGAACCTGGGCCCCCTGCATTAAAGTGCAGAGTCTTATCCAGGGATAAGGGATAGTCTTATCTTACCAGGGAAATCTGTTGTCTTTTAATCATTATTTCAATTTCAGTCCTTGTGATAGGTCTATTTATATTTTCTGTTTCTTCCTGGTTCAGTCTCAGATTATACCTTTCCAAGAATGTGTCCATTTCTTTCATGTTGTTTATTTTATTGGCATATATATATATATATATATATATATTTGGTTTAGTAGTTTCTCATGATCGTTTTTACTTCTGTGGTGATAGTTCTAACTCCTAAATTTTCATTTCTAATTTTATTGACTTGAACCCTCTCCCATTTTTTCCTGATGAATCTGGCTAAAGGTTTATCAGGTCTGTTTGTGTTTTCAAAGAACCAGCATTTAGTGTCATTGATCTTTTCTATTGTTTTCCTTGTCTGTATTTCATTTATTTCTGCTCTGATATTTATGATTTCTTTCCTTCTACTAACTTTAGAATTTGTTCTTCTGTATCTAGTTGCTTTAGATGTACGTTTAGGTTGTTTATTTGGGATTTTTCTTTTTGCCTGAAGTAAGATTGTATTGCCATAAACTTCCCTCCTAGAACTGCTTTTCCTGTGTCTCATAGGTTTTGGATCATATTTTTGTTTTCATTTGTCTCTGGGTATTTTCTTACTTCCTCTTTGATTTCTTCAGTGATCCATTGGTCATTTAGTGGCATATTGTTTAGCCTCCATGTTTCTTTACAGTTGTTTTTTTTTTCTTGTAGTTGATTTCTAATCTCATAGCGTTGTGGTTAGAAAAGATGCCTGATATGATTTCAGTTTTCTTAAATTTATCAAGGCTTGCTTTGTGGCTCAGTATATGGCCAGTCCTGGTGAATGTTCCATGTTCACTTGAAAAGAATGTATATTCTGCTGCTTTTGCATGGAATGCTCTATGTTGTTGTTCAGTCGCTCACTTGTGTCCGACTCTTTGCAATCCCGTGGACTGCAGCACGCCAGGCTTCCCTGTCCTTCACTATCTCCAGGAGTTTGCTCAAACTCATGTCCACTGAGTTGATGCTAGCCAACCATCTCATCCTGTTGCCCCCTTCTCCTATGTGTCTTCTCCTCCTAATGTGTCGTTTAAGGCTTGTGTTTCCTTATTGATTTTTCTGTCTGAATGGTCTGTCTGTTGATGTAAGTGGGGTTTTAAAGTCCCCCATTGTTATTGTGTTATTGTCAATTTCTCCATTTATGTCTCTTAACATTTGTCATAATTCTTGAGGAACTCACATGTTGGATGCATATATATTTACAATTGTTTTTTTCTTGTTCTTGGACTAATCCCTTGATCATTATGTAGTGTCCTTCTTTGTCTCTCATAGCAGTCTTTATTTTAAAATTTATTTTGTCTGATATGAGTATTGCTTATCCAGCTTTCTTTTGGTTTCCATTTGCATAGAAAGCCTTTTTCCATCTCCTCACTTTCAGTCTGTACGTGTCCCCAGATGTGAAGTTTATCTTTTGTAGAGAGCATATATAAGGGTCTTGTTTTTGTGTTCAGCCAGCCAGTGTGTCTTTTGGTTGGAGCATTTAATCCATTTTTGTTTAATATAATTAGTAATATGTATTTCTTATTGCCATTTTGTTAAATTGTTTTGGATTTGTTTCTGTACGTCTGTTTTCTTTTCTTCCTCTTTTGTTCTCCTGTGATTTGGTGTGACTGACTTTAGTGTTGTGTTTGGATTCCTTTTTCTTTTTGTCCATATTTATTGTAAGTTTTCAGATTGTGGTTTACTGTGAGGTTTTTTTCTTTTCTTTTTTGGCCACGCCATTTGGCTGTGGGATCTTAGCTGCCTGACCAGGGATCAAACCTGGACCCGCTGCAGTGAAAACAGAGTGGTAACCACTGTGCCACTAGAGAATTCCCACTATGAGGTTTTGATATAGCAGTCTGCCCTACTAGATTGTTTTAAGTTGCTGGTCACTTCATTTCAAATGTGTTCCCAATATTCTGCATTTGAAGTCTTCTCTTCTCATGATTGCTGATCTTGATACCATATTTATGTGTGAATGGTTTCCTACCTTTACTGTATGTTTGCCTTTACCAGTGAACTTCCTCATTTATAATTTTTTTTGTTTCTAATTGTACCATTTTCTTTTCCATATGGAAAAGTTCTTTAGCATTTGTTGTAAAACTGGTTTCGTGGTAGGTACTGAATTCACTTAGCTTAGCTTTTTTTTTTTTGCTTGTCTCTGAAGTTTTTGATTTCTCTGGCAAACCTTAACAAGAGCCTTGCTGGGTAAAAGTATTCTTGATTGTAGAATTTTTTTTTTTCATTACTTTAAATATATTGTGCCAGTCCCTTCTGGCCTGCAGAGTTTCTGCTGAAAAATCAGCTGTTACCCTATGGGGATTCCCTTGTATGTTTTTGTTGCTTTTAATATTTTATTTTTGTCAGTTTGATTAACATGTGTCTCAGTGTGTTCCTCCTTGGGTTAATCCTATATGGGACTCTTTGCACTTCCTGGACTTGAGTGTTTCTTTTGCCATGTTAGGAAAGTTTTCACTATTATCTCTTCAGATATTTTCCCAGGCCTTTTCTCTCTCTCCTCCTTCTAGGACTCCTATGCTGCAGATGTTGGTGCATTTATTGTCCCAGAGGTCTCCTCAGAGAAGACAATGGCACCCCACTCCAGTACTCTTGCCTGGAAAATCCCATGGACAGAGGAGCTTGGTGGGCTGTAGTCCATGAGGTCGCGAAGAGTCAGACATGACTGAGTGACTTCACTTTCACGCATTGGAGAAGGCAATGGCACCCCACTCCAGTACTCTTGCCTGGAAAATCCCATGAACGGAGGAGCCTGGTAGGCTGCAGGCCATGGGGTTGCAAAGAGTTGGACATGACTGAGCGACTTCACTTTCACTTTTCACTTTCACGCATTGGAGAAGGAAATGGCAACCCACTCCAGTGTTCTTGCCTGGAGAATCCCAGGGACGGGGGAGCCTGGTGGGCTGCTGTCTATGGGGTCACACAGAGTAGGACACGACTGAAACGACTTAGCAGCAGCAGCAGAGGTCTCTTTGTCCTCATTTTTTTTCATTCTTTATTCTGTTCCACAGCAGTGATTTCCATCAGTCTCTGTCTTCCAGCTCACTTACTTGTTCTTCTCATTTATTCTATTTATTCCTTTTAGTGTCTTTTTCATTGCAGTTACTGTATTATTTATCTCAGTTTGTTCTTTAAAGCTTCTAGCTCTTTATTAAACGTTTGTTGTATCCTCTTAGTCTGTGCCCCTAGTCTTTTTCTGGGATCTTGGACCACCTTTACTATCATCACTTTGAATTCTTTTTCAGGTAGATTGCCTGTCTCCACTTTGCTTCGTTGTTCTTCTCGGGTTTTACCTTGTTGCTTCCTCTAGAATTTATTTCTCTGATGATGTCTCATTTTGTCTTAACTTTCTCTGTCTGGCCTCTGTCCCTCAGGTTGCAGGATTGTAATTTTTCTTGGTCCTGATGTCTGCCTCCTGGTGGGTGAAGTTTATATTGGTGCTTGTGCAATCTTCCTGGCAGGAGGGACTGGTTCTTGCCCACAGGTGGGTAGAGCTGGGTCTTGTCCCTCTGGTGGGTAGGGCCATCTCAGTGGGTGTGTTTATAGGTGACTGTTGTCTTTGGATGACAACCTGTCTGCTGATGGGTGGGACTGTGTCCCACCTTTTTGGTTGGTTGTCCTGAGGTATCCCAGCAGTGGAGCCTGGGTCTTGCTGCCAAAATGGTGATGTCTGGGAGAGTTCACACTGGTGAGTATTCGTTGGGGCATCTGCAGTGTTTTTGCCCCCAAAGTGAGTTACTGCCAACCCCTGCTCCCCAGGAGACCTTCTGAGACCCGCAGGTAGGTCTGGCCAAGGCTTCTGTGGAGTCAGTGCTTTGCCCTGGGTCTCAGTACACGTGAAAACTTGTGTGTGCACTCCAAGAGTGGAACCTGTGTTTCTCCCAGTGCTCTGGAGCTCCTGCACTGACACCTGTCTGGCATTCAAAGCTAGATTCTGTGGGGACTCCTCTTGATGCCAGACTCCCCAGGGTGGGGAGCTTGATGTGAGGCTCAGAACTCTCACTCCTATGAGAGAACCTCTGGGATGTAATTACTTTCCAGCTTGTGAGTTGCCCACCCAGGAGGAAGGGATTTTGCCTGTATTGCAAAAATGCCCCTCCTACCATCTCATTGTCTTTGGGTATAGAATATCTTTTTTGGTAGGTTCAGTTCTTTTTTGTCAATGGTTGTTCAGCCATTAGTTGTGATTTTGGTGTTTTCGTGAAAGGAGTTGAGCTCAAGTACTTCTACTCTGCCATCGTGTCTCCAGTCTCAGCTTCTGTTATTTTGAATTTATATTTCTTTTGATTTGTGGAATATTTTTCTCTATCTATGGAGAAGGAAATGGCAACCCATTCTGATATTCTTGCCTGGGAAATCCCATGGACAGAGGAGCCTGGTGGGCTACATACAGTCCATAGGATCACAAAGAATTGGACATGACTGAATAGAATCTGATTTATGATCTTAATTGACTAATACATTTACTATGTGTTGAACCTTTCTACACAAAGTAATTCATTTAATTCTTCAAACAGCCCTGTGCTCCTAATATTACTGTATTTTGCAGATGGGGAAACTGAGGTTAAGTTGTCCAGTTCTCCCATAGCTAACATGTAATATTTTTATCCAGCCAACTGGCTGCATATAATATCCATATAACATTAAATAGGAACAAATATAACCTAAATTCTTACTTATTTTTCAGTTGCAGGACAAAGAATCCCAGCTCAAACTTATATGAACAAAACAAATAATTTCATGGTTCATTGAACTGGACTAATGAAAGTTTTTAAGGATAGCTGGGTCAACTCTGCTTTTCTGTTTGGCCTTGTTCCCAGACAAGTTTTTTCCATATAGTGGCAAAGGTGTCCCTCAGTTGTCCAGGTTTAAGTAGTCCTTTTGTTTTAAGGTTTTGAGAAAGAAAGAAATGAATCCTCTCTTCAAGGGCCCAATTTTGACTCAGAACAAGCAGACTGCCACTGCTCTCCAAATAAGTTTTATTTGGGATCAACAGGGAATTGCAACTCTGGGACGGCCATGTGCAAGTCCCTGCACTGCATGGAAAGGAGAAAGCTTTTATAAAGGGAAGTTTGGAGGGCTAAATAAACAGGGTCAGCGGTTTTCCATTGGCTGAGGCCTTTCAGGAAAAGGAGTCTTTCATCTTGTTGGGCTGTGCTAAGATTGCAGGGCATGAGAACTCCTTTCTGATCTGTTATTTAATTGAAGTTTCTATTTAGTTGTTTGCAATGTTATTTCCTGGAAGATTGGCTCTGCCTGGGCAAGGATCTTCACACATGGACCAACTGCTGTGTGCACAGAAATGGGGGTAAAGAGTCATCAGGCTGGCCGTCCTGGGCCGCGTGTCTACTCTTGTAGGGGGGAAATGGTAGCCCACTAGACAAAATATGCCTCCCAAAAGGGGAAAATGTTTGGGCTAAAGGAGGCAGAAAATAGGAAAAACCATTTTGGCAACATAGCAGTGACTTGTTCTTTCATTAGGTGCCACTCATTCTTCGAGTTGTAAAAGAGAGCAGTTATTTTTAGAGAAATTGCTAAAATTTTGAAAGAATATTGTGCAGTTAAAATAAGGAAAGTGAAAGTACTTTGTCCAGTGCTGTAATTTATTTTCTTTGTTGTGTGTATTTTTTTTGTCTGTAATTTATTTTCAATCATATGCTTTGTTGTTCCTCTCATATCCTTCAGTTTTCTTAATTGATGATTTAGGTAAAGACCTCTTCACAGTCTGATGAAGCCTGTGAACTCCTTAGAATATTTTTAAATACAGAAAAAAGAGGATTTCAGGATTTACCTGTGTGGTCCAATGGTTAAGAATCCGCCTGTCAGTACAGGGGACGTGGGTTTGATCCCTAGTCAGGGAAGATTCCACATGCCACGGGGGAGCTAAACCCAAGCGTCACAACTGCTGAAGCTCGTAACCTCTAGAGCCTGTGCTTTGCAACGAGAGAAGCCACTACAGTGATAAGCTGAAGCACGGCAACTAGAGAACAGCTCCCTCTCACCACCGCTAGAGAAAGTCTGCACACAGCTGGGAAGGCCCAGCACTGCCAAAAAAAATTTTTTAAAGAGCTAAAAAAAAAACCCCTAGAATTTCATATGAAATCATTTTTGTGAAATAAAGTTATCAAAATACTTTAAAAATGGTAGTATAATAGCATGTGTGTTTCTTTTTTTGTCTTGTTCTTGGCCGCTCTGTGCCACTTGTAGGATCTCAGTTCCCCAACCAGGATTGAACTGGTGCCACGTGCAGGGAAGTGCAGAATTTTAACCACCGGACTGACAGAGAAGTCCTTTCACTGTGTGTGTGTTTCACTATAATATAGTAAGTAACACTCTGGTGGCAGGTGTAATAAATATTATAATTTCAAAGTGGTGATGAATGTAACATTTATTTTGAGATAGCATATACTTTATGTAGGAAGAGAGATTGTGGCAAAAGCTCAGTAACTGAACTTGTGGCCTCAAGGGTCCTTTCTAGGAAGATATATGCAGTACTGTGAATGTCACTAAAACTTACTGGGATAGGCTTATTATTTGAATGGAAATATATCTTTGTTCAAAAGAATCCAATATAAGATTTGTGAGATTGATAGTGTATATAAGGAAGATACATATACTTGTTTGCAGCCAAGAGTATTGGCGTTAGAGTGTTAAGCATAAATGACAAAAGGAGAGAGAGAAAGAAGAGATCTATAGATCATACGGTAAGAAAGAGAGTAAGGTTGTTGCTTTCTAGATTGTAAAAGTAGCACAAAAATAAGATAGAGATGTGATGGATGATTTCAGTGATCTTAAATTCTGCCAGAGATCCTTTCTTTGCTAGGGACAAGACCTTTTTTTTTTTTTTTTTTCTTTTGATCATTTAAGTTCTTGGAAAAAACAAAATGAGAGAAAAGATTCCTTTGGTTTGAAATCTCATTGACAAGGAGGAAGAAACAAGTGAAGTAGGAGACGCTGAATGTTGTGGGAAAAGAAACTACTATTTTTGAGTCTCTCCAGACAAAATGTTGAGTATAATCGAACTGTGTCCTTGGGTATCAGGAAAGTATATTTTAAAAATAGAGAATTACCATACTTTTAGGATTCAGTGTCCCAGTCAAAGCTGAATCAAAGTTCTGTAAAATCTAAAATTTGGGGGTTAAATTTTAAATTATTTTTAAAATTCTAGTAAAATACAGACAATATAAAATTTACCATCTTAACCTTTTTTAAATGTATAGTAGTGTTGTTGCTGCTGTTGCTGCTGCTAAGTCGCTTCAGTTGTGTCTGACTCTGTGCGACCCCATAGACTGCAGCCCACCAGGCTCCCCCATCCCTGGGATTCTCCAGGCAAGAACACTGGAATGGGTTGCCATTTCCTTCTCCAATACATGAAAGTGAAAAGTGAAAGTGAAGTCGCTCAGTCGTGTCCGACTCTTAGTGACCCCATGGACTGCAGCCTACCAGGCTCCTCCATCCAGGAGATTTTCCAGGCAAGAGTACTGGAGTGGGTGTTAGGTACGTTTATATTATTGGTCACCTATCAGTACCATCTGTCTTGAGAACACTGTTCATTTTGCCAAATTGAAACTGTCACCATTGAACAACTCATGTCCCTCTCACCACAGTATATGGTAGCCAAGATTTTGCTTTCTGTCTGAAGGTGACTACCCCAGGTGCCTCTCTTAAGTGGAAACATATGGTATTTTTCCTTTTGTGACTGGCTTATTTTGCTTAGTGTTGTTTTTCTGAGATTCATTCATGTATCATGTGGTAGAATTTCCTTCATTTTAAGGCTGAGTAATCCAGTGTGTGTATATACTGTATTTGTTTTATCCATTCCTCCATCAATGGACATTTGAGTTATTTCCACCTTTTGGCTGTTGTGAATAATACTCCTGTGAACATCTGGGTGTGCAGATGTCTGCTTATGTCTCTACATTCAGTTTTTTTCAAATTATTTTATTTGAGGAATTGTGTAGCATCTCAATATTAAGACCAGGCAGAAAAAAGTTTATATTTTAAAAGTCAACTAAGAAAAAGATCAATAAACCAATAGGAAATTGACAAAGGATTCTGAACATGCAGTTCACAGAAAAGGAGATCAAAATTAATAGATGCTTAGTTCTCCTCATAGAGGAAATGCAAATAAAATACATATTTCATTTATCAGACTGACAGGTAACTAAAAGGATATTAATATTCTGTGAAGGGCAGGGTTGTGCTGGTATGGGGGCTTATATGCAGTTAATGGAATTATACATAGGGTCAGCCACTAGAAAGGGGCATTTGTCATTACTTATCAGAATTAAAAATGTACATACCCATTGACTTAGCAGTACCCATTTTGAGAATGTTTCCTACACATATTTTTGCACAGCTGTAAAAGATAAATATACAGGATTAATCCTTGATGTATTGTTTGCAGTAGCAAAAACTTGAGAGTAACCTAAATGTCCATCAGCTTGAAGACTAGTTATATAAATTGTTATATCTATACAAATCCTATGCAGCTATAAAAAATTTAATTGCTCCTGACATGGCTCTGGATAAGTCTTTAGGATGTATTATTGAATGAAAATACAAGGAATAGAATCTCACATATAGTATGCCATCATCTGTGTAAAGAAAGAAAAGAATGTTTCCTTATATGTGCTTAAAATATGTATGGAAGTGTCTATAAGATACAGATAAAGCTGTTGTCAGTGGGAAGGGAGAATGACTAGATAGTTAAAATTTAGGTGAAAAAGATATGCATAGAAAAAAGCAAAGGGGATTACTAAAATAGAGGAAGAGATAGTTCTAAACCAATGACTTAGACTCTCTAACACACCTCTTAAGAAAAATAGCAGAACCTCAGAATCAACATTTGAAAAAACTTAAAGCTTTTAGGATTGATTTAGACTAAAAAGTAGTATAAGAAAACCAACTCCTTGGGTACAGTAACACATTTCTTTCTTTTTTGTTGCTTTTAGTAATTTTTTTTTTTTTTAAACTAAATCTTAAACTTTATTTTTTGGCTGCGCCACTTAGCCTGAAGGCTTACTTCCCCAACCAAGGAATTAACCTGGGCCCCCAGCAGTTGAAGGTCAGAGGCCTACCCACTGGACTGCCAGGGGTCCAAATCCTAAACATTTTTAGATATATATAAAAAAAGAAAAATGCAGTAGTCTTCCTTATCTGTGGAGGTTATGTTCCGAAACCCCCAGTAGATTCCTGAAGCTGCCGATAGTACCTCTAATTATGGTGTTTCCCCCTCAAGTTTGTTTATGAATTAGATACGGTAAGAGATTAACAATAATGATAACATGGAACAATTGTAGTCATATAAAAGTAATAAAAGTTGTGTGAGTGCAGTTTCTCAGTCTCAAGATATCTTATTACTGTAAAAGTTTAATGCCTTTTTCATTTAAGCACTTATCATGCATGTGGTCAAATTCTCAACGTCCGCTGGATCATAGAAAAAGCAAGAGAATTTCAGAAAAACAGCTACTTCTGCTTCATTGACTACACTAAAGCCTTTGACTGTGTGGATCACAACAAACTCTGGAAAATTCTTAAAAGAGATTGGAATACCAGACCTTACCTGCCTCCTGAGAAACCTGAATGAAGGTCAAGAAGTGTTAGGACCAGACCTGGAACAACAGACTGGCTCCAAATTGGGAAAGGACTATGTCAAGGCTGTATATTGTCACCCTGCTTATTTAGCTTCTATACAGAGTACATCATGTGAAATGCTGGGCTGGACGAAGCACAAGCTGGAATCAAGATTGCCGGGAGAAATATCAATAACCTCAGATGTGCAGATGATACCACCCTTATGGCAGAAAGTGAAGAAGAACTAAAGAGCCTCTTGATGAAAGTGAAAGAGGAGAATGGAAAAGTTGGCTTAAAGCTCAACATTCAGAAAACTAAGATCATGGCATCTGGTCCCATCACTTCATGGCAAATAGATGGGGAAACAATGAAAACAGTGACAGACTTTATTTTGGGGGGCTCCAAAATCACTGCAGATGGTGGCTGCAACCATGAAATTAAAAGACACTTGCTCCTTGGAAGAAAAGCTATGACCAACCTAGACAGCATATTAAAAAGCAGAGACATTACATTACCAACAAAAGTCCATCTGGTCAAAGCTATGCTTTTTCTAGTAGTCACGTATGGATGTGAGAGTTGGACTATAAAGAAAGCTGAGTGCCAAAGAATTGATGCTTTTGAATGTGGTGTTGGAGAAGACCTTGAGATTCCCTTGGACTGCAAGGAGATCCAACCAGTCCATCGTAAAGGAGATAAGTCCTGAATATTCATTGGAAGGACTGATGATGAAGCTGAAACTCCAATACTTTGGCCACCTGATGTGAAGAACTGACTCATTGGAAAAGACCCTGATGCTAGGAAAGATTGAAGGCGGGAGGAGAAGGGGACGACAGAGGATGAGATGGCTGGATGGCATCACTGATGCAATGGATGTGAATTTGAGTAGGTTCCAGGAGTTGATGATGGACAGGGAAGCCTGGCGTGCTGTAGTCCATGGGGTCGCAAAGAGTCGGATATGACTGAGCGACTGAATTGAACTGAAGCCTTCTTCTACCCCATTCCTCCTCTGTTTGATTGACTGGATTATGTCTGCTGACTGACAGTATATTTTGATTTCAGTGAAACATTTCACAAAGTTTATGACATTCTTCAATGTGAGGTGGATAATAGAAAGGCTTGTAACTGACAAGTGTTACCCATGGGTTTCTGTCTTTGGTTAGAGTCTTATATTCTTTTTTGTCTTTTTGTCTTCGTTTTTACAAAACTACACAGGAGAGAGAGTAAATATGTTGGATTATTTAATGTTTAATATATACGAATATAAAGTTCTACATTTATAATAATGATATAATGTATTAAATTACTGCCTCAAACATTAGTTATACAAATACAGAATAGAGAAGGCCTGATTTGAAAGCTCTTGATAAGAATTCCTAAGAAATAAATGAGTAGCTTTTCTCTTGGTGTCTGTGGTAGTACTTCTTTTTTGATGAATAAGTTGGTCATGGCTTTCTAGAATCTTAAGTGTATTTATTTACTTGAAATAATTGTCTCAAGAATTTTTCCTATGAAAATATTTAAGAGGATACTAATAGTTTTAAAATAAAAGATATTTTTAGCTGTTTTCCTTAGATTAGTAAATAATAAAACCATAACAATAGAGAAGCAATTAAATTGTGTTATCTACATGTCAAGAGTAAATTAGTTACTATGATTCTGTGGCTGTATAGAAAAATGTTGGCGGAATGTTAAAAGAAGTAGAACAGAAATTATATATCTGTTTCTATTGTAATGAAATTCTGTTTACACGTTAATGAGACTTGAAAGGACTTTTAAAACTATTGAAAAGTGTTTTTTAGGGTAATGTAATAATATATGCATGCTCATTCACTTAGTTGTGGTCGACTCTTTGCAACCCTGTGGAGTATGTCCTCCAGGCTCCTAGAAGTTCATGGGATTTTCCAGCCAAGAATACTGAAGTGGGTTGCCATTCTCTATTACAGGGAAGGTAATAATTAAATAGTGAAATTTAAACATTTTAATTTTATGATCAGAAAGTGATATAGTTTATTTCCTTGCAGTCTTAATAGCAGACAGCATTCTTTCCCATGAAAAGGAGAAAAAGTGAAATATATTAGGCTATATTATTAGAGGTGTAATGTTCAGACCATTGAACCCACACAAGTCATCACGTTTGGAATATGGTTTTCAGTTTTAGGTGTTTTGCTTTTGTTTTTATTGTAGTGTAATTGGTTTACAATGTTGTGTTAGTTTTTGGTGTACAGGTGTTGTAATATTAAGAAAAGAATCCGTAAATGAGTTATGGAGGAGATCTTGGAATTCACCTGAGGATGGAGGTGGGAATGTTTACCCTGTTAATGGGTTTTAGAAGGTGAGGACAGGAAGAGGAGAAAGGGGATGTAATAATATAATGGGGCCTTCAAATATTTGAATGTCAGCTGGCAAAGGGAATAGTTGTTTCTTCATAGCTGCAGAGGGCAGTACTAAAATCAGTGGGTGGAAATGACAGCAACAGGCTGTGGAGGTCCAGGGTGGACCAGTGACTAACATCCAATGGGTCTGACAACAGAATACAGGGACTTATTGGGTGACTGGCCAGAGGGAGAAGAAACCAAGGCATAGGTCACCAAGACAAGGAGCCAGTTTCCAGTTCCTTACAGAAGATCACAGTTAAAGAAGCAATTACTAGAAGAGTTAAGAGACTAGACAGGATCGTCAAAAATAAATAATGCAGGGAATTCTCTGGTGTGGTCCAGTGGTTAGAACTTCACGCTTTCACTTCTCACGGCCCAGATTCAATCCCTGGTTGGGGAACTAAGATCCCACAAGGTGCAGGATGCTGCCAAAAAAAAAAAAAAATCATGATGTAGAACCAGTTATTAACTGACCTTGGATACCGGATGATCTCGGTTCCTGTGGGCACAACATACAGGTGGGAATGAAAAGAATTGTTGCTAGAGATCAAGTAGAATTGAGCCAGTGAAGGAACTTTAAACTTTTATCAATTTATTATATGTATTAAAGGAAAATGAGGATGACTTCCTAATGTCTCCTTTCTCACTTCTGCCGTTTATGCCACTTGGTTTCCTACTCACCAGGTGACCACTACCCCTTTCTTATCCAGACATCCTTGCTGTGAGTGTGATCTATAAAGTGGTCTCCTTAGGCCAAGCCCCATCAAGAACTTCAGACTGCTCGTGAGGCTTAGTTGTGAGTGTCTGGGTTTGGACAGCCTGCATGCACTCTAGTTCAAGGAACCAAGATTTGGACTTCTGCTTTAACTTCTTGTAGGAATGGTGGTCTATAGTGACCTTACAGGTTTTTCTCCTTAGGGACTAGAACTTCGCATCAGGGCCCTACCTACCGACTAGACCTCTTAGCTGCCTGACTCCACGTGTGCCTGAGCTTGCTAAACCATGGCTTCCCCACACCTGCCCTCATCTTCCTATTTACTTTTCTTCAAATTATCTGAACTGTTTTGATTCTTCCCACCAATTTGAGGCTCTGGGCTGATTTCCCTTTTGTTTTTCAAACCTGCCAGGCAAGTTTAGATCTAGATGTTGGCTCCTTCCTAACTGCCCTGTCCACCCATATTTATCTTTCTTACTTTGTTTTTGTTGTTGCCCTTTGATAATCCTACTGTAAAAATTCAGCCTCCCTTCCCCTGTGCCTTTTTTTTTTTCTTTCTTGCAGTATTCACCTTATTGCAGTGTTCTGTAATCAAACACATCTCAAGAGGTTTGCCTGTATTTTTTTTTAATCATTTATTTATTTTTATTAAATTGTAGTTGTTTTATAGTGTGAATTTCTGCAGTGCCGCAAAGTGGTTCAGTTATACACACACACACATATACATGCATTCTTTTTTAAAATATTTTTTTCCATTATGGTTTATCATAGGATATTGAATATAGCTCTTTGTGCTATACCAGTAGGACCTTGTTGTTTATCCATTGTGTATATAAAAACTTAACATCTACTACCCCAAGGATTCCACTCCATCCCTCCCCCTTGGCCACCACCAGCTTGTTCTCTGGGTCTGTGATTCTGTTTCATAGATAAGTTCATTTATGTCATATTTTAGATTCCACATACAAGTGGTGTCATGTGGTGTTTATCTTCCTCTTTCTGACTTGCTTCACTTAGTATGATAATCTCATGGATAATCATCCATGTTGCTGCAAATGGCATTATTTCCTTCCTTTGGACTGAGTAGTATTCCATTGTACTATCTGTTAATGGGCATTTAGGTTGCTTCCATGTCTTGGCTATTGTGAACAGTGCTGCTGTGAACACAGGGGAGCATGTAACTTTTTGACATACAGGTTTGTTTGGACGTATGTCCCAGAGTGGGATTGCTGAATCATATGACAGTCCTGTTTTTCGTTCTCTGAGGAACCTCCATATTGTTTTCCACAGTGACTGTACCAACTTAGATTCCCACCAGCAGTGTAGGAGGGTTCCCTTTTCTCCACACCCTCTCCAGCATTTATTATAGACTTTTTTTTTAATAGTCTTTTTAATGATGGTCATTTAACAGATGTGAGTTGGTATCTCATTGTAATTTTGATTTGCTTTTCTCTAATAATTAGTGATGTTGAGCATCTTTTCATGTGCTTATTGGCCATCTATTTCTTTGGAGAAATGTCTCTCTAGGTCTTCTGCCCAGATTTTGATTGGGTGGTTTGTTTTTGTTGTTGTTGATGTTGAGTTTTATGAGCTGTTTGTGTACTTTGGAAATTAAGCCCTTGTTGGTCACATCATTTGCAAATATTTTCTCACATTCCAGAGGTTGTCTTTTTGTTTTGTTTATGATTTCCTTTGCTGTGCAAAAGGTTGTAAATTTGATTAGGCTCTATTTGTTTATTTTTGCTTTTATTTCTTGGAGAAGGCAATGGCACCCCACTCCAGTATTCTTGGCTGGAAAATCCCATGGACGGAGGAGCCTGGTGGGCTGCAGTTCATGGGGTCACTAAGAGTCGGAGACAACTGAGGGGCTTCCCTTTCACTTTTCACTTTCATGCATTGGAGAAGGAAATGGCAACCCATTCCAGTGTTCTTGCCTGGAGAATCCCAGAGATGGGGGAGCCTGGTGGGCTGCCGTCTATGGAGTTGCACAGAGTCGGACACGACTGAAGCGACTTAGCAGCAGCAGCAGCAGCAGCTTTTATTTCTAATGCCTTGGGAGACTGAAAGAAAACATTGGTACAGTTTATGTCAGAGAATGTTTTGCCTATGATCTCTTGTAGTAGTTTTGTGGTGTCGTATCTTATATTTAAGTCTTTAAGCCATTTTGTGTTTATTTCCGTATATGAGGAGAGTGTGTGTTCTAACTTCATTGATTCATATGCGGCTGTCCAACTTTCCCAACACCACTTGCAGAGTCAGGAGGAAAAGCCAGAAAGAATCCGAGGAAAACCAGGTTTACCTCGGATTCTTTCTTAGAGGGTTCTTCCCTTTCTCTTTTAAATATTATGTTTCTCCAGAGTTCTGTCAGTGATCTCTTTTCTTTTCACCTAGTACACTTCCGATCTCATCCACTGTTATACTGAGGTGACGACTCCCAAATACACATTTCTAGTGAAAACGTGTCCTTTGAACTAGAGACCTACATCTGTCATGACATTCGATAGACACCTCAAACAAGTTGTTTTCCCTCCCACACCTGAATCTCCTCTTGTATTATGTTGGTGTTTGGTGCCACCATCTACCCCAGACACAATCTTGTCTTCCTAGTCTTCAGTTTTACCATTTCTATCCATTTAATCTCCAGATCCTGTTCTAGCTCTTAACTTTCTCCAAAATCCATACCTTTTTCTCAGGTTTATCTCACTGTGCTTATACTCTGAGGCAGGAATCATACATGTAGGGTTTACTGTTTGTCACGTGGGGTCCAGCGTTTTAGCCAGCATGTGGTTAGTAATTCAGTTCAGTCACTCAGTCATGTCCGACTCTTTGCGACCCCATTAACCGCAGCACGCCAGGCCTCCCTGTCCATCACCAGCTCCTAGAGTTCACTCAGACTCACGTCCATCGAGTCAGTGATGCCATCCAGCCATCTCATCCTCTGTCGTCCCCTTCTCCTCCTGCCCCCAATCCCTCCCAGCATCAGAGTCTTTTCCAGTGAGTCAACTCTTTGCATGAGGTGGCCAAGTCCTGGATTTTCAGCTTCAGCATCATTCCCTCCAAAGAAATCCCAGGGTTGATCTCCTTCAGAATGGACTGGTTGGATCTCCTTGCGGTCCACGGGACTCTCAAGAGTCTTCTCCAACACCACAGTTCAAAAGCATCAGTTCTTCGGTGCTCAGCTTTCTTCACAGTCCAACTCTCACATCCATACATGACCACAGGAAAAACCATAGCCTTGCCTAGACGGACCTCTGTTGGCAAAGTAATGTCTCTGCTTTTCAATATGCTATCTAGGTTGGTCATAACTTTTCTTCCAAGGAGTAAGCGTCTTTTAATTTCATGGCTGCAGTCACAATCAGCAGTGATTTTGGAGCCCCCCAAAAAAGTCTGACACTGTTTCCACTGTTTCCCCATCTATTTCCTATGAAGTGATAGGACCGGATGCCATGATCTTCATTTCCTGAATGTTGAGCTTTAAGCAACTTTAACTTTAACTTTAAGCTTTAACCAACTTTCTCACTCTCCTCTTTCACTTTCATCAAGAGGCTTTTTAGTTCCTCTTCACTTTCTGCCATAAGGTTGGTGTCATCTGCATATCTGAGGTTATTGATATTTCTCCCGGCAATCTTGATGCCAGCTTGTGCTTCTTCCAGCCCAGCATTTCTCATGGTGTACTCTACATCTAAGTTAAATAAGCAAGGTGACAATATACAGACTTAACGTACTTAGTATGTGTCAAATGAATGGATGGAGGCCAGCGTCTTGGTTCATTCTTTGCTTGTTTTCATTTACAGCGCTATTTCCCTAACTGGCCCCTCTGCTTTTTACTTCCTTTCAGTGTGTTGTCTATATTACCACTGTGTGACATGTCTAAAATATGACTTTTAAAAATTTGTAAATAATGTGTATTTCTGAAAGATATTTTAAAAAGTCATAACCAGTATGCCATTATCATAGCTAAAAATTTCACAATTATTCTTTGACTTTTTAAATTTTATTTTTGGCCTCACTGTGCAGCATTTGGGATCATTAGTTCCTTAAGCAGAGATTGAAGCTGTGCCCCCTTCATTGAACGCATGGAATCCTAACCACTGATCCAGGGAATTCCCCTTTTCGTTTTTTCCCCCAAATAAATCAATTTTATAATAGCCTTCCTGGAGACAATTATTCTTGAATATCATCAGCTATCTAGTCAGCATTCAAATGTTCAATTTTCTCATAATTTATTTTGAAAACTATTTACAGTTCTTAAGAGTTCAGTTTCCAAATAATGTTCATACATTGCGGTTAGTTGACATCTCTTACATTTCCTTTAATCTTTTTTTTTTTCCCCTTCCATCTCTTTCTTTTCTATCTGTTGAAGAAACTGACTTGTTGAAGTGGGAGTTGGATCTAGTGATCATTCCTGGAGAGATGATGCTTTTCTCTTGGGCTCCCTATTGTTAGGGTTCTAAATTTGTCATCACACATGTTCCTTCCTGCCTCTGTGGGTTTGTGTGTTTCTACTTCCTGGGCAGAGATTGATGCCTGTGTTGCATGTTTCCTTTCCCTTTTCTCTGTCACCTTGATCCCCCTCTCTTTTCCTTCCCTTCCCATCCTTAGTAAAAGTACACAGTCATGTGATGTGAGCTAACTAGAGTTAAGCAAGATTTTTTTTTAATGCGTTAAATTATCAAAATGGAGAGTAAAGTAAAATCACATTCTGAGAGTCTGGTACATAAACCCTTAGGTTCTTGTCCTCACCAAAATAGGAAGGCTAAATTAGGTAGAAGCGTTGACCTAATGAGCTTCTGCATACAGTTAAAAAAAATTTTTTTTTAGGAGTTTTACTAAGTTCTTGTTAATGTCATGTTTTTTTCCTAGATCTCATATTTTGGATTCTGGCTATGTTACAATGAACAGCACTTTGACGTCAGATGTCATTGGTCGGAGAGTTGAGGTTAACGGGGAACATGCAACAGTGCGTTTTTCTGGCATTGTCCCTCCTGTGGCAGGTAATTTATGGCTTTGTGTGCGCGTGTTTATTTGTAGTTGTTTCTGGTAGGTGTCTCAGTAGAGGTCTATAATACCGATTTGAGGATGCTAACAACCAAGTTATATATGCTGTGATACAGTTTTACTTCAGGGACCATATCCTGTGGTATCCATGACTTAATTTGATTATACACTTATCTAATTATTTAATGTTACTATTTTGTATTAAGTCAGTCTTAAAATATCTTCAGTGTAAACTTTAAGCATTACAAAACTTGAATTCCCATAATCCTAAGCTCAAAAATGAACTAATATTTTTGAAATTTCTATTATCATTAATTCTTGTGTATGTATAATTCAAATTGATCTGAATACAATTTTGTGTTACCATTTTTCACTTATGATTTGGTATATATCTATGTTTCTATAGCATGATTTTACTTGTATTTCCTTTTTTATTGAGACATAATTAACATATTAGTTTCAGGTGTACAATATAATGATTCAGTATTTGTATATGTTGCCTCTTGGCCACCTATAGGTCCTCCTTGCAAATATTTTCTCCCAGTTTGTGTGTTGACATTTCATTTTCTTTATTGCTTCCTTTGCTGTACAAAAGCTTTTGAGTTTAAGTAGGTCCCATTTGTTTATTTTTGTTTTTATTCTCATTATTCTGGGAGACAGATTGAGAAAAGATATTGCTGCAGTTTATGTCAGAGTGTTCTGCTTATGTTTTCCTCTAGGAATTTTATAGTACCTGGTCTCACATTTAGATCTTTAATGCATTTTGAGTTTATATTTGTGTATGATGTTAAATAATAATCTGATTTCATTTTTTTTTACATATAGCTATCCATTTTTGCCAGCACCATTTGTTGAAGAGACTGTCTTTTCGACATTGCGTGTTTTTGCCTTCTTTGTTATATATTTATTGACTATAGGTCCATGGGTTTATTTCTGGACTGTCTATCCTGTTCCATTGATCTGTATTTCTGTTTTTGTGCCAGTACCATACTGTTTTGATGACTGTAGCTTTGTAGTATAGTCTGAAATCAGGGAGCCTGGTTCCTCCAGTTCTGTTTTTCTTTCTCATGATTGCTTTTGCTGTTTGGGATCTTTTGTGTCTCCATACAGATTTTAAGATTATTTTCTAGTTCTGTGGAACATGCCAGTGGTAATTTGGTAGGAATTGCATTGAATCTGTAGATTGCCTTGGGTAATATGGTCATTTTGACAATAATGAGTCTTCCAATACATGAATATGGTTTCAATCGGTTGTGTCTTCTTCGATTTCTTTCATCAGCATCTTACGGTTCTCAGAGTATAGATCTTTTGTCTCCTTAGGTTTATTCCTTGGTATTTTATTCTTTGTGATAAGATGGTAAGTGAAATTGTTTCTTGAGTTTCTCTTTATGATCTGCCATTGTTAGTGTATAGCAGTGGATTTACTTATATTTGGCTTGTGAGATCTCAGGTCCCTGACCAGGGACTGAACCCTAGCCATGGCAGTGAAAGCCCAAAGTCCTAACCACAAGGCCACCAGAGCACTCCTTTACTTATATTTCTTAATGGTTATATTTAGTATAGTACATAGTTTATTTAATCATTACTCCTTTTTAGACATTAATTTCTAGGTTTTTTTTTTTTTAACTTTTGTCAATGACAGTAGTATAGTAGACTTATTTATATGTCTTAGTCAATCAGTCAACAAATATTTAAGTGCCTTCTATATATTAGGAATTGGCTTAAATGTGTACAAGGTATTCAGTGGTAAATTTACACCAGAGGGTCTCAAAATATGGTCACTGAGGAGTATCAGCATCACTTGGTTACTTGTTAGCAATGTACATTCTTGGGCCCCACCCCAGAACTACTGAATCAGAAACTCTGGAGATGGGACCTAGCCATCTGCATTTTAAGAAGCTCTCCAGGGCATTTTATTAGGTTCATTAAGGTTGAGAACCACTGAACTAGATAGTTAAGAACTCTGCCTTCATGGACCTAAGATTTACCAGAATATTTAGTATCGAGAGGGTTTCTTCTCTTGTTGTACTTGGAAGTGAAGTGAAGTTGCTCAGTCGTGTCCGACTCTTTGCGACCCCATGGACTGTAGCCTACCAGACTCCTCCCTCCATGGGATTCTCCAGGCAAGAGTACTGGAGTGGGGTGCCATTTCCTTCTCCAGGGGATTGGGCTTCCCTGGTGGCTCAGAGGTTAAAGCATCTGCCTGGAATGCTGGAGACCCAGGTTGTACTTGGACTATTGGTAAATTGAAAGAGAAAGTAACATTTAAAGTCAGCTGATTAGCAACCTTCATGGCTAATTAAGCAGCATTGTGTACCAGTTGCTCTTATATGCTCTCCACTTGGAACAAGAACATTATTACAACTCTAAACTTATAACAGCTCTAGAATAGAGATGTTATTTTTACAGGTGAAGAGAGCGAGACTCAGGTCTCAAAGCTTTCCTGTAAAAAGCTGGGATTTGAAACTGTGCTTTAGAGCCCATACCCTTTCTGTTCTATTGCTTCTCAAGACCATGAATAGTTTAAGATGCTTGATATATATTGCCAAGTTGCTGTCTGAAAGTATTGAATCAATGTCCAATTCTTGGAAATTGTGAACGCCCTAGTTCTCTGGGAAGTAGACTGAGATGGAGATTCATATTTAGGAAGTTCACTATTCAAAAAGTGTATTAGGTAGTCCTCTTAGAATTGTTGGTAATGCAGGGGAAGGGAAGGGAGCTGGATTGGGCAGAGGGAGAAGTTGGGCCATGATTATTCTAGTCTTTTATTTATTTTTAATTTTTGTTTATCTTTGGCCGGGCTGGGTATTCATCGCTTCACGCGGGCTTCCTCTGGTTGCAGCAAGCACGGGCGATACCCTTTACTGTGTTGCGTCGCTTCTCACTGCAACGGCTTCTCTCGTTGCAGAGCAGGGACTCTAGGCAAGCGGGCTTCAGCAGTCGTGGCCGTAGGCCCTGGAGTGGGCTCAGTGGTTGTGGCGCGTGGGCTTAGTGACTCTACGGCATATGGAATCTTCCTGGACCAGGGATAAAGCCCGTGTGTCCTGTATTGTCAGACGGATTCTTATCCACTGAGCCAGGAGAGTCCAGGTGCCATGATTATTCTAAATAAAGGATTTCTCTGATCTTGTGGGGGAACTCTGGAGATAGGATGGCCCTTCAGAGTCTTTCACAGTTGAGATGTGATGATCTATCACGGGGTTGTGGCTGCCTTAGGAAGGAGGTGTGCTCTGGGCCAAGGTGTTTTTTCCCAGTGGAGACAATCCTAAAAGAGGGCCTGCAGCTGAGTGCCAACTGCCAAAAGCCAGTACTGCCAGCACCCAGGGGAATTCATTCCAGTTCCTAAAGGCAGATTGGGGTGGCACCTCACAAATACAGTAAGTTGGGTGGAAGCTATTTAATGGTACTTTAACAATATGAAGGGATGTACATTATTTTCCCTTATTAAGTTGCCTGTGACTTTGACACTGTCTTCATGTATGTATTATCAGGCATTTTTCCCCCAGAAAATTATAATTCTGCCAAGAGCGAGCTTCTGTGTGTTTACTTTTTATTAATTATATCATTGTATGCAGCATTCTTTCCATTACTTCAATTGGTGCTACTTTTGGATTTCTTGTAGAACTCTGGGATAGGTCCAAAGATGCAGAGAAACGGAACAGAGATTTAGTATTTACTCCTTATTTCACTGGATGTGGCTGTAGGGCTTTTGTGACAACTTGATGAGTTAAAAGCTTAAAAGCACTTAGACCAGTTACTGGTGTTTGCTGAGCACCTGGAATAGCCACACCTAGCCCTCTGAGCGCTTATTAGGTGCTCAGTTCATTTGTTGAATGACGGAACTATCTCTCATCCAGTGATGTCGACAGCATCCTCCCTGTTTTCTGGATGAGGACATTGAGGCATAGAAAGGTTAAGCAGACCTGAGCTCACCTGGTTAGGAATTCATGAGGAATTATTCTGACTCTGAACCCCTGAAGTGAAAGTGTTACTTGCTCAGTCCTGTCCTACTCTTTGGGACCCCATGGACTGTAGCCCCCCAGGCTCCTCTGGTCCACAGAATTCTCCAGGCAAGCATACTGGAGTGGGTTGCCATTTCCTATGCCAGGAAGTCTTCCCGACCCAAGGATCAAACTCAGGTCTCCCTCACTGCAAGCAGATTCTTTATCATCTAAGCCACTGGAAAGCCCTCCCTGTGCTGAGTAAAATGTGAAAGAAACACAAAGGCAGGGCATATCTGGAGCTGTGAAGGGAGGTGTCAGTTCGGGGGAAGGAATGACCCAGGGAGTGGGAATTTGATCTGCTGCTGTGTGCTACTGATTTCTGGGCTCTGCTGTTTCAGGGCTTTATTTGTTTTATCTGCTTTAGGGGTACAGTGGGCAGAACTGTGAGCTCAGATTCCAACACTGTCCACCTGGTTCCTCAGGTGGTGGCAGGGCCGGGAACCCCCGCAGAGGATCTGGGCAGGGCCTCTAGAGCCACCTGGGCTGATTGCTGAAGCAGCTCAGCCCCATCTGCCTCGGCTGATCCTCGGTTCCTCCCCAGGCCTCTCCTTCAGGCCTGCTGGGGAGCAGGGGCGGCCTTCACGAGTCCTGTTACCATGGAGTCCAGTTAAGTCCAAGGGGGTGGCTCCCACTGGTATCTGCAGGTAAGATCTCCGGGTGGCCGTGCCTGCATCTGGCTGTCATTTGGGGGAATAATCACTGTTCACAAAAAAGAGCTTCACTCCTTTGCTTCAGTCCATCTCCTGCTAAAGACACAGAATCTGAACATTTAACAAATGGTGGCTCCATAATTTAGAGGAAGAGCCAGGAGGCACCCAGACCGGTGGAAGGAGGGCAACAGAGCTGAGGGGTCCCCTTCCTCAGTCCACCCGCACGCTCCTCGCCTGCTCCGTCAGGCCGCTGTCTCTGGGGAACTGATTTTGTTCGGCTTGCCATTGAAACAGGAGCTGAGGGAGGTCAGTTGTCTGCAGCTGGTAGATGGAGACGTCTTTGCCTTCTTTTCTTGGGAGAGTCCAGCTTCAGTATCGAGGAGGAGGAAGAGGGTGGAGGGAAACGAGACTGCTCAGGAGCCAGGGACGTGCTCTCTCCTCAACTCTGGAACCCAGAAGAGTAACGAGGCCCCTGGAAGACCCCCATGTTCGGCATGAGTAGTGGCCCTGTAGCCCTGTGTGGGGGCCTGGAGGCCCTAATTCCTCTAGCTCCTCATGCCAGGGTTCTGGGAGTGATGCCCTTAACCCCTCCCTTCACCTCAGTGTGAACAGCCAGCTGTACCCTTCTCTCAAGCTAAGAGTGAGCTCCCTGACCACCCACCTGGGGGGGATTCACCCAGCCCCTCTGTGCACTCCCCAGCGGGGTCGTGATGCTCAGAGGGCCACCTTGCAGGCAGCCTTTATTAAACTGTGAAACTCCACAAACCCACTTCACCTCAAGAAAGCAGAGTCTGACACCTTGGGCATCTCACAGATACTGCAAAGTAGAGTACGTGGGCCTCGTGGGGAGTGTCAGATCTTGTGGGACATTCTGGAAGCCTTGCTGCCTGTTTCTTTCTCTTTTCTTAGTATTTATTAACGTAATATGTGGCCATGGTAACAAAAGAGGACAGAAAGCCTTATGATGAGGGCAGCTGTGTCAGCTGTGGGTGTTTCTTGACTCATTGTCTGGTGTGTTTTCTTGGTTAATCCTGCTCAGTTGGAGGTCACGGTGTTTCTTCACTGATGAGATGTTTTCTTCTAAGATACCTTTGATAATTTAACCCTTGCATATTACCTGCTTTTTTCTCCCCCTGGTGATCCTTTTGGTTAGATATTGGATTTCCTGAATTGATTCTCTCTTTTTTTTCCTTACCATTTGTTTGTTGAAAAAAATTATCTTGTAACATTTCCCATATTTTGAATTTTTTAGATTGCATCCCCACGAAGTCATTAATATTTAGTGTTTCTGTCCCATACATTGCCTGTAGGTTGGTAGTTCCATATAGGCTTGATCAGATTCAGGTTTGATATTTTATTTTTTGTACAGATATTTATGTTGTTGCTTAGTTGCTAAGTCATGTCTGACTCTTTGCGACCCCATGGACCCCAAGAAAATAAAATCTATCGCTGTTTCCACTGTTTCTTCATCTATTTGTCATGAACTGATGGGACCAGATGCCATGATCTTAAATTTTTGAATGTTGAGTTTTAAGCCAGCTTTGTTACTCTCGTCTTTCACCCTCATCAAGAAGCTCTTTAGTTTTTCCTCACTTTCTGCCGTTAGAGTGGTATTATCTGCATATCTGAGGTTCTTGATGTTTTTCCCGGTAATCTTGTGATTCCAGCTTATGATTCATCCAGCCTGACATTTTGCATGGTGTACTCCGTAAACAGAGTAATAATATATACAGCCTTGTTGTACTCCTTTCCCAATTTTGAACCAGTCAGTTGTTCCATGTCCAATTCTAACTGTTGCTTTTTGACCTGTATACAGGTTTCTCAGGAGACAGGTAAAGTGGTCTGGTGAGACTTTGATGTTGGGAGGGATTGGGGGCAGGAGGAGAAGGGGACGACAGAGGATGAGATGGCTGGATGGCATCACTGACTCGATGGATGTGAATCTGAGTGAACTCCGGGAGTTGGTGATGGACAGGGAGGCCTGGCGTGCTGCGATTCATGGGGTCGCAAAGAGTCAGACATGACTGAGTGACTGAACTGAACTGATTCCCATTTCTTTAAGAATTTTTCACAGTTATGATCCACACAGTCAAAGGCTTTAGTGTAGGCAATGAAGCAGATGTTTTTCTGGAATTCTCTTGCTTTCTGTATGAGCCAACTAATGTTGACAATTTGATCTCTGGTTCCTCTGCCTTTTCTAAATTCAGCTTGAACATCTGGAAGTTCTTGGTTTACATACTGCTGAAGCGATGTGAAATGAGCTCAGTTGTTCGGTAGTTTCAGCATTCTTTGGCACTGCTTTTCTTTGGGATTGGAATGAAAGCTGACTCTTTCCAGTCCTGTGGCCACTGCTGAACTTTCTAAATTTGCTAACATTTTGAGTGCAGCACTTTAACAGCATCATCCTTTAGGATTTTAAATAGCTTAACTGGAATTCCATCACCTCCACTAGCTTTGATCATAGTGTTGCTTCGTAGTGATGCTTCCTAAGGCCCACTTGGCTTCACCCTCCAGAATGTCCAGGCTCTAGGTGAGTGACCCCACCATTGTGGTTATCTGAGTCATTAAGACCTTTTTTGTATAGTTCTTCAGTGTATTCTTGCCATCTCTTCTTGATCTCTTCTGCTTTTATTAGGTCCTCACCATTTCTGTCCTTTATCTTGCCCATCCTTTCATGAAATGTTTCCTTGATGCTTCACTGTGCTTCTCTAAAACATAAACACATTTTCTTAAAAACAGTATATGTATAATTTAAATTTTAGTTTCGATTCATTTTATCATATTGGTGAATAGAGTTCTTTTAAACCAATATGTCAGGTTATTGAAAAACTGTGTTCTTATTAACATCTTGGTTTACAGTCCTTGAAGATACAAGGTGGAGTAGGTACATTCTTTAATATGGATAATCATTTAGTCCTTCAAAATTACATATAATATGATCTTTCAGGGCTTCCCTGGTGCCTCAGTTGGTAAAGAATCCACCTGAATGCGGGAGACATAGGTTTGATCCCTGGGTTGGGAAGATCCCCTGGAGGAGGGCATGGCAACCCACTTTATTATTCTTGCCTGGAGAATCCCCATGGACAGAGGAGCCTAGCAGGCTGCAGTCCATGGGGTTGCAAAGAGTTGGACACAGCTGAGCCGCTAAGCACACACACATGATCCTTCAACATTATAGGTCTTTTAATTTGCTGTTTATGCCATCAGAATTCTACCCTAGCTTTTTTCTTTTGTAAAAAAACTTATTTCATATTGAAATATAGTTGATTTACATTATTATGTTAATTTCAGGTGTAAGGCAAAGTCATTCAGTTATTCATATACATATATCAATTCTTTTTCAGATTATTTCCACATATAGGTTATTACAGACTGTTGAGTAAAAGGTCCCTGCACTCTACAGTATCCTTGTTGATTATCTATCTTATATATAGTTGTGTGCATATGTTAATCCCAACCTCCTAATTTATCCCTCCCCCCCCACCTTTCCCCTTGAGTAACCATAAGTTGGTTTTCTAAGTCTGTGAGTTTGTTTCTGTTTTGTTCATTCCTATCATTTTTTGTTTATTTTTTCTTTTTTAATAATTTTAAATTGGACCATAATTGCTCTACAGTGTTGCATTGGTTTCTGCGTGCAACAATGCAAAACAGCCGTGAGGATATATTGTATCCTCTTCTTCTGGAGCCTCCTTCCCATCCCTTCCTATCATTTTTTAGATTCCATATATATGCAATATCAGGTGATATTTGTCTTTCTCTGACTTAAATTTACTTAGTATGATAAGATCTAGCCATGTTGCTGTAAATGGCATTATTTCATTGTTTCTTATGGCTGAGGAGTATTCCATTTATATATGTTCCATATTTTCTTTGCCCATTCCTCTGTTGGTGGACATTTAGATTGTTTCCATGTCTTAGCTATTGTAAATACTCCTGCAGTGAATATTTGCATGTATGTATTTTTTTAAACAATTTTTCTGAATTGAAAATTTTAATTTTATTTACTTATTTTTGGCTGTGCTGGGTGTTCATTGCCGCGCTTGAGCTTTCTCTAGTTGCGGCAAGTGGGGGCTGCTCTCTAGCTGTGGTGTGAGGCTTCTCATTGCAGTGGCTTCTCTTGTTGCAGAGCGTGGGCTCTAGGGCCCAAGGGCTGAGTAGTTGTGGTACAGGGGCTTAGTTGCCCTTTGGTATGTGAAATCTTCCCAGACCCAGGGATCTAATCCTTGTCCCCTGCATTGTCAGGCAGATTCTTAAGCACTGGACCACCAGGAAAGTCCTCATGTATCTTTTTGAGTTATGGTTTTCTTCAGATATATGCCTGGGAGTGAGATTGCTGGATCATATGGTAAAGCTCTATTTTGAGATCTTCTTTTTAAAAATTTTTGTTTCTGGCTGCTTCATGGGGCTTGCAGGATCTTAGTACCCCAACCAGGGATTGAACATGGGCCCCAGCAGTGAAAGTGCCCAGTGCTAACCACTGGATCATAAGGGAGTTCTCTATTTTTACTTTTGCAAGGAAACTCCATACTGTTTTCTATAGTGGCTGTACCAATTTACATTCCCATTAACAGTGTATGGAGTTCCTGAAAGGGAACAGGGTTCCCTTTTCTTTACACCCTCTCCAGCATTTGTTTGTAGACTTTGGTTTGATGATGGTTATTCTGACCACTGTGAGGTGATACATTATTGTAATTTTGATTTGCATTTCTCTAATAATTAGCAGTGTCAAGCATCTTCTATGTGTCTTTTGGTTTTCTATATGTCATCTTTGGAGACGTGTCTGTTTAGATCTTCTGCCCATTTTTCAATTGGATTGTTTTGGGTTTTTTGTTATTGAGTTGTATGAGCTATTTGTATATTTTGGAAATTAAGCCCTTGTCAGTTGTATTGTTTGCAAGTAGCTGTGTGGATTTATTTCTGGGCTTTCTATCCTTTTCCATTGATCTGTGTTTGTGTTTTTGTGCCTGTACCATATTGTTTTATTATAGCTTTATAGTATAGTCTGAAGTCAGGAAATCTGATTACTCCAGCTCTTTTTTTTTTTTTTTTGACTCTTCAAGGTCTGTTGTGTTTCCATACAAATCTTAACAGTTTAAAGACCAGAGCTTTATTAATACATCTTCTGTTGCCCAAACATTATTGACTGGTAACATTTCAATATTCACTTGCATAACAAATGGCTGGCCACAGCCATTAGTTTCTGCAAAAATCCCCTAGACAGTAACGTGTGAAGATTTTTTGTTCTAGATCTGCAAAAAATGCCATTAGTAATTTAATAGGGGTTGCATTGAATCTGTGGATTACTTTGGATAGTATTCTCATTTTGACAATATTGATTCTTCCAGTCCAGGAACATGGTGTATGTTTCCATCTGTTTGTGTCATCTTTGATTTCTTTCATCAGTCTCTTAACAGTTTTCAGAGTACAGGTCTTCTGCCTCCTTGGGTAGGTTTTTTCCTAGGTATTTTGTTCTTTTTGATGCAATGATAAATGAGATTGTTTCCTTACATTTCTCTTTCTGACCTTTCATTGTTAGTGTATAGAAATGCAGTAGATTTCTGTATATAATTTTGTATCCTGCAACTTTACCAAATCCATTGATGAGCTCTAGTAGTTTTCTGATAGCATCATTAGAATTTTCTTTGCATGGAATCATGTCATCTGCAAACAGTGACAGTTGTACATCTTTTTTTCCACTTTGGATTCCTTTTGTTTCTTCTTCTCTGATTGCTATGGCTAGGACTTCCAAACTGCATTGAATAAAAGTGGTGAGAGTGGACATCCTTGTCTTGTTCCTGATCTTAGAGGAAATGCTTTCTGATTTTCACTGTTGAGTATGTTGTTAGCTGTGGGTTTTTGATATGTGGCCTTTACTATGTTGAGGTATGTTCCCTCTATTCACACTTTCTGGAGAGTTGTTCTCAGAAATGGATGTTGAATTTTGTCAGAAGCTGTTTTTGCATCTGTTGGGATGATAATATGGTTTTTATTCTTCACTTTGTTAATGTGTATCACACTGGTTGACTAGGGGATATTGAAAAAGTTCTACCCCAGGGATAATTCCTGCTTGATCATGGTGTATGATCCTTTTAATATATTGTTAGATTCGGTTTGGTGGTATTTTGTTGAGGATTTTGCATCTATGTTCATCAGTGATACTGACCTGCTATTTTCTTTTTGTGTCTGTGATATCCTTGGTTTTGGTATCAGAGTGATGGTGGCCTCGTAGAATGACTTTGGGAGTGTTCCTTCCCCTGCAGTTTTTTGGAAGAGTTTCAGAAGGATAGATGTTAACTCTTCTTTAAATGTTTGCCAAAATTCGCCTGTGAAGCCATCTGGTCCTGGACTTTTTGTTTGTTGAGAGTTTTTTAAATTCATGGTTTCAATTTCAGCACTTGTGATTATCTGTTCCTGTTTTCTATACCTTCATGGTTCAGTCTTAGGAGATTGTTTTTTTCTTTTTTTTTAATTTATTAATTTATTTGGCTGTGCTGGGTCTTCATTGCTGCCTGTGGGTTTTCTCTGGTTGCAGAGCGAGAGCTATTCTTCACTGTGGTGCGTGAGCTTCTCATTGCAGTGGCGTCTCTTGTTGTGGAACACAGGCTCTGGGGCACGTGGGTTTTAGTGGCTGTGGCACGGGGGCTCAGTATTTGAGGTTTGTTGGCTCAGTAGTTGTGGTGCATGGGCCTAGTTGTTCCACAGCATGTGAGATCTTCCCTGACCAGGCAGTGATCCCATGTCCTCTGCATTGGCAGGTGGATTCTTCACCTCTAGACCACCAGAGAAGCCCTAGGTATTTTTTGGTTTCTTTGACGTCTTCAGTGATCCATTGATTGTTAAGTAGCATGTTGTTTAGCCTCCACATTTTTGTGTTTTTTTACAGATTTTGTAATTCTGCCTTGTAATTGAAGATTAGATTAGAACCTGCAGGCAATGTGGTCAGAAAAGATACTTGATATTATTTCAGTTTTGTTAAATTTACCAAGGCTTGCTTTGTGACCCAACATATGATTTATCCTAGTGAATATTCCACATGCATTTGGAAAAAATATGCATTCTGCTGCTTTAGGATGGAATGCTCTGTAAATACCAATTAAGTTCATCTGGTCTAATGTGTCACTTAAGGCATGTATTTCCTTGTTGATTTTATGTCTGAATGATCTGTCAATTGATGTAAGTGACGTGCTAAAATCACCCACTATTATTGTGTTGCTGTCAATTTCTCCTTTTATGTCTGTTAACATTTGTTTTCTACATTGAGGTGCTTCTATGCTGTGTTCATCTGTATTTACAATTGTTATGTCTTCTTGGGTTGACTTCTTAATTATTTTGTAGTGTCCTTCTTTGACTCTTGTAATAGTCTTTGTTTTAAAGACTTCTTTTCTGATAAGAATATTGCTACTCCAACTTTCTTTTGAACTTTATTTGCATGGAATACCTTCTTCCATCCCCTCACTTTCAGACTCTTTGTGTCCCTAATCTGAAGTGGGTCTCTTGTCGACAGCATATAGATGGGTCTTATTTTTGTATCCATTCAGCCAGTCTGTGTCTTCTGGTTGGAGTAGTTAATCTATTTATATTTAAGGTAATTACCAATATGTATGTTCTTCTTGCCATTTTGCTCATTGTCTTGCATGTGCTTTTGTAGGTCTTTTTTCTTTTTTTATTCTTTTGTTCTCTTATGATTTTATGACTGTCTTTAGTGTTGAGGTTGAACTCTTTTTTCTTTTTTTCTATGTGTGTGTTTATATATGCATGCCTGCATGCTCAGTCATGTCTGACTCTGTGTGACCCTATGGACCGTAATCTGCCAGGCTCCTCTGTCCATGGGATTTTCCAGGCAAGAATCCTGGAGTAGGTTGCCATCTCCTCCTCCAGGGGATCTTCCTGAACTAGGCATCATACCCAATTCTCCTGCGTCTCCTGCACTGCTGACAGATTATTTACCACTGAGCCATCAGAGAAGCCCATGTATACATGTACACACATATGTTTATATGTACATGTATATATCAGTTCAGTTCAGTCGCTCAGTCGTGTCCACCTCTTTGCGACCCCATGAATCGCAGCACGCCAGGCCTCCCTATTCATCACCATCTCCTGGAGTTCACTCAGACTCACGTCCATCGAGTCCGTGATGCCATCCAGCCATCTCATCCTCGGTCGTCCCCTTCTCCTCCTGCCCCCAATCCCTCCCAGCATCAGAGTCTTTTCCAATGAGTCAACTCTTCGCATGAGGTGGCCAAAGTACTGAAGTTTC
>SJYT01003184.1:486580-572827 GCA_006410635.1 Cephalophus harveyi
GTGTGTGTGTGTGTGTGTGTGTGTGTGTGTGTGTGTGTGTGTGTGTGTGTGTGTGTGTGTGTGTGTGTGTGTGTGTGTGTGTGTGTGTGTGTGTGTGTGTGTGTGTGTGTGTGTGTGTGCGCGCTAAGTCACTTCAGTCATGTCCGATTCTTTGCGGTGCCTTGGACTATAACCTACCAGGCTCCTCTGTCCATGGGATAGTGGCTACTTAATAAATAGAGGGAGAAGAGAGAGGGGAACATAAGAGAATACTCTGAAAAATGAATGTGGTTTGCAAATTTAAGATACGATTTATACATGGCATAGTATGGTGGGTAAGTATTGGCTTCTGCAATTAGAATGACCTGAAGATGTGTGACTTTGGGTGTTATTTTACCTATATTGAAGAAAAATACTATATATATATATATATATATATAACTTTATGAACAGCATATTGCTAGGCTAGGACTCAAAAAAGTGTGTATTTATTCAGGAACTGTTAAAAAGAAGATAATGATAACATCTCGTTTGTAAAGATGAAATGTCTGTTGTAAGGATAACATGAAATAAAGCAAAGTTTATGGCACATAAGTGCTCAATAGCTATAGTTATTTTCTGCAGTTGTATTTTTTGTTGATTTTTTTGAACCAAACTTACTGTTCCCTTTGCTGATTAAGTCCTGAGTCCAAGGTTACTTTTTTTCCTAAAGACTTCTTTCTTCCCCAGTGCTGTCTTTGTGATATGGTTTCCGTTGCAAACTGTATTTGGTTGCAGAAAAATGGAGCCTCCCTTGTTCTAATTTCTCGTTTGGGTTTTCTTGTTCTGCCAGGACTCTGGTTAGGAGTAGAGTGGGACAATCCTGAGCGGGGAAAGCACGATGGAAGCCACGAAGGGACTGTGTATTTTAAATGCAGGTAATTTTCCGTTTTGAACTGGCCTGGTTATCTTTGTTTATTTATTTTTAAAATGTTTATGTATTTATTTGGTTGCATCGGCTCTTAGCTGCAGCTCCTGGGATCTTCATTTTGACACTCTCGCTGCTCTCTAGGTGCAGCACACAGGGTTATTTGCCCCCTGGCATGAGGGATCTGAGTTCCCTGGCCAGGGATTGAACCCAAGTTCCCTGAATTGGAAGGGGTTCTTGCCTGAACCCCATGGAAGTCCCTGACATGGCTATGTAGGAGGATATTTAATAGTTGAATAAAGGGGGATGGAGAAGAAGAGGCATTTGACTCTTGGGGTGGTTATAATGTAGAATTTGGTGTATTCTGAAAAGCCCATACTGTTTGTAGAATTTTTTCCTTGCCTTTATTATCTTTTAAATTTGTTGTGCTTTTTATTTATTTATTTTTGGCTGTGCTGAGGGCAGGCTTTCTCTAACTGCAGCAAGTGGGAGCTACGCTCTAGGTGCAGTGTGCTTCTCATTGCAGTGGTTTGTCTTGCAGTGGAGCAGGGGTTCTAGGGCGTGTGTGCCTCAGTAGTTGCAGCTCATGGGAGCTTAGTTGCTGCGAAGCATGTGGAATCTTCTTGGACCAGGGATTGAATCCGTGTCCCCTGCATGGCAGGAGGATTCTTAACTGCTCGACCACCAGGGGAATCCTTTTTCCTTGTTTTTAAAACTCTCAGTCTTAACCTTACAAGTGGGATTGCTTTCTTTGGCTTTTTTTTGTGTGTATTTTTGTTTTATGACGGTTTTTTCTTTTTTTATTGAATGGATATAAACACTTCTTACGGTTCATTAACAAGATAGCCAGTAAGAACTAGGTAATTAAACAAAATATAGAACATCCAAATAGTGGAATGCTAGGCCACTATTTTAAAAAACTCTTGTCATGAAAAGAATTATACATTATAGTGCTACTGATATTTTTACCTGTTTGATTTCAGAGAAACTATGTGAAACTCTGAAAAGGATGGTGGGGAATTTCAGGCAGTCTTTCAAATTTTTATTGGTATTTATTTTCCCTAAGTTTCAATTTCTTGCAAGAATCTTTTAATATTAAGCTTTGTTGCTGTTCAGTTGCTAAGTCATGTACAACTCTCTGTAACACCATGGACTGCAGTATGCCAGGCTTCCCTGTCCTTCACTATCCCCTAGAATTTGCTCAAGTTCATGTCCATCGAGTCAGCGATGCTATCTAACCATCTCATCCTCTGTCACTCCCTTCTCCTTTTGTCTGCAGTCTTTTCCAGTGAGTCGGCTCTTCACATCAGCTGACTGTTGGCCAAACTGTTGGAGTTTCAGCATCCATTGAATGTTTAGGATTGACCGATTTGATCTTGCAGTCTAAGGGACTCTCATGAGACATCTCCATCATCACAGTTTGAACACATCAATTCTTCTGCACTCAGCCTTCTTTATGGTCCAATTCTCATATCTGTACATGACTCTTGGAAAAAACCATAGCTTTGATAGATGGATCTTTGTCAGCAAAGTGATGTCTCTGCTTTTTTATACTCTGGGTTTGTCATAGTTTTCCTTCCAAGGAGCAAGCATCTTTTAATTTCATGGCTGCAGTTACTGTCTGCAGTGATTTTAGAGCCCAAGAAAATAAAATCCATCACTGCTTCCACTCTTTCTCCTTCTGTTTGCCATGAAGTGATGGGATCGGATGCTATGATCTTAGTTTTTTGAATGTTGAGTTTTAAGCCAGCTTCTTCACTCTCTTCTTTCAGCTTCAAGAGGCTCTTTAGTTCCTATTCACTTTCTGCCATTGGAGTGGTATCATTTGCATATCTGAGGTTGTTGATATTCCTCCCAGCAGTCTTGATTCTAGCTTGTGATTCATCCAACCCAGCATTTCACATGATGTACTTTGAATATAAGTTAAATAACCAGAGTAACAATATATAGCCTTGTTGTACTCCTTTCCCAGTTTTGAACCAGTCCGTTGTTCCATGTCTGATTCTAAATGTTACTTCTTGACCTGCATATAGGTTTCTCAGGAGGCAGGTAAAATGATCTGGTACTTTCATCTCTTTAAGATGTTTCCATAGTTTGTTGTGATCCATATAGTTAAAAGCTTTAAGTCAAGGAAGCAATAGTAGATGTTTTTCTGGGATTCCCTTCCTTTCTCTATAATCAAAGTGTTGGAATTTTAATCTCTAGTTCCTCTACCTTTTCTGAACCCAGCTTGTACATCTGGAAGTTCTCTGTTCGTGTACTGTTGAAGCCTGGCTTGATGGATATTGAGGATAACCTTACTAGCACATGAAATGAATGCAAAAGTACAGTACTTTGAACAATCTTTGGGGTTGTTCTTCTTTGGGATTAGGATGAAAACTGACTTTTCCAGTCCAGTGGCCACTGCTGAGTCTTCTAGATTTGCTGATGTATTGAGTACAGCACTTTAACAGCATCATCTTTTAGGATTTTAAATAGCTCAGTTGAAATTCCATCATCTCCACCAGCTTTGTTCATAGTAATGCTTCCTAAGGCCCACTTGACTTCATATTCCAAGTTGTCTGGTCTAGATGAGTGACCACACCATCATGGTTTTCCATATCTTTAAGACCTTTTTTGTATAGTTCTTCTGTGTATTCTTACCACCTCTTCTTTATCTGTTCTGGTTCTGTTAAATCCTTAGTGTTTCTGTCCTTTATTGTGCCCATCTTTCAATGAAATGTTCCCTGCTGCTGCTAAGTCGCTTCAGTCATGTCCGACTCTGTGCGACCCCATAGACGGCAGCCCACCAGGCTCCCCCATCCCTGGGATTCTCCAGGCAAGAACACTGGAGTGGGTTGCCACTTCCTTCTCCAAAGCATGAAAGTGAATAGTGAAAGTGAAGTCACTGAGTCATGTCCAACTCTCAGTGACCCTGTGGACTGCAGCCCACCAGGCTCCTCCATCCATGGGATTTTCCAGGCAAGAGTACTGGAGTGGGGTGCCATTGCCTTCTCCTGAAATGTTCCCTAGATACCTCCAATTTTCTTGAGGAGATCTCTAATCTTTCCCATTCTGTTTGCACTGTTCATTTAAGAAGGCCTTCTTATCTCTCCTTGCTATTCTCTGAAACTCTGCATCCAGTTGAGTATATCTTTCCTTTTCTCCCTTGTCTTTTGTTTTTCTTCTTTCCTCAGCTATCTGTAAGGCCTCCTCGGACAACCATTTTGCCTTCTTAGCATTTATTTTACTTTGGGGTGGTTTTGGTCACTACCTCCTGTACAGTGTTATGAACCTCCATCCATAGTTCTTTAAGCACTCTGTCTACCAGATCTGGGATTGAATAAATTCAGTCCCTTGAATATATTTGTCACGTCCACTATATAATCATAAGGGATTTGATTTGTCATACTTGAATGGCCTAGTGGTTGTCCCTAGTGGTTTCTTCAATTTAAGCCTGAATTTTTCAGTAAGGAGCTGATGATCTGAGCCACAGTTGCTCCAGGTCTTTTTTGTTGTTGTTGTTAACTGTGTAGAGCTTCTCTATCTTTGGCTGCAAAGAACATAATCAGTCTAATTTTGTATTGACCATCTTGTAATGTCCATGTGTAGAGTCATCTCTTGTGTTGTTGAAAGAAGCTGTTTTCTATGACCAGTGTATTCTCTTAGCAAAGCTCTGTTAGCCTTTACCCTGCTTCATTTTGTACTCTAAGGCCAAACTTGCCTATTACTCCGGTATCTTTTGACTTCCTGCTTTTGCATTCCGTTCCCCTATGATGAAAAGGACATCTTTTTGTGTGTGTTCGTTCTAGAAGTTCTTGTAGGTCTTTAGCTGTAGCTGAGCTGTAGCTGAACTGTTTAACTTCAGCTTCTTTGGCCTTGGTGGTTGGAGCATAGGCTTAGATTACTGTGATATTGAATGGTTTGTCGTTTTTGAAATTGTACCAAAGTACTGCATTTTGGACTGCTTTGTTTACTCTGAGGGGTACTCCATTTCTTCTAAGGGAATCTTGCCCACTGTAGTAGATACAATGATCATCTGAATTAAATTCGCCCATTCCCATCCAGTTTAGTTCACTGATTGCTAAGAAGTCGATGTTCACTCTTGTCATCTCCTGGCTGACATCCAATTTACTTTAATTCATGGGCCTAACTATTCCAGGTTTCTGTGCAGGAATGTTCTTTATAGCATCAGACTTTACTTTCACCACCAGACACATCAATAACTGAGCATCATTTCTGCTTTGGCCCAGCTGCTTCATTCTTTCTGGAGATATTAGTAATTTCCATCTGCTCTTTCCCAGTAGCATATTGGACACCTTCCAACCTGGGGGACTCATTTTACGGTGTCATATCTTTTTCCTTTTTTATACTGTTCATGAGGTTCTTGCAGCAAGAATCCTGGAGTAGTTTGCCATTTCCTCCTCCAGTGGACCATGTTTTGTCAGAGCTCTTCCCTGTCACCTGTCCATCTTGGGTGGCCCTGCACGGCATAGCTCATAGCTTCATTGAGTTACGCAAGCCCCTTCACCATGGAAAGGCTATGATCCCTGAAGGGGAATATTAAGCTTATCATTGTTATTAAATGTTGTACAGTGAACACATTCCTGGAAATCAAGCAGCTTCATGCGTTGGTTTTAACAATCTTTAGAACCCTAAACAAATCTAACTTTACTGACCTCTAAAATGAAGGTCAAAATTAGTTAATTGCAAACTGTTTGCTAGTTCAGCTGTGTGTAATTTTGAAAAGTCAGGATAGAAGAATTGGCATGTCCCTAGAGGCCAGTGGTGATGACACATATGTCACAAGGCCAGCTCAGAATCTGTCAAGAGTTTATGGAGATGAAGGGAGCAATTTATGTGTTTAGAAAGGTGTGGAAATAGAAATTTTAGCCGGGCCTATTGATGCCTTACCTGGACCATGACCTCACGCAGCCTCCATTGAGGGAGTGCTTCCTCTGGAGCCTGCTCCAGCACCTCCCAAATCATCCATGGCTACATGTCCTTAGTGGTCTCTGGATGTGATGACATTTTCAGTCTCTGAGTAGTACAGTGAAGATTGCATCAGTCCTGGCAAATGTGGGATTTGCCCTGAAGTGCTGAAGGGTGTGGACTTGGTGTTTCAGTTCTTACTCTTGAAATAAGCATCTCCTTGTTTTTTAGTGTCTCCTAGTTACAGCCTTGCCTGAGCATCTACATGTCAAAATACATATTATCTGATTATAAATTACTTTTGTTTCAATGAAATGGGCATTTTTCTTTACTTTGAAATCCTATATGGGTAGATAATTTCATTTCAGGTTGTTTTGGGGGCAGTGTAAAAGGGTATATTGGCTCTGATATGGTGGATAACCAGTGATCTCAACTAAAGGAATGACCTTTTCCTTTATAGTTGTTAATAAGGTGAGGTGAAGTCGCTTAGTCGTGTCCGACTCTGTGCAACCCCGTGGACTGTAGCCTACCAGGCTCCTCCGTCCATGGGGTTCTCCAGGCAAGAATACTGGAGTGGGTTGCCATTTCCTTCTCCAGGGTATCTTCCCAACCCAGGGATCGAACCCAGGTCTCCTGCGTTGGAGGCAGACGCGTTAACCTCTGAACCACCAGGGAAGCCCCATAGTTGTTAATACTGATGTTAATATTTCTTTGAACATGGCTTCAACTAGTAAGGATTATGTCAGTATCTTGGAATCTCTAAATCAGACAAAACAGATTATATCACATGTACTTGTTATTAAGTTAATTCAGATCTCGTACTAACTTTATTGGAGTCTTCCTTCATATTTCAAATTTTACTTGGAAAACCATAATTACAGTTTTGTTTTTTTTAACCACAGTAAGCATTTTAATGCTTTGATGCTGTTTTCATGAAGCCAGAGCAGTTTAACGTTGCCAGATGATAAATGTTCTCATCTTAGACTTGTGAAATAGGTAAATGGCAAAAAGGGTGGTATACCCATTTTAAATGAGGCAAGTGAATCAGAAGTTGCCATGTTGATAGCAGAACTCAAATCTCCATCTCTTCAGAAGCATGTGTTAATATCGAGGGGCCACCAGCATATTAGACATGTGGTTATGTGCTTTCACATGTGTCTTGTGAAGACTACTTTGCACTGTAAGCAGGATATCAGGGTATATTGAATTGGGTGTTTGGAAACCCCCTGCTTCTTTAGTCTCCCCAGCATCTCAGGTTGCTGGGGTGACACCCTGCTGCTTGAGAGGAGGCCTTGGAAACAGATAGGGTGGCATTCAAAGCCCAGCTCAGGGCATACATTCTTCCGTGTTTCCTTCCCTCTCAACATGGGTGCTGGTAATTTCACGTCATGTTTAGTTTCAGTTTGATTTCTGTATAACCTAAGGTAAATATGGCAGTCTCTTATTTATAATATTAAGTGCCCATAATTAGTGTTTGTGACTTTTCCAGTGTACAGTAGTAGTATACAGGTTTACCCCAAATGTATGGCTGTGAACCAGTCATCACTGTCTCTCTCGGGTGCTTCATTTTCTCCATCTCTTGTATTTGAGGAGTTGAGTGGTTCAGTTAAGGTGATGAAGCTTGAAGTTCTCTGTACCTTGTGTGTGGATTTCCAGTTCTTTTTTCTCAGCCTAAACAACCTATACTCTAAACTCTTAGAACTGTTTGGGTCAGTATTCTACCCTCAGCTGTTATTGAAAATGTTCGCTTTCTAGGTAATTATATGATTTCTCTTTTCTGGTGATCAAGAAATCTTAAAATGTGTTCTTCAGCACCATGAATAGAATCTATCCATGGCATCAGAGGGGACATGGTGTCTCAAAGTTTATCCATGATACCGGCTAACTTAACAAATGGAACCCCCTTGATTTACTATGTGTAGCCTAAGATTGTTGTGAAGTATTTTGAAGTTCTTGAATGAGCATTTATAAATCAGTATAAAATATTCTCCCTAGGGACTGGGATGAACTGGGAGATAGAGATTGACATATATACACTATTGATACATTATATAAAATAGGTAACTAATGATCTCTGTTCGTTTCCAAGGCAAACCATTCAATATCACAGTAATCCAAGTCTATGCCCCAACCAGTAACGCTGAAGAAGCTGAAGTTGAACAGTTCTATGAATACCTACAAGACCTTTTAGAACTAACAACCAAAAAAGATGTCCTTTTCATTATAGGGGACTGGAATGCAAAAGTAGGAAGTCAAGAAACACCTGGGGTAACAAGCAAATTTGGCCTTGGAATACAGAATGAAGCAGGGCAAAGGCTAACAGAGTTTTGCCAAGAGAACGCACTGGTCATAGCAAACACCCTCTTCCAACAATACAAGAGAAGACTCTACACATGGACATCACCAGATGTTCAACGTCGAAATCAGATTAATTATATTCTTTGCAGCCAAAGATGGAGAAGCTCTATACAGTCAGCAGAAACAAGACCAGGAACTGACTGTGGCTCAGATCATGAGCTCCTTATTGCCAAATTCAGACTAAAATTGAAGAAAGTACGGACAACTACTAGACCATTCAGGTATGACACCTAAATCAAATCCCTTATAATTATACAGTGGAAGTGGAAAATAGATTTAAGGGACTAGATCTGATAGGTAGAGCGCCTGATGAACTATGGACAGAGATTCATGACATTGTACAGGAGACAAGAATCAAGACCATCCCCATGGAAAAGAAATGAAAAAAAGCAAAATGGCTGGGGAGGCCTTACAAATAGCTGTGAAAAGAGGAGATGCAAAAAGCAAAGGGAAAAAGGAAAGATATAAGCATCTGAATGCAGAGTTCCAAAGAATAGCAAGGAGAGATAAGAAAGCCTCCCTCAGCGATCAATGCAAAGAAACAGAGGAAAACAACAGAATGGGAAAGACTAGAGATCTCTTCAAGAAAATTAGACATACCAAGGGAACATTTCATGGAAAGATGGGCTCGATAAAGGACAGAAATGGTAGGAACCTAACAGAAGCAGAAGATATTAAGAGGTGGCAAGAATATACAGAAGAACTGTACAAAAAAGATCTTCATGACCAAGATAATCACAGTGGTGTGATCACTCACCTAGAGCCAGACATCCTGGAATGTGAAGTCAAGTGGGCCTTAGAAAGCATCACTACGAACAAAGCTAGTGGAGGTGATGGAATTCCAGTTGAGCTGTTTCAAATTCTGAAAGATGATGCTGTGAAAGTGCTGCACTCAATATGCCAGCAAATTTGGAAAGCTCAGCAGTGGCCACAGGACTGGAAAAGATCAGTTTGCATTCCAATCCCAAAGAAAGGCAATGCCAAAGAATGCTCAAACTACCGCACAATTGCACTCATCTCACATAGACCCAGATAATCATGATGATGTGATCACTAATCTAGAGCCAGACATCTTGGAATGTGAAGTCAAGTGGGCCTTAGAAAGCATCACTACGAACAAAGCTAGTGGAGGTGATGGAATTCCAGTTGAGCTGTTTCAAATCCTGAAAGATGATGCTGTGAAAGTGCTGCACTCAATCTGCCAGCAAATTTGGAAAACTCAGCAGTGGCCACAGGACTGGAAAAGGTCAGTTTTCATTCCAATTCCAAAGAAAGGCAATGCCAAAGAATGCTCAAACTACTGCACAATTGCACTCATCTCACACACTAATAAAGTAATGCTCAAAATTCTCCAAGCCAGGCTTCAGCAATACGTGAACCGTGAACTCCCTGATGTTCAAGCTGGTTTTAGAAAAGGCAGAGGAACCAGAGATCAAATTGCCAACATCTGCTGGATCATGGAAAAAGCAAGAGAGTTCCAGAAAAACATCTATTTCTGCTTTATTGACTATGCCAAAGCCTTTGACTGTGTGGATCACAATATAATGTGGAAAATTCTGAAAGAGATGGGAATACCAGACCACCTAACCACTCATTGGTAAACCTTGTCAATTCTGTCTTCAAAATCTGTATGGCATACAGCCTCTCTGCTACCACCCTGGTTGGAGCTGACCTGGCCCTCTTGCTCCCATCTTTACTCCCATTCAGTCTCTTACCAACATAGCATCTTGAGTAAGACTGCTGGGAGCCCTGTCCCACCTTAGTGCTCCTCTACGGAAGATACTTCCCTGGTGGCTCAGACGGTAAGCGCCTGCCTGCAATGTGGGAGACAGAGTTCAGTCCCTGAGTCAGGAAGATCCCCTGGAGAAGGAAATGGCAACCCACTCCAGTACTCTTGCCTGGAAAATTCCATGGATGGAGGAGCCCGGTGGGCTATAATCCATGGGGTGGCAAAGAGTTGGACATGACTGAGCGACTTCACTTTCACTTTCACTGAAGGTACCCCGGTGGCTCCACGTTAGGTTCCTTCATGGAGCTCCCTCAGGCTGTCCGGCCCTGCATCCTGGAGTCTCTCGTGTCTCTGCACTCATCTTTCACTGCTCTCTTCTGGCTCTTTCCACTCCAGTCACACAGACCTTCTTTGGGCCCATGAACTCTAAGGGTGTGCGCCCATCTAGGACATGTGAACTTGCCTGCTCCCGTTGTTGCAGCATTCGTCCCCCAAATACCCGCTTGGTTCTCCCCCTCCCTCCCACCCCTCTCTTCTTTCGTTCCCTGTCCCTTCTTTTCTTTCTCTTTCCCTCCTCCTTCCCCACTTATTTTTTTTCCTATGGCATTTATCACCATCAGATATATACTTTTCTCACTGTGTTTATTCTGTCTCTCTCTACTAGAATATACACTCCTTAAGGGCAAGGAACTTTGTTCCTTTTTGAAAAAATATTATTTTCATAACACAGAGAACCAATAATAAAACTTGACACACATTAGGCACTTAAAGACTATTTTCTGAATGAATAAATCATATATTTCCCAAATAAGTGTCAGGAACTGTGCTTACGGCTACATATATAGTGGTGAACAAAATAGACAGACTCATGACCTTGTGGATCTTTAGGTCTAATGGCCAATGCATATTAATTAATTAGACACTAGAAAGAGCTGAAGCACTTGAAGAAGTGAAAATGTTTAATTAAGCTGGCGAGTTGGGTCTGAGAAGTGCCATTGTGTGACAAAAATCAAGCCATGTTGAAGTCTGGAGCATTATCTGAACCATGGGAACCATCGAAGGCTTTTGTGCAGTCAAGTGACCCAGCCCCATGTGCATTTTATAAAGTCCTCTCTGGCTGCAGTGTGAGGATGGATTGGAAGGGGTCGAGAGTGGACACAGGGAGTTGCAATGAGAGGTGTTTTCTGGAGTACACCTGAGGAATGATGGTCACAGCCTGGGGCAGCCTGCATTGGAGGGAAGGACATGAACTTAGAGCCTGTTTGCATAGGATCTGGGTGGTTAGGAAGTGAGAGGGGTGAAAAATGAACTTCAGTGCCTGCCTTGAACAGCCGGTGTATGCCATTTCTGGGAGGCTTGCTGGAATAAGTGGGGTTTGGGATGCTGAGTGATGTGATGGTGAGGGCGAGAATGGGGAGCAGGCTCTGAGTCAGCGTCCGACACACTGAGTGTCACGTATACACAGGCAACATCCCCGTGGTGATAGTTCTGCTTAGGAGCAAGTCTGAGCAGGTGCCGCAGATTAAAGAGCCATTAGTTTACAGACAGATGGTGATCCAAGTCCCTGGGTGGATGGGGTCACAAGGAAAGACTTGAGGATGAATAAGGAAGGAGGGCTGGGGCGGAATGCCACCTGACTCCAGTGTTTCAAGGCCTCAGTCACGTAGGCAAAAGAGCCTACCATGAAGTTAGGAGAAAAATCATTGTGTCAAGCAGGCCAAGGGTACAGAGGAGGGTATGGCCAGCTGTGCCAACTATTATTAAGAGACCAAGCAAGGCAGGGACTAAAAGTATACACTGGAATTAATTAGGAGCATGGAGGCCACTGGTGAGAGCAGTTTCAGGGAGCCTAAGACAAATAAAGCAGTGATGAGAGAAGGGGAGGTGAGGACATAGAAGCAGAAGGTAGATAAGAATGCCTAATAGCTGTGAAAGGTACAGGTATGGCAGCAAAGCCGCCCACAGGAGCACATCATTTTTAAAGTGAATAGAGCTTAAGTGGCTGAAAAACGTTTGGAGGAGGCAGTGATCAGGGAGTGGCTGCATAGACTCAGCAGCCTGAGATATTGTGATTTATACAAATATGTATGTGGTCATTCAGATGACCAAAATGTATTTCTCATAGATATTGGTTCCATGTTATCTGGCTCACAGCTTCCAAAACCTCTGGAACTTTCTGAGCAGTAAGGGGAACGGGAGCATCTTTTGTTGTAATATTTGATTTCTTGTCTTCAATTCCTGAAGTCTCTTCAGAGCCATATAAGTGAAACAGGTGTCCTGTTATTCATAACAAGCCCCTTTACCTCATACCTGGGTTTACGTTAATGAGGTGAATTTTGGAAAGCATCTAAGGATAGACTGAAGCCATGGCTGTCCCACTCATGAGGGCACAGATGTGTCTGCTGATCTTACCAGGAGGGTCTGCTCTTTGTTTCATTCTTGACATCCCTTAAGTTTGGGAGGCAAGGCCACTTTCCTCAATCCTGGTGCGATTGTTTGCTATACTCCTTCCATCATTTCTTCCTGGTAGGCACAGATTGGAGGAAGGAGTTGAAGGAAATAGAGGAGTCTAGAATAACTCCTGGGTTTGAGTATTATGATAGGGGGACATTTTGGGGAGGTAGGGAATGCAGGAGTGGAACAGCATTGGAGGGAGAAGATAGTGAATTACATTCATTCTTTAACATATTGAGTGGATATCCTTATGAGACATTGACAAGGAGATGATCAGTCAATAGCTGGATCTATAGCTCTAGAGTATAAAGTACTGGCTGGGGAGAGAGCTGTGGGTTGAAGATGAATATTGAATAATTATCCATACACAGGAGGTGATTGTAACTAACAGAATATAGAGCTGGGCCCAATGCGTGCTGTAGAGAATACCTGCATTTATTTACATGGCAGGTAGAGAAATGTCCAACTGAGAGGACTGGAAAGGTGAGTGGAAACCAGGAAAGGTGATGCAAAGACCAAGAGAGGAGGGTTTTGAAGACAAGGGAAGCATGAGCAGGACCAGGGCTGCAGGGGATCAGGTAACAGAAGACTGAGGGAGTCTGCTGAGTCCTGTCATGAGGGTCCTAGAGCTAGGGGCTGCAACTCAGAGGATGTGCTGGGGGCAATAGTGGGGATATTGACTGGATTCTAGCCCAAGGCTCAAGGCTCCTTTTAGTTTTCATAAGTCAAATGAGGAGGCTGGATTGGATGACTAGGTTCCTTCCAGTTCTGAAATCATGATCTCAGAGCTTTCACAGGAATACAAGCCCATAACAACAAAAGAATGACCTCTCCTAGGGAATGTTTTAAGGCTTGTTCACTAAAGCAGCCAAATACATAGCCCAAAGGAAAGAAATCTTGACTCACCGAGGGTCTCTACTGGAAATCAAAGCACTGAGCTGCTGTATGAGGCTTGAAGCCTGCTTGTCCAAAAATCTGTTGGAAAACTTCAGGCAGTTGGTGGCAGCTGGACTAGATGACCTTGCGGTTATTTTCAAGTCAGTGATTCTCATATCCTCTGAGGGAGACCTCATTCCCGTTACTAATTTTGTCATATTTCCCATGGGGATTGTGTGGCAAAAGATTTCTGTTCTGATTTCCACTCAAGGGTCACTTGGCTGGCTTTCCTCGTCTGCTTACAGAGTCTCCTCTTTAATACGAGGATAGGTGGGGCCCCTGACCTTGACACCCAGTTGAGCTGAGTTTCTGTCTCCTCCCAGCTCCTCCTTGGACCCTTTCTTCCACAGGGAGGAGCGTCACCCTGCAGGTCTTGAATTCAGGGACTCATCGGATGTCTGAGGGTCGGGGGCTAAGGGGGTCCAGGATCTGGGTTGAGAGGAGGCCACGACTGTGCAGCCCACAGAGAAGGGGTGTGTCTTCAACCACACTCCTTGTTTCAGCACCCACAAGAGGGCACATGGTGAGAACTGAGGTTTGGGGGCTCCAGCAAGAGAGAAGGATGCTCCACAATCCATCCTCAGCATCCTCTTCCTTTCCACCTGGTCTGCTTCCCCAGGTGTGGGTACCAGCTCTGGGCCTCCACCATGATGATGCAGCAGGTTCTAGAAGCAGAGATAAAATGGAAGATGAGCCTCCCTTTGGGGACCCTGAAGCTGTCGATAATCACTCAGCTGGGCAGTAGGTGCAAAGCACAGGAGAGGACTGGAGGCCACATGGCAGGGTACAGTGAGGCCATGGGGCAGGGGCAGGGTGGGGGTGCATGAGAGCTACAGGGTAGGTGAACCCTTAGGAGAAAGGGGAGCTTTAAACACTGCTTTTTGCTGGATTTTCTTTGACAGCCACAAGGCTCTAGGGAGACTCTCCCCGCAGGGCATCCAGGTACCTCCACTGTTGGCTCCTCTTCAACACTTCCAGCCTCGCTTCCATCTCAGCATCCCCTCCCCCTCCTCCCTGCACTGCAGCCTGGGAACTCCTCGGTCCAGGGGCCAAGCTTAGGCTGAAGGACCAGCCCTGAGCAGGAGCAATGAGGGCACCCCCAGGGTCTGTCTGGTCTTGAATGTCTCAAGTTCACCTTTGTCCCCTGAGAAGCTGCGTCTTACTGTCTGGTTGCTTCTGGTTGGGAGTGGGGTGGCAGAGAGAGGGTCATTTGCGCAGACCTCTTGGTCATTATGATCTCCAGATAACTAGTAAACTCATGGACTCCTTGCAGGTTGGGGATGGCCCTGAAATCTATTGTTTAATCAGCATGCATCGCTGCACTCTACAGTCACCTGTGGGCCTTGGGCCTGGCCTCTGGAACTGATCTGTCGTGGACAGCAGCTGACAGAGTCAGCGTGGAAGTGGAGCGGGAGCGGAACCCGCAACACCCTGTTCTTCCTGGAGGAGGGAGAGGCCAGGCAGGGAAACTACAGCTCTGCCTTCTCAATCTTGTGCTTGCCTCAGGCTCCCGGGAAAAGGGTGCCCCCCTCCATCCTTCCTGAACCAGAGGATGGAAAGATCTCACCCCCACGTGAGGTCTCCCCATTACCTTCTAGACCCAGGCACGCTGAAGATGTTGTCATGCCCGGGAGGAAGACAAGAGGGAATGGGAGGCAGGAACATACCTGACCTTTCTCCTTGTGGCTGGAGAGGGTTGGTTGTTTAATCACCAAGTCACAGTCAACTCTTTTGTGACCCCATGGACTGTAGCCCTCAAGGCTCCTCCGTCCACGGGATTTCCCAGGCAAGTACTGGAGTGGGTTGCCATGCTTTACTCCAGGGGATTCTCCTAACCCAGGGAGCAAATCCGTCTCCTGTGGCTCCTGCGCTGCATGCGGATTCTTTACCACCACCCACCAGGAAAACCACCCTTGTCATTGTTCTTACAGAAATGCAGAGCGCGCTCCCAGCTTACATGGCTTCCCTGGCCTCTACCCCCCTGAGCTGTCAGCGTCCATTTCCCTGGGGAGCCCAGTGGTCAGAGTGAGCCACGACGCCTCCTCTTCTGTGTGCCCTCCATTCGCTTCCTCATGAGAGTGTTCCACTGTGCAACCACTAGGTGCAGGGGCAATTGATGGGGGAGGCTCGGTGTATGGCGGCTACTCCAGGTCCACGTCTGCCCAACAACCCCCGTGAGCCTCCTCACATGGTGGACACGGCTCACACAAGCTGACTGAGAGGCAAGGTCACTGTGCAGGCAACAGGGAACACAGAGGGTGGACTAGAAGGGGCAAAGGCCCCCCCTGCCCCTGCCCTCACCTGAAAGTCATTTATTCCACAGATATTTATGGATCACTGGGGCTTCCCTGGTAGCTCAGACAGTAAAGAATCTGCCTGTGATGCGGGAGACCTGGATTCAATCCCTGGGTCAGAAAGATGCCCTGGAAAAGGAAATGGCAACCCACTCCAGCATTCTTGCCTTGAGAATTCCATGGACGGAGGAGCCTGGTGGGCTACAGTCCATAGCGTTCCAAAGAATCAGACACGACTGAGCAACTAACACTTTCACTTTACACTGTGGTAATGATATTGTAATGTCCCTAATGTATACATGGCTTTCATCCCAGGCTCCAGGCACAGAACTCATAAAACCCTTGGAATCTCTTAAGTGAAGTGATAAGTAAATGCATGTATTTCTTCTTTACGGTCTGACTCTGCCAGTTAGAAAGCAGGCTCCTGAGAGCAGGGACCTGGCCTGCATTGTTCACTCTGTGCTCCCAATGCCTGAAACCACGCCTGGGACACTTGGTGTAGATGCTTGATAAATACTTATTTATTAAACTTATAATGAATGAACCTCACAAAGTTTCTAAATTGCAGCTGTGAAAAGTGCCCCAAAGGAGAAACCACAGAGTGCTGTGAGAGCACGTCGCCAAGGGGGTGTGCAGGTCTCACGATGTACACGGGGTTCCTGAAGGGTCTCTCTCACTGGTCAGATGGCTTGAGAAGCAGGGTGGCGGCTGTGGGGCTACACTTAGGTGGCAGAGATGCTGGACTTACTTTCACTTGGGTCCTTGCCACATTTAGCCTCTTGAGCTGCACTAAAACATTAGCTACTAGCCATGTGTGCCTATTTAAGTTTCACTAAAATGAAATGAAATTTAGAGTTTACTTTCTCAGTCACACATTTCAAGCGCTCAGTAGCCACATGAGCCTGGTGGTTACCATCTTGGGCAGTGTCATTGAACACAGATTGTTTCCCTTATCACTGCTGCTGCTGCTGCTGCTAAGTTGCTTCAGTCATGTCCAACTCTGTGTGACCCCATAGATGGCAGCCTACCAGGCTCTCCCGTCCCTGGGATTCTCCAGGCAAGAACACTGGAGTGGGGTGCCATTTCCTTCTTCAATGCATGAAAAGTGAAAGGGAAGTCGCTCAGTTGTGTCTGACTCCCTTCTCTCAGCGAGTCTTATTGGGGCAGTGTTGGTCTAGACTGTGTTTCCCACAAGCAGGCCACTAGGTTTGGCATGATCTGACTGTCACATTTGGATCAGTATCCATTCCCATTAGCAGTTCTGATGATAGGTAGCTAGATGGGGAGAAAGAAGAAAGAAAAAGAAAGCGAGGGAAAGAGAGAAGAAGAGAGAAACACGAGACCTGGTTACCAACGACTCCCACAGAATTGCATCACATTTCTTGCGAATTTTCACTTTCAAGTCACAAAACAAGCTCTCCCCTATTACCTCTCTGCTGTACCCCTGCCTCTCACCCTGAGAAACTTATCATGATGCTGGAGCCAGAAACAGAATGCAAAAAAAAAAAAAAAAAATGGTTGGTCTTATTCATATCCTCACATTTCCTGCTGGAAGGAGAAAGATGAGATGGTTGACACTGTCTGCAAGGGAGGAACAAAGGGAGAACTCAGACTGTGGATGGAGGCTCATCTCCAGCTAGGGACACTGCTGCTGAGAAGCTAGGAAGTCAGGTGCACTGCTCCCTTTTCAGGTTAAAGCATAATATCATCCTCAGGAGAAAACGACAGAAAGAGAAGGGCCCTCGAGCCTCCAGCGCAAGGTGGCCCAGACAGGCTCAGAAATCTGTACATTCTAAGCAGGACATTTTATCATTCCTGCCTTTCGTTGTTCATCCCTCCTGTGTGCTCCTTTTGGACTTAAACTTTTTTTTTTTTTTTGACAGGCCCAGCCAGGCTTAGCTGTGCTAAGGACAGCCAGAGGCAGGAGATTTTGTCCCCACTGGTGCAGGAACATTCAAGAGGGTGCAGCCACTTCCGGTGGCAGGTTGCTGGCAGGACAATTTTCTGTGACCAAGTCCCAGGGGGGACATAAACCCTGGTAGACAATATTGGGTCCACTTGGTGAATTCTTTCTTTCTGCCTGGAGCTTCACCTTCTAGGGCAAAAAGCATGGATGTTTTAATAAGGGAAGTGATAACAGCAATAGGCTCTAAGGCTGAAGACTGCAAGGACTCAACACCTGTGCCTCCTGCAACCACAGCAGCGCATGGAAATCACGTATTTTCATATCTTGCACACCTGGTGTGTGACCAGAAATGAAGACAATCAAAGGTAAAATTATTAACACTCATATTAATTAGTTGTCATCTCCCATTTGTTAGAGAAATACAATTCCAAATATTCCTTGTGAGATTACATGCTGATATTAATTTCTTATAGCCCTTGGATAGTGCAGGATAGATTTTCCCAAGCAGTTCAACATGCAAGTGATGATGTGTGAACGTGCTCATTTCCAGGGGTCAATTACAAGCAATGAATTCTGTGTGTGTAACGGCCTTTGTCAGAGTCATTGTCTCACACACCTCTAACAAGACAGCCCTCCTGGTGTCACTCCAATGGCCCAGGAGCAAATAGGAAAAAATGAACCATCAATCAATTTAATGCTAGCCTTTCCTTACACATAGAAAGCCTCCACTCAGCTGATGATGACTGACATAAAAACTAAATCCATCTGCTTTATCACTCCTCTCCAAAAAGACAAGTCTGAGAAGCAGGGTAGAGGAAAAACTATGTAGGATTAGCTTTATCCTTAGTTACTGGTCTGCTGGTGTACTCATAATCTATCCACTTGCAAGGAGAAAAATAAAAAATATTCCTCTTACAGCTTAGTGCACATTTAGTATAAAATGCATAGGGGTGAATCATAAGCAATATCCTTGGGAGTGGGATTCTTGGAATATCCTATTTCAGGTGATGGGAAATATCTTAGAACAGGGCCTGACAATATGATTAGGCCACCCATTCATTTGTTCATTCATCAAACAAAGATATACTGAGTGCCAACTATGCCTCAGATGCATGCTGAACACTGAGGATGCAGTGGTGACCAAGACAAGAACCAGTTCTTGCCTCCATGGAGCTAACAAACTGGGGGAAGAGGCAGAGGTTTGATAACTGAACGAGTGAGGTGAACTCGGTGGGAGGAGAGGAGTAGAGTGTTACAAGGCATATTGCTTCAGTATCACAGTCCCGGTGGTGGGAGTGATTGACGCCAGGGCCCTCCCTGAGAAAGACGCGTTTGAGATGTGATACAAACGGTGGGCAGGATTTAGGAGGATTCGGGGGTCAGAAGTTGAGAAAGGTATGTGTGTAAGCCCAAGGGCAAGAAGGAACAAGGGATGTTTCAGGAACAGAAATAAGCCAAGAATGGCTGGTGTAGAGGGAACAAGAGGAGAATGACTCACGGTGAAAAGGAGAGGGTGAAAGGGGTCAGATCCTCTATATCCCGGTAATCCAGACGAGGGGTTTAAAACCATACAAAGGAAGATGGGAAAACAATTCTAAGAGCAAGAATGAAATACTTCAGAAAGATCTGCCTGTGTGCAACAAGAGTGAGAATGAGTAAGGGGCAGAAGACCAGAGGTTCGGGGTCTAGCTGCTTGGCGAGTGCAGAGGTCCAGGTGAGAGACGATAGGAGTCTGGACTAGAACAGTATACGTGGATATTTAAAGCAATGACCAGGTCCAGGGGATTCCCAGGAGACAGAACCCACAGCTCGTCATGAGTGATCAGATGGAGGGAGAGGTGACCGAAAAGGAGCAGCCAAGCGTGGCTCAGTGGCTGGATGGTGATGCTCTTCCCTGAGCTGGGGCTCCCTGGAGGAGGAGCACGTCTGGGAAGGTGGGAGGAACTGGACAACTGTAGTTGTGGAAATGGTGAATTTAAAATGATGAAACATCCAAATGGAGATGTCCAGTAGATACTTGGATATATGTCTCTGGTACTCAACAGAAACATGGCTGCCTACCTACTCCACTTTTATCTCCAGACTTCTTGACTCATTACTTAGACAAAGAAACATATAAATAATGCCTCTGAGAAACTGGGCTTCCCTTGTGGCTCAGCTGGTAAAGAATCTGCTTGCAACGCAGGAGACCTGGGTTCAATCCCTGAGTTGGAAAGATCCCCTGGAGAAGGGAAAGGCTACCCACTCCAGGATTCTGGCCTGGAAAATTCCATGGATTGTGTAGTCCATGGGGTCACAAAGAGTCGGACATGACTGCGCAACTTAAATTACTTATGAGTTATAAAAATGAAAGTTAAAAGGTATCCCTTAATGTCTAAATTCAACCTCTGGGACATTATCCTGAATAAATTATCCAGAAAAAAACAGAAAAGCCGCATGGGTTGAATTCTGGTTTATAATAGCAAAATAGCAAAATATTGGAAAACATTTCATACCGAACAAGAAGGGCTAGTTAAATAAATTACAGTATACCAGCAAAATAGAATATTATACATTTACTAAAAACAGTAATTATGGATATTTTACAGCAGGTTAGAAAAACGCTGTCATTTAAAACTAAACAGCAACATTCAAAAATCTGCTTATGCTATGATTATAATTTTGTAAAAAAAATGATCATACATGAACAACTCCTAGAAGAGCACTTGAGCAAACAAAGAGCTGACTTGCTGAATGATGGAATTAAAAAAAAAAAACCACCAAAATTGAAATGTTGAAATGTTATTTGTAAACTAAGCATGCAAGCAAGTAAGATAAATATGGTTTTGTTCTTGTTTTGAAGCAAATGAGTTTCCATCTTATATAATCATAGGCACTATCTTGCTGAGTTGGAGACATGAAGTTCAATAGCTGTACATGGCTCAATGGACATTGTCAGCAAAGATCTTGTCTCCCAGGCTAGCTCACAATGACTCAGGAGTCCTGTTTCTGAGCATATTCTAATGTCTCCACCAAAAAAAAAAAAGTCAGAGCTCCTTGGAGCACATGTGTGTCCACAAGGTTCCTGTGGATTCAGTTTTTTAGGGTCAGATCCTTTTTGTTCCCCATAGCTTTCCAATCTCTAGAGACTAGGGAATCAAACACCTGATTAATCTCGCCTCACTCTTTCCCTCTCTTCCTGACTTGCTTCAGAAACGTAGTAAGAATTCATGGCCAAATGTATGGAACAGGTTCTCCTTTGTTTGGTTCTGTTTTCACGACCTCCTCATCAGAGTCTCCTCAGTGAATATTTGCAAACGATCATGAAGATGAAGTGCCCGGCGTTTCCAAACCCGAAGTGCCCTGCACCGGATGTCCAGTGCTGCAGTTCTTGTCTATTCAATGACACCCTCTGCAATCCACAGGGGGAGGGATGGGATTCTGCTCAGAGGGGAATCTTGTGTGATGACAGTACAAGCAAGAGCTGAGCTAAAATGCAAACCTCCCGGGTCAGATGTCATCTTGAAATAGGCTGTGAGCAAGGTTGCTGTACTGGCAGGATCCTTTGTTTTTCTAAAAAGAGAAGCTATGCCTGGGAATGAGGATAGGAAATAAACTCCAGTGGCAATGTGTAGTGAGGACAGATTTCATGCGTTTGAAATAAGCTGGGCTCTGTGGCAAGGAAATCAATGCCAATGAAATAATGGAACATAAACCCTCAGAGGTAAAAGAGCTCTTTTCATTCTGGGAGGAAAAAACAAAACCAAGCAGAAAAAAAAGGGGGGGATTTAAAATGTCCTTGTCATGTGTTTGTGACAAACGGAGAATTAAGCAGATTGTCTGGTTGAGTTTGCTTGGAAGAGGTGAAACAGCTGAATATTCAGATGTACCTTTTCTTTTCTAGAGACGCCTCCAGAAAGAGGCAGTGAATGCCACAGCGGGACGGTCAGTGAGGGGGGCTCAACAATGGAGCCAGGCCGGGAATGCTGAGAGCAGAATTCCTGATCCAGCGCCTCTGTTCCGTAAGCAGAGGGTGACTTCACGTCTTCCTGGGATGTGATGTTCCAGTGGGAGGTGGTCAAAAATCATACTTGAAGTTTTGAGAGCTCTTGTGTCTGTAAGGATGGACTGTGATGCCCTTACATAATAGCTGCCTAGATACATGAGTTGTGGTTGGCATAGTGTTTTTATAAATGCCCCTAGCCTTGTTATATTTTTAACTTTTTATTTTGAAATCAGTTGCGATGTAAGGACAGTACAGAGAATTCCCATATACATTTTTCGAAGCACAGAAATCCGCATCTGGTCAGATTTTATTCCCATTCCACTGCTGTCTCCATTAATGTCCTTTATCTGCTCAAGGATCCAGTTCAGGATGCAGCATTGCACTCAGTTGCCCAGTCTTCTCCAGCCTGTGCTATTTCCTCAGTCTTTTCTTATTTTCTACAACCTTGGTACTTTGGAAGACTGCTAGTCAGGTATTTTGTGTGGTCTGACGTTTTATCATGTTTAGACTGGGGTTCTGGATTTCAGGGAAGAATGCAACTGAGTTGAAATGAAATTTCCCCCATGGCGCCACCATGGCTTCTTATTGGTGATGCTCACTGTGGCTTGGTTAAGGGGGTTCCTTCCAGGACTCTCCATGGTAAAGTTACTGTCCTTCCTTTTCCCTACTTTATTTCTTTGAAGACAGACCTTAACTCCAGTTCACACTGGGGGGTGGAGGAAGGAGGAATATCAAAGAATTTGTGGACATATGCTAAAAACACTTCAGAAATTAATAAAAATTTGGGGGAAGTTACTTTGAAGCCAAATAATTTTATTATTTTAAAATTAAAGCTATTTTTTTTTCTTCTGACAATATGCTTAGTCTCTCTTAGTCGTGTCTGACTCTTTGAGACTCCATGGACTGTAGCCCGCCAGGCTCTCTGTCCATGGGATTTTTCAGGCAAGGATACTAGAGTGGGTAGCCATTTCTCTCTCCAGAAGATCTTGGATCAGAATGTAGGGATTGAGCCTACATTCTGATACAAGAGGAAGTATAAAGCAGAAAACCAAAGTCTTACCAATTTCACTGACAAAAACCAAAATCTCAGGGATCATTGTGTGTGTGTTTAATATTTGATAAATGTACTTAGGTTTAGGAACTTGAGAGCATACTTTAATGCAAAGTTATATTTGGGAAGGCCATAGAGTATGATATGACTCATTCATTATCATGCCCCTACCAAGAGTTCTTGCTTGAGATCTATACTATTACCCAAGGTTTAAAAATGTATGGGCTTCTCAACCTAGATGTCCATCAACAGAGGAATGGATAAAGAAGATGTGGTACATATATAAATGGAATATTACTCAGCCATGAAAAGGAGCAAAACTAGGTCATTTGTAGAGATGTGCATGGACCTAGAGTCTGTCATACAGAGAGAAGCCAAAAAGAGAAAATAAAATATCGTATATTATATATGGGTTTGCCTGGTAGCTCAGAAGGTAAAGAATCCACCTGCAATGCAGGAGATCTGAGTTGGGAAGATCCCCTGGAGGAGGGCATGGCAACCCACTCCAGTATTCTTGCCTGGAGGATCCCCATGGACAGAGGAGCCTGGCGGGGTACACTCCATGGTGTCAGAAAGAGTTGGGCACAATTGAGCGACTAAGCACAGGAGAATGCATACATATGGAATCTAGAAAAATGGTATAGATGATCTTACTGGCAAAGCAGAAATAGAGACACAGACATAGAGAACAAATGTATGGGCACCAAGAGGGGAGAGGAGGGGGTGGGATGAATTGGGAGATTGAGGTTGACATACACAAACTACTGTATATTAAACAGATAACTAAGAAGGACCTACTGTATTACAGGGAACTCTACTCAGTGTCTCTGGCAATATAAATGGGAAGGAAATCCAAAAAAGAGGGGATGTATGTATATGTACAGCTGATTCACCTTGCTATATACCAGAAACTAACACAATGCTGCAAAACAACTATACCCCAAGGAAAAAAAAAATTTTAATGTATGGGCTTCTAATTAAGAGCCATAGAACAGGGCAAACATCATCTATATTGAAACTGTATGTGCTGAGATGGGGCTCAAGTCAGGGGCAATGAGCCGTGCACCAGATCTCAGCGTAGGAACCTCACCCTCACTTCTCTACCTCAGGCACAGACCAAAGCCACAGTCTCCCACTGTGAAAGCAGAGACATTTAGGCATTCTAGAATGCCAGCTTAAATCTCATTCAAACGTGTTTGATTTTCACTAATTGAAAAAAAGGTCTTTGAAAAAAATCATAATTCAAGTCTTTTTTTCTAATGTAAAGAGCGTTCCAGAAATATTATAGTGAAGTATGTAGGGGAAAAGTAGATGGCATAGAAGTCGTAAGCACCTTATCAAATTTACATTGAACGTCAATCCGTCTCAAGAGAAACCTAGAGTTCTTTTGCCGTCAAGTGGGGAGTATAAATGTTTTAAAAATTTGTGAACAGCACAGGTGCTCTTCCACTGTCTCCCTTTTGCTTTTCTTAAGTAAACTGACAGGCACGTCAGTTGTGCTGAGGGTCATGGAAATACATAAAGGCAGTTTAGCAACCACCAAGAGACCTGTTTTCTTTTACTGTTGCTCCATATCAACTGACAGGAATCTGGGTCTCTCCCTCTCTAGCCTGGTTCCCTCTCTCCAAAACTCCAGACAAGAGGAAGGAGTAAGAAAACAATGCTTTTGTTATTTGTGGGTAACTAAATAACTCTCTATATCTGGAAATAACACCACGTGGACTTTGATATTAATGCAAGCAACATCTAACTTGGAAGGGACCAAGCTAGATTCCTGCCACTACTAGCCATTTCTTTTGTCCAAAAGCCTTAGAGAGGATGAGCTCTTCTGAGAAATCACCATGAACCATGGAGATGGCTGCTCTACACCAGAAACCCCTCGAGTTCAGGGCTCGAGTTCAGCAGGCCTGGTGGGGGACCCCAGAAACTGCATTTCTAGCGGGTTCCTCTGTGGTGCCAATGCCCGTGGCCCAGGACCACGCTCTGGTCACGGCTTCCATAGACCAGACTATTTGCAGAGTCTTTTCTGCACAGGTTGCAGTGCTGACTAAGTAGATGTGAGGAACTAATAAGGCAACAGCAGGACAAAACAGAATTCAGCCTGCCTTGCTGCAGTTGCATTCTAATTAACATCTGCTTTCACTTGGGCTCTCTGAAAAAAAAAATCTTTTGATGTGTATATTTGTAACCCTCACTGAAATGAGCTTGATGCAAAAGTTCATTCAGTTGCCAAACATTTCCTGTGTGGTGACAAAAGGTTTCCCTCCTTTCTCTAATTTGAACACTGTTTTGTTTCGTCTTCAATGTGGTTCAAGCAGGTGTTTCTTTCTCTCTGACATCTGGCAGGCTGCACTGGCTCAGATTCTCTGATCTTTTCTCATTCTTTCCCTTCAGAATCATGAGGTCATAGGGCCTGGGGTTTGTTTGGTGCTTTGGGGAATCTCTGACCATTTGAACTGTAGCTCTTTTAGTCTCAGATGAAAATCTGTGGCTTCTGGAAATCATGAAGTTAAATGAAAGAATACACTAACAGATACATTAACAGACTTCAGCATTCTTCTGGTCTGAGATCCAAGGCTTGCTGCTGCTGCTGCTGCTAAGTCGCTTCAGTCGTGTCCGACTCTGTGACCCCATAGACAGCAACCCACCAGGCTCCCCCGTCCCTGGGATTCTCCAGGCAAGAACACTGGAGTGGGTTGCCATTTCCTTCTCCAATGCATGAAAGTGAAAAGTGAAAGTGAAGTCGCTCAGTTGTGTCTGATTCTTAGCGACCCCATGGACTGCAGCCCACCAGGCTCCTCTGTCCATGGGATTTTCCAGGCAAGAGTCCTAGAGTGGGGTGCCATTGCCTTCTCTGGATCCAAGGCTTACCAATTCTCAAACCTGAGAATTCCAAATACAGTCTGCCCCTCCTTATTCTCACCTCTGTGAGGCACTCCAGAGTGTGGACTCATGGAAACAAGCCAAAACAACAGAAACACCTTGAGAAAGCAGTACAAAGAGTTCAGCAGAGATAGAAAGTAAGGGCCAGAGTTTTCTGGTGCCTAGAAATGAGGGGGAAAATGAAACAACGCAAGATGATGGATGACTCCTTGCTTATTGGATAACCATTGTTTTAGAGGGCGATGCAAACAGGGACTTGGAATGGAAAGGGCTAAGTTATTATTCTAACATCTTAGTGCATAAGCAAAAACAGTGCCCATTTTGGCTACAGAAACTGCTGGTATGGAGCCAAGGGCATGGTTTGTTATGGGCCTGGGCCAGGCTAATACTCAGTGTAAATGATCAGACGTGTGAAACTGAGGCTGGCAGTGGGATAAACAAGTAAGAACAGAACTCTGGTTAGAAATTCCTGACTGAAGCAGACAGATGAGGGTGGGGAGAGGATTAATTGTATTGAGCTCTGTCCATGGCTCTGCTTGGATTAAGAAAGTGTGCGTGTCTGTGTGCATGTGTGTGTGTGTTTGTGCATATGTGTGTGTGAGAGAGAGAGAGATGGTTGTGGGGGTGGAGGAGCAAGGGAGGGGGTAGTTAGGAAGCCACATCAGAGAATGAAATAAGCAAAGTCGAATATTGCCAGGTAAAATGCAAGGCACCCAGTTAAATGTGAATTTCAGATAAACAATGAATATTATTGGGAGATACCTACACGAAATAAGTATTTGTTGTTTGTCGGCAATTTAAATATATACCCTGCATTTTTATTTGCCTAATTTGGCCACCCTAAATTGAGAGGTCAAGGTCAGATAAAGCAGATGGGCAGCAGCCTGGAGAAGGGGGGCTGCCCAGGACGCCTGGGCTCTGCTCAGGAGCTAGACTTGTTTTGCGGAGCTGCGGCGCCCCCTTGGCCAGTGAGGAGGTCAGGACACCGGCTTTCACCAGGTTCAGGGAGAGAGCTCTAGGCAGCACTTCTGGGTTCAGCCTGATACTGACTGATGGGAATATGGTAATTTTAGATGGTAATTTAAAAACCCTCACACTTTCCCAGGGCTTTAAATTTTTTCCTTAAAGCAAGAGAAGGGTGGGAGTCCTAGGGGCCAAGGTCACTCAGGCAGAGACTCTAAATGTGAAAACTCCTTAGCTAGCTGGTGAATGTGGCCCACCAGGGGCCGAGGCGGAGACGATACTAATGAGCATCTACTCTGAGCCAGACATTCTCTCTTTGCTCCTGTGTTTATTTTCACTACAGCCCCTGTGAAACAGTTGTTCTTATTAACTCTCCTTTACAACACATCACATAACAAGTAAACAGCATAACCTGAAATTGACCTCAATTCACTCAACAGCAGCAGCCCCTGCTCTTTCTGAAGCATCCCACTGAGTCCCCTTCTCTTGTCACAGCGGATCCTCGGTGTCAGGTGTCTCATCCTCCTCATTCGGTTGGATCCAGAAGTCACAAGATTTGCCCTGAGACAGAGACCTGACTGGTGAAGGAAAGTTGCTCAGGTCAAGTAAGTGAAAGTAGACGGTTGGGCTTGTCCAGCAGGTGAGACCAGGCTCTCCAATCACAAGACCATCAGAAGAGCCAGAATCGCTGGAGAGGGCAGGAATGACTGGGGTCTGGTCCTCAGGCTTCTGAAGACTCGGAAGGTTTAAGTGAGCAGCAACAGAGTCAGTGGAGGAAGCCGAAGACAGGACGGTTCCCAAATGGTGCCGTTGACAGGTCAGGTACCTGGGATACAGTGATGGTGCCAGATTGACTTGGTGCCTGCACTCAAGGATTTATAGTTTAATGGGGAAGGATAGAGTAAATACATAACCATAACTAAGAATTAATTAATACAGCTGACTGATGTACCGTGAAGGGGAAGTATAAGCCATAATGAGGGAATGGCTGATGCACTCACATTGCCTAGCCCAGTGGGAGCCACGGCCCTCTCAAAGCAACAGAACACAGACTACGGATCAGAGGCCCAGACTTTGTCTTGGAGGTTGGGGAGCTCTCCTACTGGCGTAAATGCACTAGTCTACTGAACGGGAAGAGTAAAGGAGCAAATAAAATCTAGATTAGGTAGGTTCTTCTTGGGTTTCATTTTTCTAGCCTATCGTTGATGGTAAGGCACTTGACTGGGATCTTGGTCAAGTCATTGAAAGTAAATTATTCACAATTCACCTGAAGTCTAACATGCTGAATGATCAAACTACTGAAATTGATCAGATAGATTCTTTAACTGGGTCTCAAACAGTTTGTCACTGCCATTCTGTGGGACAAAGATAGGGCACAAAGCAGGAGCAGTAGAAAATAAAGAAAAGAAATAGGGTATAAGGTCTCACATTAGAAAGGTAGCAAATTATATTTAAGGGATACATTTCATTTGCCTGTATAAAACATCCACTCTTCCAAACATCCTGGACATTTAAGATGTGACTCCACAGGAAACTGACATTCAGACTTAGCAGAGTCTGGAGGACATTACAGCTAAAAGCTGAAGCGACAGCCTCAGAGAAGCCACTGCTAAACCAAAGTCTGGACTCAGCTTTGTGACTAGGTCTCCAGGCAAACAGATTATTTGAGGAATTAACTTTCGGCAAATTGGTTTATCAGAGAGTTGGCTTTCAGAAGTGTGGTGATTCAAGAGTCCTGTCCTGTTTCCATTTGATGCGATCCAGGGGCTTCCCTGGTGGCTCAAACAATAAAGAGTCTGCCTGCAATATAGGAGGCCCGGGTTCAATCTCTGGGTCAGGAAGATCTCCTGGAGAAGGAAATGGCAACTCACTCCAGAATTCTTGCCTGCAGAATTCCATAGACAGAAGAGCCTGGTGGGCTGCAGTCCATGGGGTTGCATAGAGTTGGCCATGACTGAAAGACTAACACATACATACACTATTTATTTGTCAGGACTCTTAGATTCAAGGACAGAAACTCAAAATTGCTTTGGCAAAAATGGTAGTTTACTACAAGGATATGGGAATATCCTATGTAATTGAAAGAAGGATCAGAGAGCTAAACGGGAAGGGCAGAGCTACCTTGGGACCTCAGGAGTCTCTGGCCTGGAGTGGGTGGGCCCATTGCTGGTGTCCACCCAGCCTCGCTCAGCACTCCGGCTTCTGCCATGAGACCCACATCCTACAGCTCCCACTCCAATTAGGACTGATTCTTGGCCCAGTTTTGGTTTGAAAACTGCAGAGAAGTTCTGATTGTCCAGCATGGGAAAAGTGCCCGAGAATAGGGAGAGGCAGATATTCCAGACGAAGGGGATGATGTGGGCAGACAAAACAGACGTCCCTTAGTGGCCGTGTGAGAAGCTGGGGAAGGTGTACTCGCCTTTTACAACCACAATGCAGTTCTTGTTGGTACAAAGGACAAACCCAGTCAACTCCCCAAATGAACAAGCCCTCGAGTCTCTTGTCTCTACCTGCCACTTTGAAATGGTAATCTGCCCTCCGCCCTTCACTCAGAGCGTGGCAGAGTCCCCTGCTCCCAACCTCAGCTCAGCACACAGCAGATGGATATTGCTTCTGAGAACAGACACCTGCTGGCCAGATTGAGCTCCACTTTGAACGTGGCAATGACAGTTTAGTAAATTCCACAGGGGCCTCTTGGGAAGGAGATGAAAAGAGGGAGTGGGCCAGGGACACCGCTAAGGGGCTCTCTGGAGCTCACCAGAGCTCAGTGAGAATCAAGGCTTCCTGGCCGCCCGGATCCTGCCCTGGGAGTGGCAGGTGTGCTGTCTGCATAATGCCCTTGATCTCTAAGAGAAAAGGTAAAGAATCAATCAGGCGGTAACCTCCTGCCAAGGACTCCATCAGCCGCTCTGGTGGCTGCTTCTGAAGTGCTGGCCGCTGGCTCTGCGTGCTCTTGCTCATGGAGGACATGTGGGCCAGGCAGGGATCAACAAGAGAACATCTGGCTCAGAAACAAATCCAACAGCCTCAGTGACTAATCTTGGAGTGTTGCCTCCCCATTGTTTTTGCTATGGCTCCCTGCAAAGGTCACTTGGTGTGGCAGGTTTTGGGAAGCTGCAGCTCCACCTTCAGCGGTGACTGGGAGCCAACTTGTTCTCCTTAAAGGGGAATTGATAGCTCCTTCTTCAAGGATACAAACAGCAGCTCCCTATCACTAAATCCTGAATTCTCCAGTGCGCACTTAGCCCCTCCTCACCAGCCCCCAGGCACCCCTGTTTCTTATTAGCCATTTATCATTTTGCCTTGGAAGGGTCTCTCTTAAAAAAAAAAAGTCTACTGAATTCAAGTGTGACACGTTCTATTTCTGTGACTGAGCTTTTTCTCCTTTTTGTTCAAATAAAGGAAATAGCAAACATTAAAGGGTATGAGAGAAAAGGCACAAGAGTCTGGACCATTAATAGACAAGATTGCTGTGGTTCTGATTTCGGTGGTTTATATAATGGCTTCAAATACTGGTTAAGATAGGGCTCAGCCTTGCCAGAAAGGATCTTTAAATTAAATATCCACTTTCTCTTAAATTATCTTTAATGGCACAATACAAGCATATAATTTTCAGCTTAAAAAGAAGGTGTTAAGCTGACTCTGCCTATAGCCTCTTTTGGGGGTCAGGATCACACATCAGACAGCTTATTTCTAAAGTTCTCCACTGGAAATGAAACACTTTTCCTTGAGAATTTATTCTGTGTTCAGAGTGGGATAAGCCTGGTCTTCTGTGTTTGACTGAATCCTAGCTCACCAGTAACAGCCAGCTGGCTGGCACGGTAGCAACATTTCCTGATTCACCTCTTCACCTGGTATCACACTCTTTCATGGGACTGTGGGTGTGCAGAGTCATGGACTCCAAGGGCTGATATCCTACTGCTGATCAGTGAAGATTGTTCCTCCCTTGGACACACTTAGAAATATCTCTTGCTCCTATTCCCAGCAGAGAGAATAGATTCCATTTCCCACTCATTAAATTCTCAAGGGAAGCAAATGCTAGGTTTCTATACTGTTTTATCCTGCTGTCCCCAGACAGCTCCCAGCTCCTAGAAGTGACTCTGGAATCGCCCTGGGTTTTTCCAGGGCAGGACTAGCTTCTCTCCCTCCCATCACTGACATAGACAAGTATCCTTTATAAGACAGGCTGTCCTAAGCAGGTGGATGATCACTGAAGTGACAAGAGAAATGGAATCTAGTCCCAGCTCAGTCATGAACTTGTCATGTGCTCAGAGACAGGTTACGGCCTGTCTGTGACTCTGTATCTGTGCTTTCTTCATAGACATACAAGTGTACATCTTCTGACTTGATTATCACATAAGGTGGGAGTGGGTAACAGATTCAGGGAAAGTTGTCTTTCACAAGCAAGGTGATGATAGTGAACCAACATGTGTTTGGAAACCCTGTATTTTAGTGTTCAGAGCATTCTACTGTGTCTCAGATCTTCGAAGCTATTCAGAGACATATTCATTAATCAAGACTTTCAATAGATTCCTCCAGATTCCCAGGGAGCTTGGCAAGAGGACAATGCAAGGCACTGTCTGGCACTTGTTCCTCTTGGTTGCGTGACTACCCATTACAGCTGCCTAATGATGACAACATGATCATTTGTCTAGTAATTACAAAGCACTTTCATTTTTACTGCCTCTTTTAATGTTCCCAATAACCCTGTGGAATAAATATTATTTCCTCTATTTTACAGATGAAGAACCTGAGGTTTAGCAAGGTTAATGACTTATTAAATGATGCTCCAGCTACTAAGGAATAGAGTTGAGATACAAAGCTAGGAGTTCTGTTTCAAATCTAAACTCTTTATATCTTTCCATTAGTTTTCAAGCTGTTCCCTCAAAGGTCTGGGTTTGGGGGTATCTCTCTGATGGGTAAAGGAAGCTAAGCCAGTGGAGCTTAGACCCCCAGATTCAACCGAGGCACCTTCCCCCCCCCCCAACCAAGTTGTACTTTATAGGACTCCACATTAAACTTGTGGGGTTTTTTTTGGCTCTTCTGGGTCTTTGTTGCCGTGAGGGCTTTTCTCTAGCTGTGGTGAGCAGGGGCTACCCTTTGCTGCCGTGCACAGGCTTCTCTTGTTTCGGAGCACGGGCTTATGGTGCATGGGCTTCAGCAGCTGCCGCACGTGGACTCAGCAGTCGGAGTACCCAGGCTCTAGAGCACAGGTCAATAGTTGGGGCGCACAGGCTAAGTTGCTCTGCAGCATGTGGGATCTTCCCAGACCAAGGGGTTGAAACTGTGTCTCTTTGGCAGGCAGATTCTTTAACGCTGAGCCACCAGGGAAGCCCCTAATCTTGGTTTTAAACAAAATGTTTCTAGTGTTAAACAATAAAGTTTGTGAGCCACAAATTTATACCATATGTATTGAAAATAAAACCTGTTATCAGTCCCTTCTTTCAGAGCAGTCTTCCCTCTTTGTTCCAGCAATCTCAGCTTGAAATCCTCTTTCCCAGAGGAGCTGATCACAGTTACTCTTTCTTTCCTCAGCCCAGTGTGCCACACTCTGTTTTGGTGGGCCTTTCACAGCAGAAATGTTCTGTGGCCAAGGCAGTTGACATCCAAGCCAGATGTTGCACAGCCCAGATAGATGCCCCTTTCCTTCCCTTGTAAACCACACGTTCCAACTTGCCTCATAAATATAAAAAGAAAAGGCTAGTTTCCATTTTAATTAGATGAAATAATTACATGTCACACATCTTGTAGGCAGTTTCATATTTGTTCTAATTGTAATGCTGACATTAGTATTCAAAGATGCTGTTCACACTGGGTACAGATGTTGCGTTTATAGACTGTCATGTTCCTTGCAGCCACAAGATGTCAGGCAAATATGGTCATGGGATGGAAGTGCAGGAAGGTGCCTTGGCTCCAGAAAATGCCATTGATGAGTTCATTAACTGATTAAAATCCTCCCAATCAGCTTGTTAGAAGAGTCCAGGGCAAGTCTGTGAGATGCGTCGTACTGTTATCCTGTTGATGGAGGCACTCAACACCACCAGCTGGTAATCAGATTAAGATGAACAAATATCGATTGTACATGCTTGCACGATTAAATCCTGAATAATTAAAGGCCACTGAGTTCTCAGCTCTTTCTCTAGCCTGTGTTACTGTACGAAACATGTGCCATATTTGCCATGAGTGGACGTGACTATGGGAAAGAAATAGAATCAGTGAGAGAAGCAGTCTCCTTTGAAAGTTTCTGTTTGAAAATCTAATGACATAAATAAATGGGTTTTAATAACTGTCATGTAATTGTGAGACATGTTATCCACTGAAAGATACTGAAGTAAAGCCATATGTCTAAACATGTGCATACATCAAAGGTAGCTTTGTTTAGTTGATGATTTGAGTGATGGCTGTTGATTAACAGCCAATCGGACACCCCGCCCCTACTATTCTTTCAGTCTCTTGACTGACCTTCTATAACAGCTTCCTTGGGATCCTACAAAAGGAAGCAATAATGATAAGCAAAGGTTGGGTCCAATCAGGAAGTAGTGATTGGGTCCTACAGAGGGCCAGGCACTGGCGAGGATGCAGAAGACCTGGAGGGAGCAGGGTCCACGCCTCACCGTTTCCTCCTGCCTTCTAAATTACCCTCTTTCTCTAGTTTTCATTCTTCTGCTTCTGAACCCTTCGGCTGCTCCTTCCTGCTGAACTATAAGATGAGGAGATGGGCCATTATTCACTTACCTTTCTAAACAGATTAACTTCCTTGCTGTTGTTTAGTTGCCAACTCATGTCTGGCTCTTCTGCAGCCCCATGGGGTGTAGCCTGCCAGGCTCCTCTGTCCATGGGATTCTTCAGGCAAGAATACTGGACCGGGTGGCCATTTCCTTCCTTCTCCAGGGGATCTTTCTGATTGAAAGATTGAACCCGTGTCTCCTGCATTTGCAGGCAGATTCTCTACCACTGTATCACCTGTGAAGCCCAGTTAACATCCTACTACATGCTAAGCCTTGGCCTAAAGATTCAAAGTTCACTACATATGGTGTTCAGCTTGCTGATAGGACAGTATGTTTATGGCACAAACAGAAAATCAAATTACAGCCATCTGATACTGGTGATGAATGAGTGTGTGCTAAGTCACTTCAGCTGTGTCTGAACCAACTCTTTGAGACCCACGGACTATAACCCACCAGGCTCCTCTCTCCATGGGATTCTCCAGACAAGAACAGTGGAATGGGTTGACGTGCCCTCCTTCAGGGGGTATTGGGATATAGTCAAGTAAATGCTGTGTGGAGTATATAGGCAAGGAAGAATTCGTTCTGCTTCATCCTGAGGGCATCGTGGTTCTTCACAGAAATGCTGAACTAGAGCTTACCGGTAGTGTAGTGTTAGTTGCTCAGTCATGTCCAACTCTTTTCGACCCCATGGACTGTAGCCTGCCAATCTCCTCTGTCCAGGGATTCTCCAGGCAAGAATACTGGAGTGAACTGCCATTACCTCCTTCAGGAGATCTTCCTGATGTAGGGATCAAACTCCAGTCTCCTGCATTGAATGTAAACTTTACCAATTGAGCTACAGGGAAGACCTAGAGCTTACCAAGTGAACAGAAATGGGGCTTCCTGAGGAATTAGAATATATGAAGGCAAGTGTGTTAGGGTAGGGAGGTGCTAGTGGTAAAGAATCTGTCTGCCACTGCAGGAGATGTCAGAGATACAGGTTCGATCCCCGGATCAGGACGATCTCCTGGAGAAGGCATGGCAACCCACCCCAGTATTCTTGCCTGGAGAATCCCATGGACAGAGGCGCCTAGTGGGCTAGGTCCATAGGGTCTGGAGCAACGTTGCACACATGTACATGATAGGGTAAAGGCTAACTGTTGTAACAAAAACCCACAAGACAGTGACTTGAAATAAGTCCATATGTCTCTCACATCACAGTCTAAAGATGGGAAGTCACCCTGTTGGGGCAGTTTTGCTCCACCAGGTCATTCAGGGACCAAGATCCTTCTTACTTGTAGCTCCACAATCCTCTGGGATTAGCGGAGTATCACCTGGCTTGCTGCTAAGGGCAAGTTCCAACCATAGGAAGGATGGAGAGAAGAGGGTCCAGGGTGAGCTAGTTCATTTGAGTCAAGTGAGGCAGAAGTTGCACACTTTTCCTCCTACATTTCAATGACTTTAAAGAGAGACATACAACCACATCTAGCTGCAGAGGGGAGAGAGAGGAAGGGGAATGTATTTTTAATAAGATGAAAAAGGGAAGAATGAGCTGTGGGGAATAACCAGCAGCCTGTCATAGCAAAGGAGTTAATCGGAATGTTGAGTTGCAGAATCTGTACGTGGTGGAGGGTAGCTGTATATGGCTGGTGTGGCTGGTGATGGGTCTGGAGGGTTGGGGCCAGGATGTGGTGGAGTCTGAAAGTACATTATTGGGCTTGCCTGGTGGCAGAGTGGCAATGAAATCTGCCTGCCAATGCAGGAGACGCAGGTTCAATCCCTAGTCTAGGAAGATCCCACATGCCACAGAGCAACTAATTCCCTGTGCACAACTGTTAAGCGTGTGGTCTAGAGTCCAGGAGCCACAACTACTGAAGCCATGGGCTGCAACAACTGAAGCCCATGTGCCCTAGAGCCCATGCTCTGCAACAAGGGGGCCGCCGCAATGAGAAGCCCACGCATTGCAACTAGAGAGTGGCCCCCTCACCACAACCAGAGAAAAGCCCGCTCAGCAACAAAGAACCCAAACAGGACAAAATAAATAAATATTTTTAAAAAGTACATTACTGAAAAATGTTGAATGGTGCCAACATGCTGAGCTTCTTGTTTGAGTAGAACAATCTAGTGCCCAGTGGTTGAGTGATCAGGCAGGCAGTGTGGTTAGATTGGAGGTGAGCAGGTGTCACAGGCCCAGGTCAATATGATGAGGGCTTCGAATGGGGCTAACAGGGAGAGGAAAATAGATTTAAGAGCCGTTTAAACCAGAATTTAAACTTGTTGATGAGAGTTTCTACCAGCCACCTCACTAACAAAGTGTTAACAAACCATAGGACATTATTTCTGATATTAGCAAAGTCTCTTCCACAGAGGATAGTAGTCCCACCCCTCGCCCTCCCCCAGCTTCTATTAAACATGCACATGGGAAATCAAAGCAGCACAGTGGGTCTTTATAGTTTACCAAGTTGGGTCCATGTGCATTATTTATATAGCTCTATGACAACCTTGTGAGTTTGGACCCCTGAATGTGTTGGTACATGAAGAGTGTATCTCCCACTCAGGGACTGAGGCACAAACACCACTGCAAAGATAAGCCAGAACGATGGTTTAGCCACATGTACTGGGCAACAGGCGAGCAGGAAGATGTCAACTTGACCAGCTCTCTGGGTAGCATTCTCCAAATTATTAGAAGATTGCTTTAGGGATGTGGAATAGACCTAGAAATTATATATTTGATTAAATGGATTAAATGGTGCTAAGCTCTGATAGTCTGATGCATTCCTCTCTAAGGTGGGAATGTGGCTAGTAGGCCCCCTAACTTCTTATGTTGCATTCATCAGGCATCTCATCCTAAGCATTTCTAAACTTGGAAACTCTGGAGTTTCTCTCACTATGCCCACACCAGGTGAGGTTTATAATTACACCCCACAGAAGAGGATTTTGATGGCCCCTTATAGCCCCATTTGGGAACCAATGAGAGATTATTATGGAGATGAGCCAGAAGAGATCAAAGACTGAGCCGTCAAAGACTGACCTTCTACATTAGGGATAAGCAAGCTATATTTCTGTACAAAGCCAGATGGTAAATATTTTATGTATGGTGGACCATATGATTTCTGCCATAACTCTTCAACTCTGTAATTATAACACAAAAAGTGCTAATCACAATATGTCAACAAATATTCTAATAAAACTTTATTTACCAAAACAAGCAACAAGCTGGATTTGGTCCATGAGCCATACTTGACTGACCCATTCCTCCTACCCCCCAAACAAACAGCTTGCCCTAGATTATCTCTTTGTTCACAAAATCTTTCTCCAAAAAGAGTTCAATATTATTGATTTTTTTTTCTACTACTAAATCTTAATTATGTTCAACTTTATCCTCCCTGAGAGCAATCTGATTGGAATTTGCGATCTTTCTAAAGCTACAAGTCACAGAGAATCTCTTGCATGCTACCACAAATGCCTGTCACATCTGTGGTGTGGAATTCTGTCAATACTAGTTGAGTTTTCAGATGCCAATCTTATGTCTCTCCAGACTCCAGAGCAGCAACTCACTCTGTATCTATTATAAAACCCATCTTATAGATAAGCAGTCCAGGGTAAAGTGATGCTGGTAATGGAGCAGGAGAGACTGGATGCCAAACCATCCAACTCCAGGTCCAGCATCCTTTCCACTCTGTCACATTTTCCTGAGTTTATTCGAACTATGTTCATAAAAAATTTAGACAGGGAAATAGTCAGTTTAGCTTAGTGTACTGACAAAGAGTCAGACACGACTGAACCAACTTAGCAAGTGTGCACTGACAAGCAGGAAAATGTGATAATGTGTGTATGACAGAAAATTACTAGCATTTGGGGGCTATATTTTGTGTGTATATATACATATATACACACAAAATAACACTGAAATATAAACCCAAGTTCACTGCCTAACACCCTCTTTATATCTAGAGCAAACATGACCTTTCTGAAACAAAAAAAAGAGAGAGAGAGAGATGATTTAGTCACTGAAGCTGAAGTAGGTATGTGACTATGTTTGGATTTAATCTCCACACTTCATTAAGCATATGGCAGTGAACAACGTCTGCTTTCCACTGTACTGATGAGGGGGGATGTGACCAGGAATATCCTTCAGACATCTGTGAATGGCTTCTGGGTGCTTCCAGGCTTGGCAGATGGAATTCAGGAGAATGTTGATGTCCATCCCCTATTGTTACAGCAGTTGTATTACAAATTGCAGGTCCTTATTCTGGCCAATAGCACTCATGTGAAATCCTGTCTAGGAATCAACCACTCCTCTATGAATCTTGCTCTAATAAGGCATACAGCACTTCATGGACTTATTCATTTAGCAGCGTCTTCCTCCGTCTCTTTTGGGGCAAAAATGAGGTTGAATCTTTCCACTTAGCATGGGACCTGGCCCTCAGTAGTAATTATATACATATTTGATAAGTGAAAGAAATCTTCCCAATGCAACTTTTTTTTCATCTTCATTTTTTATGTAAACTCTCCAAGTAATGAGTGTGTGGCAGCACTCACCCCTGCTCCTTACCTTTGTTTACCATTTGGCTCCATTTCCTGATGGGGACAACACGTTGACACTGAGTCTCACCATGTTCCAGGCAACGTTTTAAGTGCTTTACCTGTGTCAGCTCTTCTACTGTCTCCACTGCTCTAGACCCTACTGCCTGCCAGCTCTTGAATTAGACAGCTTGGGTATGGATTCTGAATTCTTCACTACTCAGCTGTATAACTCCTCACATCTCATCTTTCTAGTTTATGAAATCATCAGAAAAATGATTGTATTCAACTCTTAGGTTTCATGAACTTTAAATGAGATAATACATGTAAAGGGCTTAGCACAGCGCTTGGCACATAATCAGAACTCAATTGATTTATAGCTCTTAATAGTATGCTTGAGAGATGATAGATACTAGCAAATGAAAGTCCATCTTTCAGATGTTTATGCTGAAGAGTTATCTACCTAGTTTCCACTTCTATAAATGAAGCTAGGAATGCATCCCATAGATTTGTTCCATGGGAGCCACAACTAGATGAAGCCAGGACCATGGTGGGGTGTGGGGGGGGGCGGTGCAGACAGAGAGACCTAAGGGAAAAAGGAGAGAAATTCAGGCTTCCCTCTGAACCGAAGGAGAGCAATGAAGATGCTGCTTGCATCCTTCTCTGGCCCCTAATCATAGTTGAGATTGGTTTAGTGTAAGACTGGATTCTCTCAAGCTTCCCTGGTGGCTCAGTGGCAAAGAATCCACCTGCCAATGCAGGAGACATGGGTTTGATCCCTGATCCAAGAAGATCCCACGTGCAGTGGAGCAACAAAGCCCATGCACTGCAAACCTGAGCCTGTGCCCTAGAGCTTGGGAGCCGCAGCTCCTGAGCCCACGCGCCACAACTACTGAGCCTGTCTGCCCTAGAGCCCGTGCTTGGCCACAACAGGAGCCACGGAAATAAGAAGCCGCACGCTGCAACTGGAGACTAACCCCCAATCGCCGCAACTAGAGAAAAGCCTTCATAGCAACAGAGACGGAGAAGGCAATGGCACCCCACTCCAGTACTCTTGCTTGAAAAATCCCATGGACGGAGGAGCCTGGTAGACTGCAGTCCATGGGGTCGCTGAGAGTTGGACACGACTCAGTGACTTCACTTTCACTTTTCACTTTCATGCATTGGAGAAAGAAATGGCAATCCACTCCAGTGTTCTCGCCTGGAGAATCCCAGGGATGGCGGAGCCTGGTGGGCTGCCATCTCTGGGGTCGCACAGAGTCGGACACGACTGAAGCGACTTAGCAGCAGCAGCAGCAGCAGCAACAGAGACCCAGCACAGCCAAAACTAACTAAATAAAATTATATATAAAAAAAGACTGCACTCTCTCGGATCCTGTGGCCTTCTTGACATGCAGCATAGTGGCAAGATTACAAATGTCTTACTTAGATGGTTAAGCAGTTGGTCAATAATTATTTACTGTGTGCCGAGCAAAGCACCATCCTGAAATCACATGTCCCCTCCCTTAAAAATGCTCACAAGCGAGCTCTGTAATAATGCTAGCTAGCAAAGGTGAATTAGGAAGTGATCTCCAGGCAGTTCAAGAAGAATGGGTTCCTGCCAGAGTGACATAAAGGTGTAGTTCATGGACATGAGGCTGACTGTGGAGAGGATGTGATGACAAGGGTAAGACATTTCACCACGCAGAGGTCTTCTCACACCTACCATTCAAATGGAAGTGAAAACCATGACAAATTAAAGAAAATTAAAGGCTTTTTTTGCTCCTTTCCCAGCAAGGGTGAGGTATGGCATAGTCAGACAGATCAGAGAGGTCAGCGTTTTCCACTTCCAAATGTTCATCAGTCACATGAAGGAAGAAGCATGTTGTGTGTTTGGAGGCTGAGGCATGCGGAGTCAGCTCTGCGGGCAGATGGCTTGGCAAACCTACCCTGATGGAGGGGTTTCTAGGTTCTCCAGCTCTTCCCCTTCCAGCTCTGGTTCCTGTCAAACTTATGCAGCTTTCCCAGCCATATCTTGCAAGTGGAAATATCACCCTTAATATCTTACGTAAGGATTGTTAGGGAGAAAGAAGTAGGCTTTCCTTTTAGTTATGTAGTTGTCTATTACAATATGTTATAAATAAGTCATGTTTCTATAAACGAAAAGAAGACAGAAGCCAGAAGGAGGAAGGCTAGGTCTATCAGACAGAACCTTGCCGGTTAGGAGAGCTTGCACTGAATGTTAACATGGATTGAACAGCAAAACACGCTGCTGGCAAGGCAAGCTCAGGTGTACTGGCTTTGACTGAGCGCTGAAGTACAGCTGCAGGTAGACTGCCTGGAGGCTGAAGGCATTTGCTGCCTCAGGTTGGGGCAGGAATGAGCACCAATTAGTGCCATGATTGCATTGAAATGCCAGCAGCACTGGGGGAAATGGCTCCTACAGGAGACAGTGCGGGACTAAGAGAATGCAGGCTCCCTGTGGGAATTAGTTTCATGAGGGAAAAATGGAATCAAAGATATTTAAGTAATTCTATTAGTTATAAAAAGTACAGATTGAAAGACTTGAGTCCTCCTATGAATCTGAGTATATGAACAATATCTCCCAGGCATCCATCTTAATCAACTCCCTGACTTCTGTTTAGGGATGTGTTCATTCATCTATTCAACAAAAACTTAATAAATACTTCCTATGTGCCACTTTAGATATGTCTTCGAATAAGATTTGCAAAGGAGATGGGGACAGAAGATATTAATAAATAATACATATAATAAATAGGCAAACTACATACTTTGGAAGATGATAAACACTATGGAAAAAAAAAAACAGAATAAGGGGAATGGCAGGGGTGGGTTCAGTGACATTGAAGTATAAAGGATATAATGGACAGGGTGAGGCTTATGAAAAAAATGACTTTAAGCAATGACTTATAAAGGCAGTGTAGAAGGATTCCATGTGAATATGTGGGAAAAGGAGTGTTCCAGGCAGAGAAAACAGACAAAGGGCTTGAATAGAAGAGTAGGCCTAGCTTGTTCTGAGGAACAACAGCAAGGGGCCTGTGTGGCTGGAGCAGAGAGAGTAGGGGTTGGGGGTGGCAGAAGATTGAGGGCCTTGTGGCATCTCACCTTAAGCCCATTATGACAATTTTGGTCCTCATAATGAGATGACAGACTAGTTCCAAATCAGGAAAGGAGTACGTCAAGGCTGTATATTGTCACCCTGCTTATTTAACTTATATGCAGAGTACATCATGCGAAATCCTGGGCTGGGTGAAGCACAAGCTGGAATCAAGACTGCTGGGAGAAATATCAATAACCTCAGATATGCAGATGGCACCACCCTTATGGCAGAAAATGAAGAGGAACTAAAAAGCCTCTTGATGAAAGTGAAAGAGGAGAGTGAAAAAGCTGGCTTAACACTCACATTCAAAAAACTAAGATCATGGCATCTGGTCCCATCACTTCATGGGAAATAGATGGGGAAACAATGGAAACAGTGAGAGACTTTATTTTTTGGGCTCCCGAATCACTGCAGATGGTGACTGCAGCCATGAAATTAAAAGATGTTTGCTTCTTGGAAGAAAAGCTATGACACCACATTTAAAAACCTAGACACTACATTAAAAAGCAGAGACATTACTTTGCCAACTAAGGTCCGTCTAGTCAAGGCTATGGTTTTTCCTGTGGTCATGTATGGATGTGAGAGTTGGACTGTGAAGAAAGCTGAGAGCCGAAGAATTGATGCTTTTGTGCTGTGGTGTTGGAGAAGACTCTTGAGAGCCCCTTGGACTACGAGGAGATCCAACCAGTCTATTCTAAGGGAGATCAGTCCTGGGTGTTCATTGGAGGGACTGATGCTAAAGCTGAAGCTCCAATACTTTGGCCACCTCATGCGAAGAGCTGACTCATTGGAAAAGACCCTGCTGCTGGGAGGGATTGGGGGCAGGAGGAGAAGGGGACGACAGAGGAGGAGATGGCTGGATGGCATCACCGACTCGATGGACATGAGTTTGAGTAGACTCCAGGAGTTGGTGACGGACAGGGAGGTCTGGCGTGCTGCGATTCATGGGGTCGCAGAGAGTCAGACATGACTGAGTGACTGAACTGAACTGAATTATATTATTCCTCTGGAGAGGGGTGTGTGTGTGTGTATGTGTGTGCATGCATGCATGTGTGTTTCATAAACTTAGGAACCCCAGGATTAAGATAAAAACAAGGAACTTGCATTGTTGTTGTTTTAACCAGAATAGAAATGTGATTATATTCTAGAGAGTAAAATCCTTGAAGATAAAGTCTTCATCTTTTGATGGGTTCATTCTTAATATCAGTGCCTTCATGGAATAGGGAAATTTATGGTTACCAAGGGAAAAAGCAGGGGCTGGGCGAGGAATAAACTAGGAGATTGGGATTGACATATACACACTACTATACATGAAATAGAGAACTAATAAGAACCACTATATAGCACAGGGAACTCTACTCAATATTCTGTAATGATGCAAATGGGATAAGAATCTTAAAAAGAGGGAATATATGTATATGTATAACTGATTCACTTTGCTGTACAGCAGAAGCTAACACAACTGTACTCAAATAAAAATTAATTTAAAAAAGTGAATAAATAAGAGTTGATAAAGAACAAAGATGGTTGGATAGCATCACCAACTCAATGGACATAAGTGTGAGCAAGCTCTGGGAGATGGTGAAGGACAGGGAAGCCTGGCATGCTGCAGTCCATGGGGTTGCAAAGAATCAGACATGACTTAGTGACTGAACAACACCAACAACAAAGAATAAAGAACAGACAATAAATGAATAGATGAAGAGTGGCTGCCTGGCTGAATGGATTCATGATTCTCCACAGGTCATAGTATTTTTTTCCCCTTGTTTATTTTATATGGATTTGTCACTTAAGGAGGCCTCTCTGGCTTAGAAACTTATTTCTTTTTTACCTAAAGAGTGAGAATTACGGGGAAAGAAAAGATGCTGAATATATGGAAAAATGTAAGAGGAGACATTATAGCATCTGCACCATGGGTTCCTTCATAGGCCATATTGAAAGTTCATACTTCAAGTTGAACTGAAGACAAGACAAGTGCTTTTCCTCCTTAATGGAGTTCTTCTTTCAAGGCCTGGGTAAGAAGGCGAAGGGCAGCATCCCAAGCCAGTTCTCACGTATAGCAGTGTACAGAATGCTAGGGAATTTCCCCCATCTACTGCCTTCTCACTTTTACTTCTTCATCAGTCTCTTCACTTCACTCTGCCCCTTCCGTTTCGTTCTCCTCTTCTTTTAATTATTGACATATGGCACCCTTCACTATGATAATTTGCCTTCCCATGGCATGTCAGCTTTTTTTTTTTTTTTTTAGACTCTCATGTATCTCTCTGTTTGACCAACTGTTGGAATACTTCTAAACATGTCTTGGAGAAGGCAATGGCAGCCCACTCCAGTATTCTTGCCTGGAAAATCCCATGGACAGAGCAGCCTGGTAGGCTGCAGTCCATGGGGTCGCTAGGAGTTGGATACAACTGAGCGACTTCACTTTCACTTTTCACCTTCATGCATCGGAGAAGAAAATGGCAACCCATTCCAGTGTTTTTGCCTGGAGAATCCCAGGGGCCAGGGAGCCTGGTGGGCTGCCGTCTGTGGGGTCGCACAGAGTCGGACACGACTGAAGCGACTTAGCAGCAGCAGCAGCAGCAAACCTGTCTTGCTCGGCTCCCCTGCAATTCTTCCCCATTCTTTATTCTCCTCTTCAGTTCTTCATGTTAATCTCTTTCAGCCAACCCTGTACTGCAGCCATACTGGCTGGTGTCTCTCATGAAGAAGTTTCTGTTGGCTCATTCTTGGTAAATCTTTATTTCAAATGTTTCTGTTTTCTGCCTCCTTTTGTTTTTAATCTTTAATGAGAATACTTTAATATATCTTAGTGGATGATTGAAGAGAAAATATCAGTTTTGCTTTCTCTAAGAAAAGAATAAGTTTTATAAGTTTGGGAATTTATTTCATAGATTAGAAAGCAAGTTTTATGTGGTCCTAGATGTCAAGAACACTTAGGCCTCTATTTTGGGGATGACCTGAAATGAGAATGGGCCTAATCTTCTATGCTTCTATTAAACTGATTTGAATTATTGAGCTTTTCAGGCCCATTTAAAGATCCTCTGTGCAATCATATTCCAGGAGGGCAGGTGAGGGGGAGTTGGGGTAGTTAACTGGATGCAATATGTGGAACACATGCACACTTGTTTATAATGACCAGCACCCTGAAGGATAATCAGTGATTATCATTTTGGTTTTACTTAACTCTTTAAGAGCTTTGAAGCTGGAGGTGAAGAAAAAGAAAGAAATCTGTCTCTAGGTTAACCTACTTTCAGTGAAGCTATCAATTCAGAAGTGAAAATCAGGCCAGGAAAGGCTGAGATGCATGCATGGCCTCTGTGCATAGTCATCGCATGTGCCCAGGTGAGGGAAGAGTGGCTGCACCAAGGAAGGATGTGATGGAGTCAGACCCATTTGTTGCCTGGGTGAAACTAGAAATGATGGAGAATATCCAATGTAAGAGAGTTCTTATTCTCTGAATGTCTTGCTCCAACTCACCTCTATTATCCCAGTGAGAGAATTCACAGTTTCACAGTCTCATCAAAAATATGCATAATGACCAACACATGAGTGTGGGTAACAAAGCACACAGGCATTTAGACCAAAAATAAGAGAGAAAAAAAAAGGCCCAAGAGATGAAACAAAAAATATATATTTTAATTGTGGTTTTTTCTGGGTAGGAGAAGCTTGGGAGACATTAACTTTTTATCTTTTTGTTCATCAGTATTTTCTCTATTTTTCTTCACTGATTATTTTTGAAAACTTAGGTCATTGTGTAACTTAAAATAACATTTGATTGTTACTCATTGGAAAATTACTGGCTCAGAATTTTATAAATAAAAATTTATAACAAAAATAGTAACTTATTAAAAAAAGAAATTCAGTAAAAAATATTGTAGTATCACTAACTTCTTATTAATGTCCAAGAGACTCTAGCAATCTTAATTGCTTAGGACAAAACCCTTTCAAGACCTAGGTGAGATTGAAGAATGCAGTTGAATGTTTCCATGCTAAGTGTATTGGCTTTAGGGTAATCTGTGCAATTCTAAGACATGTTGATTTATGAACTAATTAATGGCACACAAGAAAAATACTTATAGAAACTTGCTCTACCCCAAGCCTGAAAAACCTCCAAACAACAGGAAAATGGGTTTTGCATGTTAGAAAATTAAATTCAATATATATTTATGAGGCCGTTCAAAATGTGGAGTCCTTTAGTACTAAGTTCCGAGTAAGCAGAAATGTTCATGTATCAAAACCTAATTGTGCCAGAGTCTAAGGCTTCAGGAATAAATTAAGTCTTAAGCTACAAAAGACATCAGATATTAATTTTAAGGCTTATTATAGCTCTGATGATATGGGCATTAATAAATCCAGCAAGAAGAAAGAATACGGCAAAACGACAAATAGATATACCTACTGGTTTTCCTTGGCAAAATGTTGATTGCTGATAATTCATTTAAAGTTTCACAGGTATTCCTGCACTCTGGGGTCATTGTTCCAGCAGCTTGTTAACAGGGACTGAATAGAGTATTGAATATTTCATAGATTTTTGATGTCCACTTCTTGATTCTGAGGTGGGGAGGAAATGGAAAGGATTTTATACTATGTAGAACATTCAACATTCATCCCACAAACCTTTATTGAGCACTTTGTATGATAAAGTGGTATTATAGGCTATGAGTAAAATTTGACAGGTATTCGGAGTAGGAAGACATTATTTCAGGATGCAAAGAGAATTGCGTTTAGAGCTGATCTTTGAAATATCTGTAGGACTTGGAATTTAAAAAAAAATGTTGTTAGCAAAGCTTCCAGGATAAGGAATCAGTGAAAACAAAGACACAAGGATGGGAAAATGTGGAGCATGTAGTGGAAATATTAAATAACAGAATTATATGATAAAATAAGGTTCATGAAGACACATAACAAACAACTCTGATAAGGTGGTAGGAGTCAGATTATGGTTAAGCCAAAAAACCTGGACTTTATTGTTAGACAATGCTGGTTTTTACTGAGCACCTATTAGATGGGTGACACTATAAATAAGATATACTATTAACTTTCAAGGAAATTTCAGTTTTCTGAGGGTAAGATCACAATGCAAAAAGCAATTACAGTACAAAGGAAAAATCCATGGAAATACAATAAATGCAGGGTCTATGCAGACATGTTACAAGAGTACTAACATATTCTTTAGGGGTCAGAAAAGGTTTATTGAATAAATGACCTTAACTCTGAAGCCTGAGAATTTAAACAAAAATATGTGTTAACATGAAAATTCAACGCTGAGGTATCACATGGAGGTCAGCATTCTTGTAGGGCCATTTGAACCCATACCAAACTGCATGAATGAGAAATAAATGCATTTTTTAAGGTGCTCTGACATTGGGGATTGTTTGTTACTTTAGCAGATTATAGCCTGTCCCGATTGTTACACAAATTATCAGTTAAGAGTCTGGATTTTGTTATGACGGCAGTGAGGATGAATTGAGGTGAGGTGAGGTGAGGTGAAGTCGCTCAGTTGTGTCCGACCCTTTGCGACCCTGTGGACTGCAACCTACTAGGCTTCTCTGTCCATGGGATTCTCCAGGCAAGAATACTGGAGTGGATTGCCGTTTCCTTCTCCAGGGGATCTTCCCAACCCAGGGATCGTACCCGGGTCTCCCACATCGAAGGCAGGTGCTTTAACCTCTGAGCCACCATGAATTAGATTGTTTGTTTGTTTTATAGTAGGGGAGGGGGCTTCCCTGGTGGCTCAGATGGTAAAGAATCTGCCTGCAATGTGCAAGACCCAAGTTCGATCCCTGGGTCAGGAAGATTTCTTGGAGAAGGAAATGGCAACCCACTCCAATATTCTTGCCTAGAGAATCCCAAGGACAGAGGAGCCTGGTGCCCTACAACTGGTAGGGTTACAAAGAGTTGGACACAACTGAGAGATTTCCACTTTCCCTTTTCAGAGGAGGGGTATATGTGCTCATAACTTAAATAGTTGAAAGACTACTCTCATGTCAGTTTATAGGAAAGCAGAAAAATATGTTCAATAAGCCAGGTGAGAGATAATGAGAATAAAAATTAGGATGCTTGCAGTGGAAGAAAAGATGATAAGAGAAATAGATTCAGAATTGTTGGGTGGTCAGCTGTGAGAAGTGAGCAGAGTGTCTAAGATGAGTAGGTTTTCCAGCCTGAGCCTCTAGAATAATTAAATTGCCTTTAGTAGAAATAAGAAATGTAGTAGGAACAATGAGTTGGGAAGGAAAGGAGAATTTGGTCCAGGGGTCAATTATAATTGACGAATTCAGGACAGAGTTCAGAGGGTAGGAATCATCTACGTCTTGGTGGTAGATGAAGTAAAGGAAATGATGACCTAGAAAAGAGTGTTGGGAAGAGAAGCCGACAGTCATACATTTAGGGGCAGAACAGAAGAGCAGACAAAAGGTGGTGTGGGGGGGTGTTGCTATGTCATAGAAGCTAAAAGAGAATAGACTTTCTGCATGGAAAGGGTATGAAACACTGTAGAGACACTGAGAAAAATGAGGACTAAGAAATCCCATTAGAGCTGAAGTGCAATAATCACACTGGAACTTTTTGAGAAAGGGATTTCATAAAAGATTATTGAGATTAGAGGACAGATTTTAAAAGACAGCAAACAAGAGGGTGGTGAGAATTGGGAAGCAATGGGTAGAGATATTTAAGAAATTTGTCAATGAAGGGATGTAAAGAAATGAGAAAATAGACTGGAAACAGAAATAATAATAAAGTACAAATAAAATTTTGAAATGTCTATAGGCAACCAACTTATAATTACTATAGTTAGGGATACATCATTACTGTTAAAAGTTTGGGCAGTGGGGTCAGACTGGCCTGGATTTGAGTCCCAGCTTTGTCAATAACCAGTTTGGTGACCTAGTGCAAAAGGAGACGTCCCAAATCCTCATGAACAATTTCTTCTTGATCTGGCTCCTAGCCCCCTGTTTGACCTCACTTGGTACCTTTCTGTCCTTTGCCTGCTGTACTCCAACCACTCTGGCACATGGTAAAGGGCTCAGTAAATAAGAGTTGCTTAGAACTCTTTGGAAGCAAAGATCAGGGTTTAGAGTGGGCTTAGAGAATTTCTGGCCTCAGATCATAAAGAATTTGCCGAATACTCAATTCCAGTTGATGATTAAACACATTTAAGGTTATGGTGAACAAGGCAACATCTGAAGATGCAGGGAATTTATCAAGAAGGTAGTCCTTGCCCAGTCATGAGAATAGGGTGAGTGCAGACAAGGGACCACTAGCTGTTTCCATCCTTAGGACTGAATGTGGTGCAGCCCAGGGAGACAAGGGCTCTACCTGTGAGCTTGTACAGGCAGAACGTGACCACTTCAGGGCATGGAAGGGTTGCTCTAGTGCTGTGGAGTGGTGGAGATCCTTCCCGCAAATGAAGCTTTTAAGTCAGCATCTATGCCTATGGAATGTATTTTCCCAGTAGGTTGGGTCAAATGCCAAGATATAAGATTTCACCATAAACAATTTCAGGAGCATTCAGTATCTATGGGGCTTCCCTGGTGGCTCAGAGGTTAAAGCGTCTGCCTCCAATGCAGGAGACCTGGGTTCGATCCTTGGGTCGGGAAGATCCCCTGGAGAAGGAAATGGCAACCCACTCCAGTATTCTTGCCTGGAGAATCCCATGGACGGAGGAGCCTGGTAGGCTACAGTCCACGGGGTCGCAAAGAGTCGGACACGACTGAGCGACTTCACCTTACCTTACCTTACCTTCAGTATCTATGAAGTACATCATTGTTCTAAAAGGTGAAAGTATTTTGTTGTTTTGTAACACAGATTCTTGGCAGCCAAGACTGTAGAGGATGAGTCTGAGACCTAAGCTGAGGAGTGGAGCTTCAGCGGTGCTTCTGTGTACACGGGCTTCACTGAACCCACTCTGTTCATAGGGAACTTTGGGAAATGGAAGTGACTTACTAGTCACTAACGCTGGATCACACCCTGCCACTTTATAGATCATTACTCCTCTGATGAATTGCTGTCTTTAAGGGTTTCATTGGAACACATCCTCTTTGATAAACGTGTTATTACTAGGAGGATGTCATTATAAGGCCCAAGAAACAATAGTTTCAAAGCCACCTTTTTAGTCAAGCAAATCCTTAGTCCCACTTCCAGTAGGCATTTATGACTAACTTTAGCCTTTTTTTCCATAGCACATGTCTACTTTATTACATGGTAGATAAAGTTGTTCTAAATATCACAAAGAGCTTCCCAGAGAAACACAATAAGTGTATCTTAAGAGTCAGACGCTGTCAAGAAGAGATATGTGTGACTTACAGCAAAGAACTAAAGTCTGTGTGAGGACCGAATGTGTTGCCAAGAATCCCAGTTTGGGTCTTAAATCTGGCCCTCTCACAGGAAGAGAGTTTACCTGGCCAAGAAGAAGAATATTGTCTTGTAGAATCAGGGGGTTTTGCTGGGACCCTTAACAACTCAGACTGTAGATGGAAAGACTTTAGTGGAGAGACAGGTTGACAGAGACTTGTATCTGTCTTTTACTTTTGCTTTTCAGGGACAGCCTATTTCACTGACCACTCATGACATCAGACCACACAGGAGGCACATCCATTTATTCTCGGATATTCCCTGGTCACTTACAATGCCCTGGATGTTGTTCTGAGCACTGGAGACAGACGAGACAATACAACAAAACCCTGATCTCGTGAAGGAGAAATTCGGGTGGGAAAGTCAATGTTGAAAAATGAGTAAGTGTATGTAAACTCATGCACACAGGCAGGCTCGGTGATATGAAGAAAACAGAGGCAGATTATAGTGAAAAGGCAGGCAGCTGGTCAAAGTTCTCTTTAAGGAAGGGATATCTGAGCAGAGACCTCAGTAAGATAAGGAATAAACTATATGGAAACTAGGAGGAGATTGTTCTAAGGGAAAGAAAACATCAAACACAAAAGCCCTGCGATGTGAGTATTTGTGTACACCAGGAACACCTGGTGGCTCAGACAGTAAAGAATCCGCCTGCAGTGCAGGAGACCTGGGTTCAGCCCCTGGGTGGGGAAGATCCCCGGAGAAGAAATGGCTACCCGTTTCAGTATTCTTGCCTGGAGAATTGCATATGGACAGAGGAGCCTGGCGAGCTACAGTCCATGGGGTCGCAAAGAGTCGGATATGATTGAGTGACTAACACTTTCACTTTCAAGTAAGAAAAGAGTCTAGAGTGCCCCAGAATGCTCGCGGGGGCCGTGACCGCTGGGGATGAGCAGTTCCTCACAGCCCCCACCACCCATGACACATGGCATGCCTGCGTTTTGTTGCTGTTCCTTGTTAGCCTTTCTTTTGTGAGGACAGGAACTGTATCATCTTTACCGACACATCTCCTGCAGCCTTAATGTGCCTGACACGTGAAAAGTGAAAGTGAAAGTTGCTCAGTCGTGTCCGACTCTTTGCTACCCCGTGGACTACGTAGTCCATGGAATTCTCCAGGCCAGAATACTGGAGTCGGTAGCCCTTCCCTTCTCCAGGGGATCTTCCTAACGCAGGGACTGAACCCAGGTCTCCTGCATTGCAGGCAGAGTCTTTACCAACTGAGCTACGAGGGAAGCCCATAGTAAGTCCAAAACAGGCTTTGAAGTCAGAAAGTCTTTATTGCAAATTCCATTTCACTACTTAATATCTGTATATCCCACAAAGCATTTGAACTTCCTTAAGCATCACGTTCTACATTTGGAAAGAGATTGACAGTCTCAAACAAGAAGGTTGTCAGATGGACGAAATGCAACACACCATGTTTAGCCCTTAGCCCAGAGCCTGTTGATGGTGAGTGGTTAATACAAGGCAGTTGCAGGTGGGTTATAGATGGGTGACAAGGTTCCAGAGGCTACAGAAGTTGTATAAAGGACAAGATGCTGATCTCTAACTTGTAATTCTTAGAAAATTTGCTTGGCAGATGATAAAAAATTTGGGGCTGATCTTTCTTGTTTATCAAGGGAGAGTTGAGTTGCATAGATATTTAATTTTGGTTTAATGAGAGATGTTTATGTGGTTCACCTTCACTTTTTTATATCACAAAGTTATTGCTTGCTGATCCAGTCTAAGAACAGCTTCCAGCAAGGATCCTACTGCCTTCTGAGTGCACTCATCTAGAGTTGGGATATAATGATGAAGGGCCAGAGTTTGTGTTTTGAAATGAATGTGTTACTACAGCTTCAAGCAGAGAAAGTAAGGGGGTAGTAGAAAATAAACTAGGTTTGAACTATATGGTGCCAGAAGTTAGTTTATGAAAAATTCTTCCAACCACTAGCTGAATAAAATCATAGAGGGTTTTGTTCTCATTGCTGGAATTAAATAAGAAGGTCTCTCCTTGATATATGTTTTCCCAAATTTGATAATAATTCTGAAATTTAATATATTACACAACTAAGTTGTGAAGCTGAAAAAAATCATTTCAAATTGCCAATTATCAGGAGCAGATTTTCATCAATGATGCTGAAGGAAGGCCTAAGATATTAACATTTCTCCTGTCTACAGAAAATATTGTAAAATTATTGTCATTGAAAAGGTGATTGACAAATAATAGGCAGCCAAAATTGTCAGAAGATACTATAAAAGTGTCATAGGCAGTTAATTAATAGAAATGATATGCTATTTTTCTGGATTTTGTGATGCTTATGATGACTGATTGTGTGGGTATGCTCAGTTGCTCAATTGTGTCCATTCTTTGAGACCCCATGGACTATAGCCCACCAGGCTTCTCTGTCCATGGTATTTCCCAGGAAAGAATACTAGAGTGGGTTGCCATTTCCTTCTCCAGGGGATCTTCCTGACCCAGGGATCTAACCCGTATCTCTTGCATCTCCTGCATTGGCAGGCAGGGTCTTTATCACTAGCACTACCTGGGAAGCCCACTTTAATACCTTTTTTCATTTGTGCCTTTCTATTATTCTACATAAGTACTTACTTTTTGACCTAGTTTTACATTATTTTCTTAAAACTATTAATATATAATTTTCAGGATACACAAAGCTGAATCTGTAACCAAGCAAGACCCTATGGGCTCTTTCTGGGACAGATGCCCCCATGCCTGCCTTCTACATGAAGAAAACTTCAGCCTCCTTGGCCATCAACCAGTTCCCAAAATAAATTTAATCAGAGGAATGAGAAAATGCAGAAAGAAAGGAAAACAGTCAAGCAAAACAAATAATAGTTTAGTCATTAGTCAAAGTCAAGGACGTTTAGTTCCCCCTCAGGGGCTCTACATGATATCCTGAGCCATATCCTTTGAACTGTTTTGCAGATACTGAAACCCCCATCAGAAGGAAGAAGTTAACTGAATGTATGCTGCCCACAATCACGCAGACCCTAGACTGGTTGAAACAATACAGTTGACTCCTAATTACGTCACGATTAACCAACAGAAGGATGTTCATGTGTTGATCACATATACCCACAGCCCTCTCCCTCTCTCTCTCTTTAAAATCAGTTCTAATGAAGTGGATGAAACTGGAGCCGATTATACAGAGTGAAGTAAGCCAGAAAGAAAAACACCAATACAGTATACTAACACATATATATAGAATTTAGAAAGATGGTAATGATAATCCTGTATGCGAGACAGCAAGAAACACAGATGTATAGAATGGACTTTTGGACTCTGAGGAAGAGGGAGAGGGTGGGATGATTTGGGAGGATGGCAATGAAACATGTATACTATCATGTAAGAAACGAATCGCCCGTCTATGTTCGATACAGGATACAGGATGCTTGGGGCTGGTGCACGGGGATGATCCAGAGAGATAATATGGTGTGGGAGGTGGGAGGGGGATTCAGGATTGGGAACTCATGTGTACACCCCTGTGTACATGTGTACACCCGTGGTGGATTCATGTCAATATATGGCAAAACCAACACAGTATTGTAAAGTAAAATAAAGTAAAAATAAAAATTAAAAAAAAATAAAATAAAATCCTTTCCCTGAAAGCCACTGAGGATTTCAAGCCTTTAGAGCACTAGCTGTCCTGAGCTCCTTGCTTGGTTCCCTGCAATAAATGCTGGCTGCACTTTCCTTCACCACCATCCAGGGTCAGTAGATTGGCTTTACTGCGTGCAGGCAGGCAGACCCAACTTTGAGTCAGTAACAGATCTACTTCTGCCTACTATTTAGCATGGCACCTTGTTCATCATAGGTGTTCATTAAATGATCACTGAATGAACAAATGAATTAAAACGATACAACCAGAGGAATCACTTTTCCGCTTTTGTCTTTGGTCTCTTTATTTGCAAAAATAATGGATGTAGGGTAAAAGGGCTGGCGGTGATATATAACCAACATTCTTTCAGCTACTGATGCTTCTAATTTCAGGTTTGGCGTTTATTTATTTATTTATTTTTGGCAACTAGGAGTCACATTCCATGTGCTGGATTTGCTAGTGCAATCTTTGCCCCTTGACTGATCACCTGAGTTCTGGTCTCTAGTGTCTTAACCTGCTACTCAAATCAATCAGTTTTTGTGCTGTGTAACTATATTATTCAATACTGCTAATTCTGCCACACACTCAAGCTAGAATGAGCTCATGCAATCATAGAATCAGATTTTGAGTTAATTCTCAAACATTTTTGTCAGATCCATATCTTTAGCCCACTGCCTCACCCTCCCAAAGAGAGATTAAAATGGTATCTGAAAACTCCTTCTCTCCCACAGGATTCTCTTAAAGATGATTGAGAGGGGTATAATAGCTGAATGAAGACTGACATTGATATCTTATTCCCTATTAGCAAGTTCAAAACAAAGAATCACATCACACAGAAACCTGGCTGATGTTTTTTAAGGATACAATCTAATTCGTCAAATGGTCCTTCTATGCTGAATTTTCCATCAGCTGAAAATCCTGTACAGTTTTGCTGGAAACATCTGTAGCAGTTGGGAATGTATTTTTTCCCAGTGTTTGACTTAATGCTTCCTCTAAGAATCAGACACTTTCTCAGATCCTATGATATATCTTAGTACAGTGTTACTGAAGGGATTTCAGTTGTGCCTGTAATCTTGGAATAGTGTCAATCTGAACTGAAAATCTGCCAGTTTTCTTACTAAAAGAGCTTTTAATTCACAGATGATGGTATCAATAATACTGTTCACTGGTGGTTCAAGACCCACAGCTGAAAATGTCTTCTACTATTAATATTTATGCTCATAGCTCATTTAGGACTAAAACAGCATTCTTCAAAGTAAATGAGAAATTGAGAAACATCATGAAAGTAAGTAATTTAAGTTTGTCTTTCAATAACTATCTGCCACCTATCAATTTTAGTTACGTTAGTTGTTTGATCTAAAAGTCTAGTATTTTTCATGGTCTGCATTCATGTCATACTATTGATAAGAATATTAGCAGAAGAATGAAGATTGTGCCTTTTTTATTTCATAGAACTTTAAATATACTTGCACCTGAACAATTGAATATTACTATTAGTCTCACTCATTTATTGTATGTATTGCTTACATAGGCTGACATACAGTAATTTGTGCCCCCAGTATCAAATGAATCACTGTGCTTTCAGGCCAGCAATCACTGAGAAGAAGTAAGGTTTTCTTTCATTTGTCTGGTTTTTTATAGTAACTTGTTGACCTTCATTTTAGTGCTCTGAATAATAGACATACACCCGGGGTCACAAGGGCAGAAGGCAAGATCAAGGTTGTGCCAGATCGCAGCAGGAAAAAGTGAGAGAAAAGAAAGTCATTCTATAATTTATCACAATAGGAATACTTGGACCGGGACCACAGGCTTTATGAAGAATTAAATATTGTCCTTTAAAAAATAAAAAGATGCAATTCATGTTTTATTTAGATGAATTTTTTTTTTCATCTAAAAGTGAGAACAATATTTGATCAATTGTCTATCAATAAACTACAATTTTCTTTTTTGCATCATATTGGCTAGCCATGTCAAGGTAAGACATGGCAAAATGTGGCACAAACACAGACAGATGAGTGTCAGTGTCCGGGGACTTTGTTTCTGATTCTGTGAGGACTGTCAAACAATTATCAAATACATACGTTCTAAAAAGCTTGCAAAACCATCTGTAGGAAGGCTCAACAAAGGACTGGATGAAGTAACAGCATTCAGATTTGGATTCACCTCTGCTGGGTATTCGGTGAATGCACACTATATATTTACTGAATAAATTCAGTGACCTAGAAATGGAGGTTACATCTCCTTTGTGATGCTCGATCACAGATACTTCCAGCTACTTGTGCTGAAATATATGCTAGAATCTCTGGGCCTCCTAACTCCACCATCCCCAATGAGTTTGTTTCTGTTGTCGGAAGGCTAAGAACTCTCTTATTTTAAGATTTTATGGTCAAATGCATAGCAAACACCCTCTTCTACAAAATAAGTTCAGTTCAGTTCAGTCGCTCAGTCATGTCTGACTCTTTGCAAGCCCATTAATCTCAGCACGCCAGGCCTCCCTGCTCATCACCATCTCTCGGAGTTCACTCAGACTCACGTCCATCGATTCAGTGATGCCATCCAGCCATCTCATCCTCGGTCGTCCCCTTCTCCTCCTGCCCCCAATCCCTCCCAGCATCAGAGTCTTTTCCAATGAGTCAACTCTTTGCATGAGGTGGCCAAAGTACTGGAGTTTCAGCTTTAGCATCATTCCTTCCAAAGAAATCCCAGGGCTGATCTCTTTCAGAATGGACTGATTGGATCTCCTTGCAGTCCAAAGGACTCTCAAGAGTGTTTTCCAACACCACAATTGAAAAGCATCAATTCTTTGGTGCTCAGCCTTCTTCACAGTCCAACTCTCACATCCATACATGACTACTGGAAAAACCATAGCCTTGACTAGAAGGACCTTAGTCAGCAAAGTAATGTCTCTGCTTTTGAATATGCTGTCTAGGTTGGTCATAACTTTTCTTCCAAGGAGAAAGCGTCTTTTAATTTCATGGCAGCAGTCACCATCTACAGTGATTTTGGAGCCCCAAAAAATAAAGTCTGACACTGTTTCCATTGTTTCCCCATCTATTTCCCATGCAGTGATGGGACCGGAACCATGATCTTCATTTTCTGAATGTTGAGCTTTAAGCCAACTTTTTCACTCTGCTCTTTCACTTTCATCAGGAGAGTTTTTAGTTCCTCTTCACTTTCTACCATAAGGGTGGTGTCATCTGCATATCTGAGGTTATTGATATTTCTCCCAAAAATCTTGATTCCAGCTTGTGTTTCTTCCAGTGCAAAAATAAAGTCTGATACTGTTTCCACTATTTCCCCATCTATTTCCCATGAAGTGATGGGACCGGATGCCATGATCTTCGTTTTCTGAAAGTTGAGCTTTAAGCCAACTTTTTCACTCTCCTCTTTCACTTTCATCAAGAGGCTCTTTAGTCTCTTCACTTTCTGCCATAAGAGTGGTGTCATCTGCATATCTGAGGTTACTGATATTTCTCCCGGCAATCTTAATTCCAGCTTGTGCTTCTTCCAGCTCAGTGTTTCTCATGATGTACTCTGCATAGAAGTTAAATAAACAGGGTAACAATATACTGCCTTGATGTACTCCTTTTCCTATTTGGAACCAGTCTGTTGTTCCATGTCCAGTTCTAACTGTTGCTTCCTGACCTGCATACAGATTTCTCAAGAGGCAGGTCAGGTGGTCTGGTATTCCCATCTCTCTCAGAATTTTCTACAGTTTATTGTGATCCACACAGTCAAAGGCTTTGACCTCCAGCAGCCCTCAAAGAATGACTGATGTGGACTGTGTTCCATATACCCCAGCTTTCTCATCCTTTAGGTAAGAGAGCACAAAAGCGTGTAGTCTATAAAGGTTTCCAGAGCTTCCCAACATGGTGGATGAGGGGTAGGTGGTGAGCTTCTGTTGCCCAGCAATTTGCCTGCTTGGCCATAGTCTCTCTCACTTTATTTTCTTTCCTGTATCATTTCCTCTCTCCTCTACTTGCCAAACTTTCCAACTAACTTACTTATATCTGGTCAAGTGATGACAGTTATGCTTGACAAGACAGCTAAAAGATTCCTAGCTTAAAACCCAACAAAGCACATAAAACAATCTTTTATAGTTAATAAACTACATAAATCATGGAATCCTCTTTGGGAGTTTTGCAGTGTAGTATTCTGGGAAGGAAGCACATGTACAGTCCTTCTAAATCCTGATGAAAGAGTAGCACAGGAATGATCTAGATCACCTGAGGTCCCTGATGCATTGTACAGGAGAAAACTAAAAGGGGCAAGTGAAAAAAAAAAAAAAAACACAAGCTGTGCTATTGTTTCTTGCTGGTGCTCATTTCATTGCAATAAAACAGGCAAAAATCTCTAACAACAAGGTTCTTAGTTAAGATTCTACAGTTTGGCTTCAGACTTTGCATATACAGCTAGAATTGTGTGCAAAAATTGTGTACTGATGAATGTGTACATTTTTATGGGAATAGCATTCATAGTTTCTATGAAATATCCAGATTGTCCTATAAAGTAACAAAAAGATTATCTATCCCTGATCCTGTGACCTAGCAGTTGGAGACAAATAGCATGAACATCTAATATGTTCTTTTTTTTTTTTTGGTAGACTTGCAGAAATAAGTCTCTGTTAATTACAGTTACAGCTACAGCCAACAGGAAGTTGTGCATAGGAGAGTAGACACACAGATGCCATAAATATGAATAATGGACTAGAACGTCAGGGTGCGTCGCTGAGTCACTTGCAGAATGAAGGCTTCATCCCATGACCCCCTCTCAAATCACAGAATCATAATTACAAGAGTTGGATGAGCCCTTGGAAACCATATACTCTTCCATCCCATCCCTATCAATGACACAAAGCCTCATCCAGCATCTAAACAGACAGAAGCTCATGCACTCTCCCTCTCCCTCCAACTTCTCCCAACCACTAATACTTCAAAGAATTAAGACATCGCTGCCTTCTGTTTTTGTTCTGGATATTCTGTTTAAAGATCTAATTAATAGCTCTCCATGCAGCCAAAGCTCAGGGCGTCCAAAACTACTAGACCAACTGCCACCAGAACTGCAGGAGGAACACCATGGCCCAGCGTGGCTCACGGTTGTTCCCATGCCCAGGACTCCGACCTATGCCCCTGCATTGATTGCTGAGGAAGGCTTTCTTATCTCTCCTTGCTATTCTTTGGAACTCTGCATTCAGATGCTTATTTCTTTCCTTTTCTCCTTGGCTTTTTGCCTCTCTTTTCTTCACAGCTATTTGTAAAGCCTCCTCAGGCAACCATGTTGCCTTTTTGCATTTCTTTTTCTTGGGGATGGTCTTGATCCCTGTCTCCGTACAATGTCACGAACCTCCATCCATAGTTCATCAGGCACTCTGTCTATCAGATCTAGTCCCTTAAATCTATTTCTCACTTCCACTGTATAATTGTAAGGAATTTTTAGGTCATACCTGAATGGTCTAGTGGTTTTCCCCACTTTGTTCAATAAAATCTGATTGATTTAATTGGCAATAAGGAGTTCATGATCTGAGCCACACTCAGCTCCTGGTCTTGTTTTTGCTGACTGTATAGAGTTTCTCTATCTTTGGCTGCCAAAAAATATAATCAATCTGATTTCAGTGTTGTCCATCTGGTTATGTCCATGTGTAGAGTCTTCTCTAGTGTAGTTGGAAGAGGGTGTTTGCTATGACCAGTGTGTTCTCTTGGCAAAACCCTGTTAGCATTTGTACTGCTTCATTCAGTACTCAGAGGCCAAATTTGCTTGTTACTCCAGCTGTTTCTTGACTTCCTACTTTTGCATTCCAGTCCCCTATAATGAAAAGGACATCTTTTTATGGTGTTACTTCTAGAAGGTCTTGTAGGTCTTCATAAAACCGTTCAACTTCAGGTTCTTCAGTGTTACTGGTTGGGGCATAGACTTGGATTACCATCATATTGAATGATTTGCCTTAGAAATGAACAGAGATCATTCTGTCATTTTTGAGATTGCATCCAAGTACTGTATTTTGGACTCTTTTGTTGACCATGATGGCTACTCCATTTCTTCTAAGGGATTCTTACCCACAGTAGTAGATATAATGGTCATCTGAGTTAAATTCACCCATTCCAGTCCATTTTAGTTCCCTGATTCTTAGAATGTTGATGTTCACTCTTGCCATCTCCTGTTTGACCACTTCCAATTTGCTTTGATTCATTCCAGGTTTCTATGCAATACTGCTCTTTACAGCATCGGACCTTGCTTCTATCACCAGTCACATCCACAACTGGGTGTTGTTTTTGCTTTGGCTCCATTCCTTAATTCTTTCTGCAGTTATTTCTCCACTGATCTCCAGTAGCATACTGGGCACCAACCGACCTGGGGAGTTCATGTTTCAGCATCCTATCATCTTGTCTTTTCATACTGTTCATGGGGGTCTCAAGGCAAGAATACTGAAGTGGTTTGCCATTCCCTTCTCCAGTGGACCACATTCTGTCAGACCTCTCCACCATAACCTGTCCATCTTGGGTGGCCCCACATGGCATGGCTTAGTTTCATTGAGTTAGACAAGGCTGTGGTCCATATGATCAGATTAGCTAGCGTTCTGTGATTGTGGTTTCAGTCTGTCTGCCCTCTGATGCCCTCTCTCAGTGCCTATCATCTTACTTGGTTTTCTCTTACCTTGGATGTGGGGTATCTCTTCACGGCTGCTCCAGCAAAGCGCAGCTGCTGTTCTTAACCTTGGACGTGGGGTATCTCCTCACGGCCGCCACTCCTGACCTTGGACGTGGGGAAGTTCTTCTCTGCTGCTCTTGTACCATGCAGCCACCACTCCTGCACTGCAAGACAATATGGAGATTCCTTAAAAAACTATGACTAGACCACCATGTGACACAGCATTTTCACTCGCAGGTGTATACCCTGAAGAACCAGGGTTGAAAAAGACCTGTATCCCATTGTTCATTGCAGCACTATTTGCAATGACTAGAACATGGAAGCAACCTAGATGTCCATTGACAGATGAATGAATAAAGAAGTTGTGGTACATATACACAATGGAATATTACTCAGCCATAGAAAGGAATGCATTTGAGTCCATTCTGATGAGGTGGATGAACCTAGAACCTATTATACAGAGTGAAGTGAGTAGGAAGGAGAAAGATAAATGCTGTATTCTAACACATATATATGGAATCTAGAAGAATGGTGCTGAAGAATTTATTTACAGGGCAGCAATGGAGAAACAGACAAAAAATAGATTTATGGACATGGGGAGAGGGGAGGAGAGGGTGAGATGTATGGAAAGAAAACATGGAAATTTACATTACCCTATGTAAAATAGATAGCCAATGGGAATTTGCTGTATGGTTCAGGAAACTCAAAGATGAGCTCTGTATCAACCTAGACGGGTGGGATGGAGTGGGAGATGGGAGGGAGGTTCAAAAGGGAGGGGATGTATGTATACCTATGGCTGATTCATGTTGTGGCTTGACAGAAGTGAAGTGAAGTCGCTCAGTCATTTCCAACTCTTTGTGACCCCATGGACGGTAGCCCACCAGGCTCTTCTGTCCATGGGATTCTCCAGGCAAGAATACTGGAGTGGGTTGCCATTTCCTTCTCCAGGGGATCTTCCCGACCCAGGGATCGAACCCAGGTCTCCCACATTGCAGGCAGACGCTTTAATCTCTGAGCCAGGAGCAAAATTCTGTAAAGCAATTATCCTTCATAAAAAAAAAAATTTTTTTTAAGATCTAATTAATAGGGATAATAGAAATCTCTTTCCTCTATCAAGCTAAAATATGCCCTCCTTAACTTTTGCTTAGTGGTTCTGGTTCTGTTCTGTCTTCTACTTCAAGACAAATAGTTAGGCAGTGAATAATTTTAACTATATTGTGGGTTGATGAAGTTTTCAACACTGTATTTGCTTCAGTTTAGATGCAATAGAGACCTAACGCAGTTCACATTGGGGGTCCCCAGGTGATGTAATGGTAAGGAATCTGCCTGCCATGGCAGGAGACACAGGAGATGCGGGTTGGATCCCTGGCTCAAGAAGATCTTCTGGAGAAGGAAAGGGCAGTCCACTCTAGTATTCTTGCGTGGGAAATCCCACGGACAGAGGAGCCTGGCGGGCTATAGTCCATGGGATCACAAAGAATCAGACACAGTTGAGTGACTGATCATGCGTGCAGTTCACATCATCATCTTATTCTAAATTTGTGCAATGAGTCCTTCAGGATTGAAGCCCACTTACCCAAGACAGTTATTCTGATTCCTGGGCTTTCTTGATGGCTTAGTGGTAAAGAATCCACCTGCCAATGCAGGAGGCACAGGTTCAATCCCTGGTCTGGGAAGACCCTACATGCCGAAGGTCAACTATTGAGCCTGTGTTGCAGACCGCAGGAGCCACAACTACCAAAGCCTATATGCGGTACAGCTTGTGCTTTGCAAGAAGTGAAGCCACCGCAATGAGAAGCCCATGCACCACAACTAGAGAGTAGTCCCTACTCGCCACAACTAGGGAAAAGCCCACACAGCAACAAAGACCCAGCACAGCCAAAAATAAAACAAATAAAACATTTTTTAAAAAGACAGTTATTCGGATTCTTAAATGTTATTATTGTGTCCCAAGATAAACAGTCCAGTTTCCTCAAACGTTTTACCTGTGGTACAGTTTCCAGGTCCATCATGACCATATGCCTCTATATGCCTTCTTATCATCCTTATGCAAGCATGGACAGATAATCCTGGAGCGTATAGGTCATTTATCATCATTGGTTTGGTCACTGTGCATCTGAATAATGCAAAAGATTGCTATTCAATTACAGAGTGTCTTACAAATTGCTCTCAATTACAGAGGTTCTACCACCTAAACCAGGTTAGTTATAAATCCACTGTAATCAACTAATATGTGTATTATCCTAAATAAAATTTTGGAAAACTTAGAGAGACACATGGAATATGTTCAAGAAAGTAAATTTGATTCAAGGAAGGTGGGGGGTGGGGTCTGTTGTCTCAAAAATAAACAAACTCACTCATATATTATCTGCCAAGTAAGTGCAACATGGAGTCAGATCACTTCAGGGCGCTAGACGTTGGTTTACTGCTATATCCTCGTAATTAGGAGCCACTGCAGAAATTGCAATGGAGATGATGACCTGAACCACATTAGAACCTCTCTATTGCATTCCAGAATATAAGTGAACATGCTATTGTAAATTACATCAACCCTTGATATAGTTAAAATTATTCACTGCTTAACTCTGTCTGCCAAAAGAAAGTCATAGCAAAAGGCAAAGTACTGTGTCAATTTTCATTAAGCTTCTACCTCCCCTAATTAATATAAGAAACTGCTTCTCTTCTCATTTGTCCAAATTCCTCTGTGGGGTTGGAGATGGGCCATTCGTGGGAGGCAGAGCTATGGAAAGTGGCCCAGAGACAGACTAAATGTCCACATGCAGGGAAGTCAAAGGAAAATGGGGATCACAAAGCGAAGGGAGATTTTTTAACAAAGAAATCATTATGGAGTTTCTAATCTGAGGGACAGTGGTCATACATTAACTGTAAAAAGAGTTAACAATCAGGTAGATCCAGGACAAGTCAGAATACAGAAAGGAAACCGGACCGTAAAGGCTGAGGAAGCATTAGAGAGCTGCTTCTCTGTATCTCTGGTTATTCAATCATGGAGTGAACTTAACAGCTTAAAAAATCTTCAGCATTATCTTTCTATATGCAACTTAATGCATACCCAGTTTTCACTGTGCCTCAATAACTCATGAAAATGGATTACACTTGCAGAGGTTCTTAATCTAAAATAGAGTCTAGGAAGTCCAGATATTGAGATGGGGAAAAATAATATTCTTATTTTCAACTAGCCTCTAAAAGTTATCATTTCCTTCAGTTAAGTCTGTGAGAAGCAATAAAATCACAGTGGCATTTGGGGGTTCTTGGGCTTCACCAAGGTGCCACAGTAGTCTATGGCACCTCAAAGATTAAGCACACCAAGTAAAGTGAATTTCAGCGGGAAACCGCGGCCCCAGACCATAGGTGGCATGCAGTTTTTAGAACAAATATGCTATAGCATAGCTTTAATAAGTGGAACTGCAGAGACACTGATGCCAGTCAGTATGCAGCCATTAACTTCTGACTTTCTAACTATAGTCGTATTCAAACTCTATTAAGTTTTTTAGATCTACAAATATGTATATAGCTGTGGAACTTGTTCTAACTGGACTCTAACTACTCCATTCACTATAACCCAGCCTTACACTTTAATCTGTATTAGTCTTTTAATATTTCAGTCATAGTTCCTTTAGTAACAACGTAAAACATCATTTGTCCAACTTTCCAAAATAGAAGCCCTTCTGTGTTAGAGCTGCATCTTTGGTTCTCTTTGGTGGGTGTGAAGCCTGGGCTTCACTGTAAGCTGCCATATATTGTAGAGATCCATGAAGCTAGTCATGGCGATCTCAAAGCAATTTTCAACATTCATATCTAGTATATCCTTCCACTTCCCCTAAGAAGTTCGTAAAAATTAAGTGACAACATGCTTTGCTTTTAGCTGTAATGTTGATCTCCTGCATCAAATAATCCACTAGCAATTTTATCATATCTGGGTTTTTTTTTTTTAATTATAAAATGCATTAATGCTTGATACCTACAGCTTTTTGTGAGGATCATGGAAAATTCTGGTGTTGAGCTGGCCAAAAAAGCAGTAGCTTATGGCTTTTCAGAGGTTTCAAATAACACTAATATGATTTCACCTTCAGATTCCAACATCTAAACTGAAAATTTAGCCACAATTTAAAAAAATTACTATGGAAGGAGTAATACATTTAAAGAAAAATCTGAATCAAAAATTTGAGAGAGCAGTTAATGGAAATCATAGGATCCTATAGTGTCTGGAAGAGGCAGAAAAGAGAGAAGACACACAGAGGTGCTACAAGTCCAAAAGTCAACTTTGATCATGTTACAGTTTTGCAGAGGGCCAGTCATACAGGCAAGGGTTAAAGTAATCATGTCTCTCCTGGTTTGAGCAAGCAGGTTTCCTTTAGAGATGTGTCATGTTAGTTTGCATAAATCACTTCAGCCTGGTTACATAGTAACACATTGCTTCCACAGCTGGCTTTGCTGCTGCTGGAAGATGTTATGGATTATACTGTCTTTTGACCAGGTATTAATATAGCTCTCCTCAGCAACCCACAAGTGATTAATGAGATGAGAGTAAAAAATGCCTTACCTGCTGCAGCAGCCCTGAAATGGAATAAATGAGAGAGCAAGAGAGCAAGAAAGGAGAGAGAGATAAAGAGAGAATGAACTCCTGAAACAGCCTCTATATACCATACCAAGCAAATCAGCTACCTCTTTGGTTCGGCTTCTAATGATCCTGTTTGCAGATGAGTTAATGCCTCCTGAATCAGTGTACCAGGAGCAGCCAATTTGAGAGAAATTATATATTCCTAAAATAATTACCATGTATACTAAGAAAAATTTTACCCAACTGTAATCTTAGAGAAATAAAAACCTTTTCTCATCACTCCATATTAATAATAATAAATTGACTATCAAAATTAAAAAGAAAAATGGCAGCCACGAGAGTGCATTGAAGGGAGGGTCTCTTGATACAGAGCGTACACAGACAAGCTATCTTTGGCTGTGGGCATCCATATTTTGGATGAAGACTACTAGACCATAGTTACCAGCTCTGTGTATGCCCGTGGAGAAGTGCAGCCCAAAGAGAAGGAATTCTTTTGTTTACATGAATAAGAAGTCTTTGCACAAGAGGGGCAATGCATGTATTGTTATGCACCAGGGAAGGGTGAGCAGTGCTCTCCTCACATGACCTCTTAACCAGAATCTCCCCCTCTACAATATACCAGTTCTGTCCCAAGGAGTTGAAAAGTTGACTGGCCCAACTTTGATAGCATAGGGACTGTATAATGGTGGGAAAGATCTACCATAAAACCTCTCAGCTTTTCCTCTCTTCTGTGCTGCGGGTGGAGTACATTCATCACTGTAAGCACAGTGGTCAGATGGGGAACAGTGAAGGTAAGGAAAAAGAAGGGCCTAAGCCACATGCTCTATCTAGTCCTCACACAGAGATCCGCTTTGGAGTAAGAAATTTAAGAAATAGTCTAGATTGTTGTTGCTTTTTAAGTCGGTCTAACATGTTCCATGTTTTATTGATTTGGTTCTAAAATGTAAGCTCTATAATGAGGCATTTCTGTCACTTTTCTTCACTCCAAAATCAGTGCCTGACATGAAGTAGATGTCTGATGAAAAGTTTTGAATGAGTGATATCTTTATTTCCATTCACATTATCACAACTGCCTTAGAAATCTCACAGGATTTAGATATATCCAAACTATCTAACTATACTATCGCTTGGAGATAACCAAGCTCTAAGCTGTATCATTAATACTAAATTTTTACTAAAATTGGGTAAGATGGGAAATCAATGCTATACTATTATGTTTCATGGTATCAGAAAATCCTTAATAGAAACTGAATGTAAAAATTTTACATTTGGCTCAGTTATATTTTGATCTAGTGAATAAAGCCTTAATAATACTCGAGATGATGTATCACAATCCAAATTAAAATGGATATGAAGTAACTTCAGGAATCTCAGCATCTCTTAGCAGGAGTTCTGCAAAGAAAACCTTTTCTCTAGTCAATTCCTACAAATATTATAATAGAGTCTATCCATTTTCATGATTTTTAAGGGCTATGTGAGATTTACAGAGACTGAAATACATCTCCATTATAAAAGAGAGAATGGATGGATCTCCAGCTACATTTCATTCCTAAAGGGAATTCTAGTATTTACCAAAAACACATAGAGAAAAATAATTCTTTGATAAAAATACTACTTATTTAACTTGCAAATAAAATTCCTTCAATTATAATCTGAAATTTTAAAAATTTAGTTTAGCATCAATTGGCAATTCCCTGTGGCTGTGTAGGTATGTGTGTTGTGTTTTCAAATGCATTATCATTGGAGGCAGAAAATGATCCTTATAGCAATATTTATATTTGTTTTCTTAAATAAGACAATTATAAACTAATCTTACCAAAAAAATGCTTTTGCTTTGTTAGTATCTCAAGCAATAAGGAGTCAATATTGCCTCTAGTGAAACTGAATGTTGTTCAGTCGTGTCTGTTTGCAACCCCATGGTCTATACGGTCCATGGAATTCTCCAGGCCAGAATACTGCAGTGGGTAGCCTTTCCCTTCTCCAGGGGATCTTCCCAACCCAGGGATCGAACCCAGGTCTCCCACATTGCAGGCAGATTCTTTACCAGCTAAGCCACAAGGGAAGCCCATATTGCCTCAAATTCTGCCCCAAAAATGCTAAAAATATAGTCCAAGTTACTACTTGAACATCTTCTAGTAGAATAGAAGAGAATTGCTTTTTCTTTCTGGTATTATATCATAGTGTTTCTAATATATGATGCACTTTCCTAGGTATTGTATATTTTTATTATTAAATCAATCGAGTATTTCTTGGGCCACATTCTTTGGCCTTCCATATACTTGGCATTACTCAGTCTTAATTTGGGCTTCCTTGGTGGCTCAGAGGTAAAGAATCTGCTTGCCAACGCAGGAGACATGATTTTGATCCCTGGGTCAGGAAGATCCCCTGAAGCAAGCAATGGCAACCCACTTCAGTACTGTTGCCTGGAAAATCCTAGGGACAGAGGAGCCTGGTGGACTACAGTCCATGGGATCGCAAAAAGTCAGACACAACTTAGTGACTAAGCAAGCAAGCAGTCTTACTTTAGCATGATGTAGCCAAAATATATTGAAGGACATTGAAAGATTCTGCATATACAACTCCTTGTCAGATGGAATATAGAAAGGGTATTGCAGATACATTTGTCTCTATTACAGAGTGTATGCTGCTGCTGCTGCTAAGTCGCTTCAGTCGTGTCCGACTCTGTGCGACCCCATAGACGGTAGCCCACCAGGCTCCCCCGTCCCTGGGATTCTCCAGGCAAGAACAGAGTGTATACTTTGTGTAAAAATCCTGAGGATACACTGCTTTGGGTTCCTAGGACCAAAAAATAATTCTTTATTTCTTCTGAGCAGTTGACAATCTTTACTCTTTAGAACTCTGTGTCTTTTAATACCAATAACACCATTACTCTGAAGGCTGAGGAACTCAGAACCAACAGCAGTATAGGCACTCATGGTCTGCACTTAGTGTTCTGACCCAAACACTGCACACAGTACTGTAGCAAAAGAAGGGACTCATTAATTGAGATGAAAAGGGGCCATGTTTGAGATAGTTAAGATAGTCTCTAAACATTCCTGGTTGGTTATAATTTAATAATAATGAATGTTTCATCCACAGGGAAAAATGCAGTGATCTTCAATTCCTGGTGTTGAACCTCAATTGGGGAAACAAATGAAAAACAAATAATAAGACATGGATAAACTGTACTCTGATCATTTGAAAACCAGATCCCATTTTCCCTGAATAAGTGCATTCTACAGTTTTCAGGTTCACATTTTACAAAGACTCTCAAGGGAAAGTGTAAAAGCTATGATATAAAAAATAAATGCAATAAATAGTAGAGACCCAGTGAGCCTCACAGTGTTCATACCTCCAGGGTCATTTCTCAACCCTTTCTCCACTCATTCTTTTTTCCTGCAAGACCACTGAATTCTTCAAAATTTGGCCTCATTTTCTTTTTATCATTCAAACTACCACTCATTCTATCTCTTATGGAAGTGTGGGGGAGATGCTAGGAGTGGCTCTCATCGCTTTTAAAAGAGACTGCAAAGTGTAAATCAGTCTTTCAAATTCTTTACCCTTTTCTCACAGTCCCCAAAAGCAGAACTCAAGCAAGTCCTTTTGGTTTTAAAGGAATCAAGTCTAGATGTTCAGACCCAAAGAAGTATCCCCAAATTACCGTCATGGAAAGATCTTGTTCAAATTTTGTTTCTTATCTTTTATTTCCTATTTCTGTTTTTGTTAATGATATGAGGGAAACTGCACAGTTTAAAAAAAATGGGCAAAGTACAAAAAGTTAAATCTTCTTTAAATTGATAGTTGACACTTCCTACAAGCCCTTGACTGTAAGCAGCCAAAGCATGCCAGGAAGAAACTCTCTCACTGGCCTTTCAGTTCTTATTTCCATGGAAACTGAAGGAGTATTGATAGAATAAAGTGAAGGGAAAGTTTTCATACAGTCCTTTCTCTTCTCATGTTAACAGAAGAAGAGTACCCAACCTCCGCCCAGCCCCAAGAATTGTCAGGCCAAGGAGAATAATATATTTTGTTACCTCTCAGGCATCCTTTTTTTCTATTCAGTTTCCACTTCATGAGAAAAGAGAAACAGACAATTCAAAATGGAATTTGATTTCTCCTTAATGTTTTCAGTAATATCAAATGTTCTAGCCCTCTGTTACAAGACGAAGTGATACAAATCAGAATTCTGTGCATATAAAACTGCATGCAAAAGGCAAGGTATTTTAAGAGAAACTAGTAACCCTACTAGACACTTGCCAACAATTTTACGATGGTATATCTTGCTCTACAACTACCTTCAGAGCCTCTTCATCATTGGACTGACAAGCAACTTCTTCTATGAGGACAGACTTGATATTTTTAACGTCCAAATTTTAGTGGAAAAATATTATTTCCCTCTATTTAATCTTCCAAACCAAACAATTCTCTCTATATACTTCTTGCTAGATCTCAAAAGATGAAATTAAAATAACCATACATTTTTACCAAGATCCTTCTACAATTCCACATAGATATCAATCTTCATGCTTTCAGAAGAGCCTGGCAGGCTTCAATTCCATAGGGTCTAAAAGAGTCAGATATGACTGAGTAACTGAGCTTCATGCTTTCATTCTTTCATCAAATTCTGTAGAGTACTTACTATGTGCTAAGTACTAGACTTACTATTATTAATACTAGATTGAATTGACAAAATTTCTGCCTTATGGAGCTTGCAACCTAGAAAGGGATCCAATAATAAAACCCAAACTAGATAATTAGACATTGAAATAGGTGCTCAAATGAAAGTGAAATAAATGCTGGAAGAAGGTACTTGTAGGAGCTAACTAAGGCAATGGGCAAACATCATTGACTATTATGAAGGACAAGAAAATGCCACCATATGAAGTACTAGAGGAAGGGAGCTCCAGGAAGGGAAGACAGAAGTACAAAAGATCCTAAAGCAGAGAAGAAGTGGGTGTATTTGAGGAACCAGAGGTGTTTCTATTTGGGTGCTAGAAGGCAGTAAATGAGGAGAGGAGCAAGACTGGAGATGAAGTCAGAGAGATATATCAAGACTATACCATGTTCTGCCTTGTAAAGCATAGTAAGATGCTGGATTTTAGTCTAATTGGGAGCCCTGGACAAGTTGGGTAAAAGTAAAGCTGGAAAGAAATAGATTTCTGTGGAACTCACAGATCATACTGGTAAAAATGAGGGAGATAAAAGAAAAAATAATGAAAAGTAATTTCCAAATGTCTTGTTTTGCACATGGATAGAATCCTTTTCTGAGATAAGGAAGGCTGTGACAGAAAAAGATTTAGAAGAGAAACCAATGGATTCAAGTTTAGAGATTTTTAGTTTGAGATGCTTTAGAGATATTTAAGTGGAATTTTGAAGAATTTTGTTATGTATACAAGAGTGGAGTTCAGAGGCATGCTCTTGGCTGGAGATGGGATTTTAGAGTCATCAAGAGCCTTGGGAATTAATGAATTCTTTTATGAAAAGAGTATAAAGAAAGACAACATCTTCCTAAGATATGCGCCTGAATATCGTCAACACAGAGAAGTACTTTTTCAGAGAGAGACTGCATTGAGAAATAATCAACAAAATAAAAGTCAATTTCAAGATGGAGAAAGTCAACTGGGCCAAGTAAAATGACCATGAAAGAGACTGTCCACTTATTTTTCTTAAATGGAGTTCATTGCTTACTTGAGCAGTCTTGAGTATTGGTAACAGAAGCCAAACTTGAGTACAAAAAGAGTCGCTGGAAAATGAGGAAGAAGAGACAGTTCAATTAGACAACTTCTGAAATGTAACAGAGAGAAAAATAAAAGGTAAAAGAAGACAATGAAGGATTGTTTAACTATTTTGTGATTTAAAATTCTGGGTTAGGTTTATCTGGTGATGGGAATAATGGTATAGATATGCTTTTAAAGAAAAGCAGAGATCCTGAGAAACTGAGCAATGTTGGGTTCCAGAAGGCATTAGATTCAAGAGAATGAAGGCCATTTCTTTCTTGTGGCAGAGGGATGAAAGGTCAGTGACATAAAGAGGCAGATTTATGTAAGATTGTCTCTTGGGAATATGACAGAACTCATAGCTGTTGATTTCTTTTTCCCAGTATCATGGTATGAATGTGGGGAAGGGAGCACAGATTCTGAGATAATTACTGCAAGGAAGAGAGGACAAGCTTCAGTGAAAAAGTCCTGGGCAATACTGAAATGCTCACTTGAGGCTGGTGATTTTAACTCATTGTGATACAAGTCAGCTCGTTTACATGGTTTTCTCCAGTAACGCCAATCTGCAAAAGGGAGCAGGTACAGAAAAAGTTAGCTGATTTGGGTTCATCTAGGATTGAGGTTTATTAAGGAATATAGAAAAGGCTGAGAAGTAGAGAAATTTTGTAAGGAAATGATTATAATAATGAACTTAGAATGTAAGCCATATAAGGCAAATGAAGGTCAACAGAGGCTTTTACACGGGGCCAGTATAGCACAAAATTTTATGAAGCCAAATAATTTTACCAGTGTTTCAATTTTAGGGTCTCTTGATAAAAGTGGTAGTATATCTTGTTAAGTAGAGGTTCAGTGCTTCTTGTTCTTATATGAAAGCTTAAATATGAATAGAAAGGCATTTATGGATGTCAGACATCCAAAGAAGTGGACAGTGCTCAAGAGTGTCTGCTGTTTTCCTCCCCATGCTTGCCTCTCTGTATTCTCCATCCCACCAGGACTGAAAGCCCACATGCTACATGTCTAAAATCCTCTTGCCAGTTGAATTCCTGATAGGTTTGTCAACGGAAGGCAATAGTTGGAGATTTTGAAATTAGAGAGAAAGAAGATGCCACTTTTTCCTTCTTTTAGCCACCTCTTCAGTAGCAGCAGTAGCATCCACGGGCAAAAGGCAGTAACCACAGTCGACTGTGGGCTCTAGCTCTGTCCATGGAGGCTCAGCAGCAGCAGTGGGCTCTGGCTCCCTGGATAGGTCCAACTCAGTGACATCAGCATGGTTCCAATTACGGCAGCACCTCCAGCAATTCAGTATGAAAGGCAGGGTGGCTCCAGCCTAGGATTACTTAGTGGCTACAGATCTTGAATTTTAAAATGCAAAAACCCTTCTTTTGTTTGCTCCAGTCCCTCTCTACTTCTGTGTGCTTTCCCAAGATTTTCCAAAACCTTTTAAGCAATACCCTAAATTAAGTCCATTCTGCTTGAAGTATCTTGAGATATTTCTGATTTCCTAATAGGATGCTGCCTAATAAAGAGGAGGAAGTGGAGGCCAAAGAGATGAATGGAAATGATTAGTACTGTATCCAAAAGCTAGTTGGTTGTTGTTCAGGCCTTAAGTCATGTACAGTTCTTTGCAACCCCATGAACTGCAGCATGCCAGGCTTCCCTTTCCTTCATCATCTCCCAGAGTTTGCTCAAACTCATGTCCACTGAGTCAGTGATGCCATCCAACCATCTCATTTTCTGTCACCCCCTTCTCCTGCCTTCAATCTTTCCCAGCATCAGGCTCTTATAATGAGTCAGCTCTTCATATCAGATAGCCAAAGTATTGGAGTTTCAGGTCCAGCATCAATTCTCCCAGTGTGTGTTAGTCGCTCAGTCATGTCTAACTCTTCGCAACCCCATGGACTGTAGCCCGCCAGACCCCTCTGTTCATAGAATTTTCTAGGCAAGAATACTGGAATGGGTTGCCATTTCCTTTTCCAAAATAAAATCAAATCCAGAAAAATTACAAAGACATGTATACCAGAATTCAAGACAAGCTGAGATCTCACAAATATATCATAAATCTATGGATTCATAAAACATGGCACAACCAGATAGGCATACGTCCTTGAGCTGTAATGTAATAATCTAGCTATTTTCTAAAGTTTTATAGAACCAAAATTTATTGAAAAATGCTTTAAAAGTTTTAAATTTCATGAAAAAAGTATATTTGAGAAGTGCTAGATATTATATATTTAATTTGTTTTTTATTTATTTGCAAAGCACATTAGTGAATCAAAAGTTCTAAAAAATCTTAAAGTAATGTCTACTTAACATCACTGAATCCAAATGTTTCATGTATATGAGCTATGAATATATATATTATATTCATATATATCTATATACATGAATATATGTGAGTATATAAATCTCCTCAATTTCTCTCTCTCTCAATTTCTATCTCTATCTCTGTTCCTTTTCTTATCACACCTAGTAACATCCCTTTAACACCCCATGAAACAAGTATTCTGCTGAATGCACTTTGGGAAACTCTGCTGTGAGGGAAGCTGCCCATCTGGTCCATCTATTCTGGACTCTCAGATCTCAACTACAGTTGGCAGTGCAGCACACTTTGACCAGATATCTATATATATAAATGTTCTAGAAACTTTGAAGGCAACAAAAAGATTAGTAGGAATGATTAACACTGTGAAATGAATAATTTCCAATTTAATAGTTAATTTCATTCTAAATATACACATGTAGATTAAAGGCACTCACACATACACAAACAGCAAACTCTGTATAGTAAGCAGTGATGACAACCTCTTTCATAAAATAATCACCGAAACGGTTGTCTAATGAATGACTGAATGAGTAAATGACCTAGAAATTAAAGTAATTCTTGACCTAACTAGATGTTTATGAAATCATACTTTACTGCACTTTCATTCCTCTTTTTTACCCTGCAAACATCTATTTGCGTCCTTACCAGATTCAGCCAGATACTGGGAAAACAAAGATAAATAGGACAAGGTCACTGCCCTCAAGGAGTTCAGGTTCAGAAAAGTGGGAAAGGCAAACCTGTAGAGAAATGGGTATGAAAGTAATGTGCATAGGGAAGTACAATCTGTATAGGGGCAGGCAACGATGGTAACTGTAACACGAGATGCCTAACACAGCTTTGTGCGTGTGTGCACATACACACAAGTGTGAAAGCCAAGGAGAAGTAGGCTTGGAGGAGTGGAGGTAGGCATGTAGGAGTAAGGGAAAGTTCTCTTTAAATGCTGTTTGCAGTGGCAAAAGTCAAACCAGATAGGAACAAGAAAATCATCTCAGAGAGCTGCTACCTTGGGATAGAAACCAGGAAGTTATAATAAGGAAAGAGTCTGAGTGTTAGACAAGGGTAATTCTGAGTTATGAAAGGGGGTACATTTCCTGTGCAATGCCCACCTTTAATAGAGGACAGACAATTAAATCCTTAATTCAGACAAATAAATCCTTTAACAAGGAATTTGAGATCTCAGCACTAGACACTCCTCTGCCTGCCTCTACCCCTCCCAAGATATACCAGGAAGACCTTGACTTACCTTTTGTGCTTCCTACTGAACATGGTTGTTATATTCATGGTTCCAAGAGTAAGAACAAAATAAAAGGATGAGGAGCTTGTGAAAAGCAAGGAAGAGCACCCTATAAACTGTTCTTTGAAAGTTATAACCTTGTTTTGTGTTTCTCATATGAAGCAGTCTCCATTCTCTATCTCCTAGACCTCCAACCAACCAGTTCAAAGATTTCTAATGTTGTCTGACATTTCCCCCTTATCTCTTACTCTTGGAGCAGAAGGCATTTCCTATTTTAAGTAGGAATAAAAGGAAAAATAAAAGTCAAAATTTATTTTAATAGATATTTAAGGTGAATGTCAGTATTCATATTAAATCTTGTAACAGGGAGACAAAAATCCTTTAACAAGGAATTTGAGATCTCAGCACTAGACACTCCTCTGCCTGCCTCTACCCCTCCCAAGATACACCAGGAAGACCTTGACTTACCTTTTGTGCTTCCTACTGAACATGGTTGTTATATTCATGGTTCCAAGAGTAAGAACAAAATAAAAGGATGAGGAGCTTGTGAAAAGCAAGGAAGAGCACCCTATAAACTGTTCTTTGAAAGTTATAACCTTGTTTTGTGTTTCTCATATGAAGCAGTCTCCATTCTCTATCTCCTAGACCTCCAACCAACCAGTTCAAAGATTTCTAATGTTGTCTGACATTTCCCCCTTATCTCTTACTCTTGGAGCAGAAGGCATTTCCTATTTTAAGTAGGAATAAAAGGAAAAATAAAAGTCAAAATTTATTTTAATAGATATTTAAGGTGAATGTCAGTATTCATATTAAATCTTGTAACAGGGAGACACAAGATTTCTCATCATTGGATAATGATCCTTGAGTTCCCCACACTTTGGTCAGGTAACTAGAATCATGTCTCTGGGAAGTGACTTGTATCAAGATAAACAGAGGCAGGTGGCCAAAAGCTTTGCTCTATCTCAATCACCAGTATAGATGTCTCAGATATTAAACCTAGAAACAGCAGAGATCATCTTCGACATAGAGATGAATAAGTAAGCAGATATCATAAAAGTAACTCAAAATCTTTTTCTAACAACTGTGCTGACCTTCATTAATGGAAATTTGCAAAAGGCCCAGGAAATTGAGTCTTGACAAGCGAAGAGCTTCTTTAAAAAGGATCAATTTTCTATAACATAGCCCCTATAAAGGCGGTAATGATTAACTGTGAGTAACCATGAGTGTAGGTTGTGATCTGTGCTATATAAATTCTAGAACAAACTTTAGAATTTATCTAATTCAACTTTTAAAATTTTGGTATTTGAATACTGAGGGCCAGAGAACTGAGCCCCCTGCTGAGTATGGTTAGCAGTATACAAATTAGAACTCATGTCTCTTTATGGATTATAATGGCCTGCCTCATATATCCTTGGGAAATGTTGTACTGTTGATGTGGCATATCACTTCTGAGTACAAAGCTACAATCAGATCCCCTAATCCCACTTATCTTTTACTCAGATATTACCATTTCAATGTGTGGTTTCTCATTTTGCTGAGAGGTTTTTCTTCCCCACCTACCCCTCCTTAAGTCAGGCAAAGAGACAAGTAACTGACTTCAGTTTTCAAAAATGTAACCCGCAAGTGCATAATTCTTCCTGTCAGATTTCCTTTTCTGTAAGTTGGTGAGTTTATTGTGGTAGCACTCAAAAGGCTGAGCCTGAAAAGTTCTATAACATATGGCATACATTTAACATGGCTTGTGAATTAAAAATAACAGCCTGCCATCTGCCTCTGCAAGTTGATTTTATCAAAGTCTAAATGAGAAGCTCAAAGATGTGAATGTTGTCAATTAAAATAAGAAATACTCAGGTTCAATACAGAGTGGCCAATCTGAGTTTGCCCCTTCACCTCATGGGATTAAAGTCACCCATTTTGTCTACTCCTGCAAATAAAAAGAGCTGCCCAATTTTCAGTCTACACAACTATTCTTTTAATATTATAAATTATTCTTTCCTATCTTCTCCCCCTCAAAAAAAGCCCTTTATCACAAACTTAGCTTCCTAAGTTACCATCCTCTAGGAGTAGGTTATGTGGATTTCTTTTCTGAGGCTAGTACCCTCCTAAATAATTGATAAAAGTTATAAAATCTTTTCTCTGTATAATGTTTAATTTTTTTTCACCAAAACTTGAAAGTATTAAGTAAAAAGTTTTGGAGGGAGAGATTTGATGATTTTTCATTGTCATACATTCTTACATCCTGTAGGAAATTCTGGAAATGATTTAAAGTGCTAACGCTGAGTCAGAAACCCACACATCAGTTTAGTTGGATTAGCATTTATCCACCAACTACATCAGGAACAGGGCTTCCCTGGTGTCTCAGTGGTAAAGAATCCCCCTGCCAATACAGGAGACCTGGGTTCAATCCCTGGGTCAGGAAGACTCCCTGAAGAAGGAAATAGTAACCCAGCTGGGAAATCCCATGGACAGAGGAGCCTTGCGGGCTACAGTCCATGGGGCTGTAAAAGAGTCAGACCTGATTTAGCAACTAAAACACCACCACCACCCGGAATAACCCTGGGAGGGCAATGATCATATAAAGGGTTTAAGGCAGTTGCTTCTTTCAGAAAGTTTATGTCATAGTTGCAATAAGATTTATACCCAAAAAAAACAGTTTGAGATGAAACCCAAATTAGTATAGCCAAGTGCTCACCTGCATGTACTGACAATAAGAGTTCTGAGAAGAGAGTTCTCTTCCTGAGTCCCTGTCATTCTTTATTTATGGGCAAGAGACATAACTTGTATGTGTTTTCATTTTGGTATTGTATTTACTGGCTCTGTGGGCAGAACAATGAAAAACACAATTATATGAAATGCTAAATTTGTAAGCATTGTATAAAAGTTAAAGGGACCATCACAGAAAACATAAAGTGAGCTGTTAAGTAAGTTAAGTAAAATACCCAGTTCTCAAGACGAATTCGATTGAAATTTAACTAGGAAAACATTGTTGTTTAGTCACTAGGTCATGTCCAACTCTTTTGCAACCGCATGAACTGCAGCCCACCAGGCTCCTCTGTCCATGGGATTTCCCAGGCAAGAACACTGGAGCAGGTTGCCATTTTCTACTCCTGGCCCAGAGATCGAACTGGCCTCTCCTACAACTCCTGCATTGGCAGGCGGATTCTTTACCACTGGGCCACCAGGGAAGCCCAGGAAAACTTCATACGGTCTTATTCTTGACTAAGATTTCAAAATAAATCAACGTATAAACATAGAGATTGCATGAATCAAATTGCATGAACGCAAATATTTGGTAGTAAATTTTGCAGTGGGTATTTTCTAAGCATGAAGGTCAGGGCTATTCAGTCAAGTAGTACAGGTAGTACAAGACACAAATCTAAGGATGCTGTTCACACAGACTACATGAATACTGTATTCATTTTCAAGTGTCGTTGCAACAAATCACCACAAACTTGGTGCTTAGAGCAACAGAAATATTTCTCACTGTTCTGGAAGCCCAAAAGTCCAAAATCAAGGTGCTAGTAGAGCCACACTTTCTCTAAAGGCCCTAGGGGAGAATTTTCCCTACTTTTTGCAGCTTCTAGTGCCTCCTGACATTCTAGTTCCTCACCCCAGGCATTCTGGAATGAGTCAGCGTAACTCAGTCTCTGTTTCCATCTTCACATGGCCTTCTTGCCCATGTTTTTAAATCTCCCTCTCTTAGTTCTTATGGTTAACAACCTACTTTCTGGGAAGAGTTTAGGTTTTACTAGAGTAGAGATCTTTATACTGATTCAATGTAGACGTTCCTGGGGTAAAAGTTTATTACAGTGTAACTGTCCATGAACCCAATCCTGCACCTATACAGAAACTCCCCCCTGTGTTATGTTGAGGGATATTCATACATTCAAAGAATACGAAAGTTTAATCTTAAATGATCTAATGTTTAGATCAAATGTTAAAGTTAAATGATCTAATGTTTAGATCATTTCTAAAAAAAATTACCTTAAAGGATCATTCGTCCCTAACTAAATCAAGTTACTAGAGTAAATACTATCGAGTTTTCCTCGAAGTCTCATATTAGGCCCCGGATCCTTCTTGGTTACACTCAACGAAGATGGGGAAATTCACCATTTGTAACTTGTAGGGAGACTAAAATTCAGACGAAAGTTGGTCTCCTCGTCTACAGATTTATTTGACCGTTGGTGTCGATAGTTCAGTTTTTCTGTAGATTTACAGTTATTATTACTAAAAGTAATTCACAGGGGAGGTGGTGACGATGGGTCTTTTCGTAAGTCACCAAGTATAGAATAAGGAAGTTTCCGTTATGTAAAAATGGATTAGTTTCTTTCGGAAAACCTTCGTATGTACGGGTTTAAAAGGAATTACCGTTACGTTCTCTTCTCGGGTTTACTACTTGACACATGTAAAATTTCACTTTTGAGTGTGGTATCTTTACGGGTTATAGTTTATTTAGTTACGGTCGTTAGTTAGTAACATTACTTTCGGATACCAATCGTCCACATTTACGGTGACACTAGAGATGTTAATATTCTTTTTTGGGACTAAGATCTGTACTTGTTGAGTGACAACAATGTATGTTTAGTTGGAGTTATCGTACTTCATTTACCTTTGTATTAACCTCAATTTGCAAATGTCGAGGAAGTAAATAGAAAGTTTTTATCTCCTCTCGATTTCCTTAAAAGGGTGATCATTAATCTACGAAAAAAGGGATTTTTGGAAAGTGATCGACAAAGTTTGTGACGTTTGTGACGGAAGGTAAGTTTAGTGTTGTAAAATCACTCTTGCTTTTTGTTATATTCCAATTGTTTTACCAAGAAATCTATCTTTTTACAGGTTCAAATTCGGGCTCAACATTCAGGAAGTGTAGATTGTCTTTATTCTTCAGTAAATCACCAGTTCTCCTTGAACAGTTATTGTACCTAACAGTTAGTTACTGAGACTAGTTAACATTACCCAGTATGGGTGAAAAATGAATACTTCTAAACACGAGAATCCCCATAAGACCAGATTGGACACACCATTAGAAATACATCCATAAATGAGGAGAACCTAATCTCACTTTGTAGTCGTACGTGGACTGAAGTGCTATCATCAATTAACCCAACCCTGTGGTTCTGCATAATTGACTACAAAGGCTGTTGACAATATGATCAATTAGAATTTCAGCTGATAAATCACACTTGAGATTTTGGGGGGTCACCAATAATACCTGAATACTACTTCAAGTGGAAGACTGACAAGAATTGACATTTTAACTTCATATTATAATATAAACAATCAACTTGGTCAGTTAGTGGGGGAATCTGGTAGTCTGACTTTATATTGATGAGACAATTTGTTGACAAACTGAATTTTTTCCCACTTACCTCAAATGTGCTATTGCATTCACTAATGAGAACTCCTGTCTTGAAAATGAATTTCTTCCTTTGGTTTTAGGCTTCTGTTTCCCCATCAATTCATTTATGTCATTTGAGGACATTAGGGTGGGAACTTTAGGAATTCATACTATATCTACTTGTCTGACATTGCCACCTCAAAAATATATTCTGGAAATCTGTCTTCTACAGTTTCAAAGCTATTCTGTTGCCTATTCAGTCTCAGCTCATGGACTTTCTATTTATTCCAAGGGTAATGAAACTGTCAGCAATTAATCTTCCTTTAATGGCCTCTGCAATTATTTACACAAAGATCCAAAATGAGTACCAGTTACTACAAAACATAAGACAGATCGAAGCCCCAAAGAGCAATTCAAATCAATGAGTCAGCACTTTAAAAATTCTCTTAAAACTGGGAGAGGGGGATGGGGGGATAGAGAGTGCTACCACTATTGGAGCACCATAAAAATGAAGGAGTGGGTGTGGAAGAGAAGATGCCAGAAAGGAAAGAGTAACGGTTTGAAAATCTGTCCTTATTGAGAACTCTAAGCTGACAATTACATAGATAATAGCTGTTTTGAGCCCTCTCTTTCTCCTGGGAATACTCCACTTGGCCCAATATTCCCCAAGAGATGGTCCTTGAGAAGTAAAATGCCTCATGGCAAGTCTCCAAACATGAAATTGTTTTCCCCTTTGAGCCTTCTGACTCCAAAATTGGCAACAGTTCAAAAAAAAAAAATTTTTTTTTTTTTTTTCAGTTATAATCTCAGCAAGATAAATGGTATCCAGGATAGGAAAAGATGCAACAACAGAAGTCACAAGAATTTTGTACAGGAGATAGAACTCTTTGTCAGTTGCAAACAAAGTGAATTCTGTTGTAGGTTCAGTCCAAGTAACAGTAATAATTCAAGATTACAACCACAGAATTGAAGTCCTCACAACAGAACCAGCAAAGATAAATGGCTTTAAAATAGCCACAAAAGAAGGAAATGATTTAATTTGGGAAGGTATTTTTGAATTTTCCATCAACTAAAATTATGTGGTCTAGAAGAGAAAACAATGATGTCCCAAAATAATACTAAAATTACAAAAAGAGTTAGCAAATTATTTCTGTTTTACAGTAATTTAATAAATACTTTTGGCTTTTCAGGCCACACAATCTCTGTTACAGCTATTCTGCTACTGTAGCAATATATAAAAGAATGATTGTGGCTGTGTTCCAACAAAACTTTACTTACAAAAACAACCTATGGGACAGATTTGGCCCTCTGGCTATATTATACCAACTCCTCAACTAGAATATAAACACATTTTATTGTGTATGACCATACTCTGACATTTTTCTCTAACAATTTAAAGGATTAATTTTGTGTTTCCTATAAATCTATAAGCTTTAGCAGATAAAATTATCAGTATTATAAGTAATTATTATAATGACTATATCATTTAATATATAAATTCCACCGTTTGTTCATAGTAAGTGAAAGTGAAAGTCGCTCAGTCATGTCCAACTCTTATAACCCCATGGACTCCTCCATGGAATTCTCCAGGCGAATGGAGGCTCCAGGCTACTGGAGTGGGTAGCCTTTCCCTTCTCCAGATCTTCCCAACCCAGGAGTTGAACCAGAGTCTTCCTCATTACAGGCGGATTCTTTACCAACTGAGCTATCAGGGAAACTCTGTTCATAGTAAGCCCTACATAAATATTTTATTTAACCTCAACTTTCCCACTAGTAAAATATCTCTAACTTCTAGTCACTTTCTTCATTAATTGAGCTTCCAGAAAAGATTAATATAATATTAATTTTTAAGGGGAGTACTTAATTTCCAATTGAGATACCATGGCCTTTGAAAGACCAATACAGTCATTGAAAATATTTTTTAAATCTGTATTGAAACAAAAACCTGTTTGAAATCATCAGACAGCTTTCCCAAAAGCCAGGACTTAACATACCAGAGAGAAGGAAATAGTTGAATGACAGAAAGATGACCTAATATAATCTGTTAGCTACTCTTCTACTAAAGGCATTTCTGTACTTTTGGTGCAGATGGGAGGCTGGGAATCTGGGAAGCAGAACATTGCTAAGAGGTAGACAATCCAGAAGAGCTTTGACATTCTCATAGAACTATGGAGATAAAACATAAAGTTTAGGGTTTTCACAGAAACTAGAATGTATAGAGAAAAAATTCAAAAGAAATGGAATTAACAGTGAACTGAGCTCACACTTGACACTGTTTCACTTGAGTATTTGTTGAATTCTGACTGCGTTAGGGAGAAGGCTAAGAAACCAAATAGAAAGACTCAAAAGTAAAGATAATTGTCAGCAGTCTCACAGTGATGAGGAAAAAATAATACTAATAATAATTAGACTTGAAAATAGAGACCCTACTAAACACATTAATCCCAATGTTTAGAATTCAGAATACTACATTTTAGGGGTGGAAAGAAACTGGAGATTGATCAAAGTTTATAAATAATATGAAAGCCTCTACTTAGCTCAGTCTCTGAATAAAATTGTATTCTGATCTTATTTAAGTTCTCCATGAGAGAATAGGGTAACTATTCTCTAAAGGAAAAAGTATAATTTAGAACTACTATTGTTGTTGTTATTCAGTTGTTCATAACTACTATACCTTTATATAAAATAGCTAGTATTTAATAAAAACTTACCAGGTATATTAAAAGGCCAAGAGAAAAAAAAAACAGATAATTCAGATAACTCCATATGCAATTCATATATCAGAATTTTGAATCACGTACCTTAAGTGTGATTAATCTGTACATGAAGATAGACAAGATGCAAAAATTCATAAGCAACTGTATGCTATACAAGAAATCAAAGATAAACCCAACAACTGAATTTTTAAAAACAAATAGTTGGGCTTAATAACAAAAGGAACACATCAGAAGAGAAAGTTTGTAGTCTAGAAGGCACAATATTAGAAGATCACCAAGCTAAAAATACAGAGCAAAAGATATAGAGTAGATGTAAAAAGAATATAAATGAGCTATGGAACATAGTGAAAAGCTCTAAGATATGTGTAATTGGAAATACAAAATATAAGGAGAGAGAATAAGAAGCAGAAGCATATTTGAAGAAAGAGTAAACAGGAATAGTCCAGAACTTGTGAAAAAATTAAGACACAGATTTGAAGAATGAAATTCCAAAAAGGATAAATGAGAAAAAAATCACAACTAGGGATACCATAATAAAACTCTTGGAAATCACATACAGGAGAAAAAGTTGCCACAGTAAAAAGACATATTACCTTCAAAGAAAAAAAATAATAAAGTTGATAGTGATCTCTTATGAAAAACAAAGGAAGTAGAACATAAGTGAATGGTATCTTTTAAATGTTGAAAGAAAATAATTGCTGGCATAGAGGCTCTATTTTTTGGAAAAGTAATATTTAATGAATAGTGAAGTGAATAAAAAACATGCAGGACAGAAGGGAAGCAAATAGTAATATCTGATATAATTTTGTCCCTGGAAATAATTGGGACATAAGGGAAGCAAATAGTAATATCTGATATAACTTTGTCCCTGGAAATAATTGTATAATTTTTATAATTTGTATAATTTTGCTTATAAATTAAACACTCTAATTGAAAGGTTTAGATTGTAAGACTAAGGTAGTAAACAAAATATGATTATATTCTGTTTATAATAGAAAAACCTTAGATATATGAAAACAGAATGACTGAAAGTAAAATGAAAAAAGATATGCCATGCAAACACTACACAAAAGAAAGTCAATGTAACTATACTAATATCAGTTAACATAGACTTTGATGTAAGAAGCAGTACTAGAGAAATGGAGAAGTATTTTATAATGGTAAAAGGCCAACTCTAAGGAATTTCAAAATGCTAAATTTATATGCACTATTGCAGGTAGGTTAATGGCAACTCATTCCAGTACTCTTGCCTGGAGAATCCCATGGAGGAAGGAGCCTGGTAGGCTATAGTCCATAGGGTCGCAAAGAGTCAGACACAACTGAGCGACTTCACTTTCACTTTCTTTACCACTAGCGCCACCTGGGAAGCCCAAATATATAATATATACATAAAACAAAAAAAAATGACATACTATAAGGAAGAGAAGCACAATCATAGTGGAAAATTTTAATTCTCCTTTCTTAATAACTGAGAAATCAAGTAGACCTAAAATCGTCAGGATATAGAAGATATGAACAATTTGAAGGTAAAGTCGCTCAGTCGTGTCCGACTCTTTGCGACCCCGTGGACTGTAACCTACTAGGCTTCTCCGTCCGTGGGATTCTCCAGGCAAGAATACTGGAGTGGATTGCCATTTCCTTCTCCAGGGGATCTTCCCGACCCAGGGATCGAACCCAGGTCATCTGCATTGGAGGCAGACGCTTTAACCTCTGAGCCACCAGGGAAGCCCCATTTTAAATTCAGCTAATTAACATGTATGGGCATCTATGGGATGCTTCACACAGGTGCATACTTATTTTGTGAACTGAACTTGACCATATGTTGGTCTACAAAGCAAATCTAGCCAAATTTTAAAAGATTAATAAAAGAATATGTATTATGTTCCCTGACCACAGATAAATTTAGCTAGAAAGAAATAAAAAGATAACTAGAAAATATCCAAATAGATTTCTAAGTAATTTCTAAGTAATCCATGGTCAAAGAAGCAATTACAAGAAAAATTATAAAATATTTTAACTGAATAATAGTGACAATTCAGTTCAGTTCAGTCACTCAGTCGTGTCCAACTCTTTGCGACCCCATGAATCGCAGCACGCCAGGCCTCCCTGTCCACCACCAATTCCCGGAGTGTACACAAAGTAATGTCTCTGCTTTTCAATATGCTATCTAGGTTGGTCATAACTTTCCTTCCAAGGAGTAAGCGTCTTTTAATTTCATGGCTGCAGTCACCATCTGCAGTGATTTTGGAGCCCCAAAAAATAAAGTCTGACACTGTTTCCACTGTTTCCCTATCTATTTCCTATATTACATATCAAAATTAGTGGGCTGCAACAAAAGCATAGTTTAGAAGGGAGTTTGTATTAAACGCATGGATTAGATAAGAAACACTAAAAATAAATTATTATCTAAATAGCAGTCTCCAAAATTAATACAGTAAATAAAATCCAAATAACATAGGAGGCATTAAGTAATGAAGATAAGAGTAAAAATAATAAAATAGAAAAAAATGTACAATATAGAAAAAATGATGAAGTCAATTATTTAACTTTGGAAAGAATTAACAAAATTAACAAATCTCTAGTAATACCAATTAAGAGAAAAGAAGGCAGGAGTTACCATTACCCAAAATGAAAGAGCCTACAGATTGTTTCAGCAGTAAATTCTTCTAACTGTAGAAGATAGAAATAATATCAATCTTACAGAATTCTTCTAACAAAGAGAAAAACAGTGGTCACTTCCCAATTCATTCTATTAAACTAATATAATAAAACTTGGTAAGTACACAATAAAGGATAACTATAGGCAAATTTTTCTCATAAATACAAATTCAGAAATACTAAACAATATATCAGCAAATTGGATCCAGTCATAATTAAAATAATTTTTGCTGTAATTATTCCATAAATGTTAAGACTTTTTAAATTAGTTTTTATTGGAGTATACTTGCTTTGCAATGTTGTTTTAGTTTTTGCTATACAGAAAACTGAATCAGCCATACATAAATGATATATCACCTCCCTTTTGGACTTCCTTCCCATTCAGGTCACCACAGTGCATTAAGCAGAGTTCCCCGTGCTATGCAGTATATTCTCATGAGTTATCTATTTTATACATATTATCAGTAGTGTATACTATCAATCCTAATCAACCAATTCCTCCCACTCCCCCATAAATGTAAAATTGATTTAATCTTCAAAAAAAGAACCAATGTATTTCACTATATAAATCAATATATTAGACAAACTATTGGACATCTCAAACACTGCAAGAAAAATGCATGTGATAAAATTCAACAACCATTCAGAGTTTTTAAATTAGCAATTAAAAATAAAAGAGAACTTCCTCAGTCTGATTTTTTAATTTACAACAGCTTTAACCATAATATACTTACAAAAAGATTAAAACATTTATAAAGATTGGGAATGAGACAAACATGACATTGTACTAAGTCGCTTCAGTCATGTCCAACTCTTTGCAACCCTCTGGGCTATAGCCCACCAGGCTCCTCTGTCCATGGGATTCTCCAAGCAAGAATACCAGAGTGGGTTGCCATGCCCTCCTCTAGGGGATCTTTCAGACCCAAGGATCGAATCCTCATTTATGTCTCTTGCACTGGCAGGTGGGTTCTTTACCACTAGAGCCACCTGGGAAGCCCAAAAGATGACCTCAGTGATTGCTTTTATTCAAGATTTCACTGCAAGAGCTCTGTCTGGACAAGTTAACCCTTACCATTCAACCTTCACCCACCTTCAGCCTACTGCCTGAGATTCAGGTGTCATGACTGGAGCTCTGGAAGCTCTTTTAGACAAAGGCCACACTGTAGTAATAGGAAGCAGAAACACTGAAGGAGTCTGTGTGTAAGTCATACTGTTATCACACAAATCTGACTTGTGTAACTCTGGACTTGTTTTATATGAAAAGAAATTAAACATCTGTCTTTTGTAAGCCATTGTTGTTCAGGGTTCACTATTATTTCTGGCAAACATAATCCTAACTGATACAGCCACTTGTGGAGAAAATAGTTCCAGAGATCTATGACCAAGCTTTAAAAAAATTCTTTCTAACCAAGACTGGTGGGCAGCACAGGTTTCTTATCTTACTACACTGTTTTTTTATAGTGCTAAACTCCAGAAAGAGACATAGGCAAAGTGTCCCATAGATTTCCCTTGCCACACACACACATTATACCAGTATGTAAGATCATTAAGAATGGAACTGAAATGATCATATTTAAATAATTCTATTTATCTTTAAAATGTTTCCCTTGCAGAAGCAAGGAGGCTCCAGATGGGACCCTTTCCTAGCAATTCAAGTCCCACAAGTGATTACCTCTGCCATAGGGTATGTAGAATAAATAAAGGTTAAAAGATCATAAAAATGAGACCATATGTCCAAACATACTGCCTGCGCTTTTGGCAGGGAGAATATAAGTGTTAAGACAGATATCATATTCTGCTTGCCAGGGAATTATATAAAAAACAGAATAAAATAGCTCTTATCATTTGAGTTGGGCTTGACAGCAGTGTCCCTGAACCTTGAAGAGTAGATTTGGCCAATTCACCAAAATACCTTTCTATCTCCACTCCTACTCCTTTTCCCCCCAAGGGCCAGAAAGAGAAAAGTTCTAAACCCTTAAAAACAAACTAGTATTTATCTACAAGCATAGAATTCTAAAGTCTTTCACAAATATAATACATAAAATTGCTTTCTATCTACCTCGATGAGATGTTTTTCTAAAATAATCCTTGGTCCCCATGGAGCATGATCCAAGAGATTCTATCAGATCTCAAAATATCTTTTCATAACTCTTACTTTGGGGCTCGTCATCAGCCAGGGTCATTGCTTCATATAGTTCTGAAAGCACCCTGTGTGATGTATCCCAATCTGGCAGATCAACTGGACCAAAATAGAACTTATCCAACCAGTTACTGATAGAAGATATATTTACTGGCTTTCTAAACCAAAGCATTAGTGGTAGAGCTTAAGTGAGAGAATGTAGATTTCCTAAGGATTTTCAGTAGGAAAAAGAAGAGTCAGATAACTTTGAGGCCAGAAATGTAG
>SJYT01003184.1:573978-591801 GCA_006410635.1 Cephalophus harveyi
AGAGGTGTGATTCCTCGTGAGACTGAAGATGTAAGTAGGGGACAGCCATACAGAACATTGTAGGTCTTGAAAAAAAAAAAAAAAATCTGGTTTTATCTTAACACAGTGCAAATGTACTGGGAAGATTCCAGCAAGTTTTGCAGCCTTGCTTTTTGAAAAGATTGCTATGGTTGTATTATTTAGGGTATAAGAGAGCTTTGAGGTAATCTAGAGGTAATATCAGATTGGGCTAGGATAACAGCTATGAAGATAGGAATAGAAAAAATGGAAAGATGTGTGAAGGAAAATCTACAAAAGAGATTGATGATAAGAGCTAAGGGAGAGAAAAAGAGGGCTAAAGAGTCTGCTTTGTAAAGGCTAATGGATGTGAACAATGAGATACCCACTGTGTGCCTATTAGAATGGCTAAAATCTAAAACATGGCAGCACCAGAGGCTGGAAAGAATGTGAAGCAACAGGAATGCTCATTTATCAGTGGTAGGAATTCAAAATGGTACAGGTACTTTGGCAGACAGTATGGCACTTTCTTACAAAGCTAAACACAGTTTTAACAAGATCTAACAGCTATGTTCTTAGGTATTTATCCAGATGAGTTGAATAATTGTGTCCACATAAAAACCTGCATGCTTTATTAACAGCTTCATTCATAATTACCAAAAAATTAGAAGCAACCAACATGTCCTTCAGTAGGTGAACAGCTAAACTGTACATTCAGACAACAGAATATTATTTAAGAATAAAAGGAAATGATCTATCAAGCTACAAAAAAGACAAAGGGGAGCTTTAAATGCATGTTGCTAAGTGAAAGAAGCCAATCTGAAAAGGCAACATCTGTTTCTTATGCATGCATCCTCAGTTGCTCAGTCCTGTCCAACTCTTTGCAACCCCATAGATTGTAGCCTGCCAGGCTCCTCTGTCCAAGGGATTTTCCAAGGAAGTATACTGGAATGGGCTGTCATTTCCTCCTTCAAGAGATCTTCCAGACTCAGGGCCTGAACCTGTGTCTCCTGCAGTGTCTTCACTGGCTGCTGCTGCTGCTGCTAAGTCACTTTAGTCGTGTCCAACTCTGTGCGACCCCATAGATGGCAGCCCACCAGGCTCCCCCACCCCTGGGATTCTCCAGGCAAGAATACTGGAGTGGGTTGCCATTTCCTTCTCCAGTGTACGAAAGTGAAAAGTGAAAGTGAGCTCGTTCAGTAGTGTCCAACTCTCAGCGACTCCATAGGCTGCAGCCTACCAGGCTCCTCCGTCCATGGTGGCACCCCACTCCGGTACTCTTGCTTGGAAAATCCTTCACTGGCAGGTGGACTCTTTACCACTGAGTCACCTGGGAGCCCATTCTTTCATATAATTCATCTCAATTATACAACATTCTGGAAAACGTAAGTCTATGGAGACAGTAAAAAAGATCAAATCAGTGGTTTCAGGAGATGGGAAGGAGGGATACATGGGCAGAGCACAAGGAATATTCAGAGCAGTGAAAGTATTCTGTGTGATATGATAATAATGGATACATGATATTATACACTTAGCAAAATCTACAGAATTATACAATACAAAGAATGAAGCCTGTTCATTCTTTAGTTCACTTATTAGTTCATCAATTTAAATAAATGTACCACATCTTGCAAAATATTACTAACAGGATAAACTGAGGCAGGAGGAAAGGAATTAAATGGGAACTCTCCATATTTTTCTGTTCAATTTTTCCGAACAAAAACTGCTCTAAGAAATAAAGTCTACTTTATTTTAATTTTTCACATACATTAAGAGGAAATGGAAAATAATGATATCTATTTAAATATGAATAATTGGAAAAGAGTGAGGTGTGACAAATATTATTTTGGGAAAATATTATTTTGGTTTTAGATATATGGAGTTTAAAGTAACTTTGGGATACCGAGAGGATAGTTCAAGAAATAATTGAATTGACAGGTCTTGAGTTCTGAGAATTCTAAGGCTTCAAAGGAAATATAAAAAGAGCAAAGCACTTTAAAAATAAGAGGAAGAGAGGGTTTCCTGGTGGCTCAGTGGTAAAAAACCAGCCTGCCAATGCAGGAGACACGAGTTCGTTCTCTGAGCTGGGAAGATCCCACATGCAGCAGAGCAACTGAGCCGTGTGCCACGATCATTGAGACTGTACTCGAGAGCCCGAGAGCCCAGCTACTGAGCCCATGCACCACAACTACCGGAGCCTACACAGCCGAGAGCCCGTGCTCTGCAACAAGGGAAGCTACTGCAACGAGAAGCCCATGTGCCACAGCTAGAGAATAGTCCCCACTCTCCATATCTAGAGAAAAGCCCATATAGCATTGAAGACCCAGCACAGCCAAAAATAAGTAAATAAAATCATTAAAAAATAAGAGAAAGAAGTAGATATATAGCATATATCCATAAGTCTAATAAACATGCCTATGAAGTGGCAGAGAAGAGAGGATGAGACAGAGGGAAGAGCAAAGAGATAATAGCTGAGATTTATTTTTCCAAAAATAGTGGAAAACACAGAATCAAGAAACTCTGAGAACTTCAAGCAAGATAAAAAAAGTAAAATAAAATAGACAGTTGTTTCAAAATTACTAAATACCAAAAAGTAAATCTTAAAAGAGATGAAAGAGAGACAGAGAAACAAAGAGATTATCTTTTAAGGAGCAACAATTAGAGTGCCTGTTGACTCCCCAACAAAAACTATACAATTCAGAAAACAGAATATCTGCAAAATGCTGTGGCAGGGGCGCAATGCAAAATGCAGGGCAGATAATATAAAACTTTATTCCAAGTGAAAATCTTAAGGTAACTGTAAATAGGATTCAGACAAACAAATATAAGAGACTTAACCATCATCAAACTCACACCATAATAAATACTAAAGGTATATTATTGGCAGAAGAACAGTGATCCCAGAGGGAAGCTCAGGGATGGAAAAAGGAAAATAAATATTAAAATAACAAGCCTTCGAGAAAATATGAATGCATGTTGGCTGAGCGAGTCAATATTAATAATGCCTTGAGATTAAAATATAGAATGAAATAAAACACACACAAAAATAGCATACATGTTAGCAGAGGATGCTGTTCGGTCGCTAAGTCGTGCCCAACTCTGCCACCCCATGGACTACAGCACAGCAGGCTCCCTCGTCCTTCACTATCTCATGGAGTTTACTCAAATTCATGTTCACTGAGTCAGTGATGCTATCTAACCATCTCATCCTATAGTGTCCCAGTGCACTGTCTGGGTAAATGTACATTGTCTGGTGTTCATACCAAGTAACATGAACTATTGGTAACTTAAGGATGCATATCACACTCTACGTAACCACTGAGATGATGGTAAAAGAATGTACATCTTATAAGTACACAGAAGAAAAATAGAATGCATAGACTATTTATGGATATAAAAATTTATATTATTTATAGGAAAAAAAGTAACAAGGAACACTAAGATTTTAAACTTAGACCAAAATATGTCAGTGAGTACATTGTGAAGGTGAAAGAACTGATGTTCCAAATTAAAGACATATATTGAAAGAGTGTAGTTTCAAATGACCTTATATGTTGTTCAGAAGACAATAAAGATATACCTAACTTGAAAAGCAAGTTAGAAGAAGAAGATCTAGAAAACATTAACCAAAAGAAAGTAGGGGTGACTACATTAATATCAAAGCAAATTTTAAAGAAAATAAAGCATTACTGAAGATAAGGAAATATGTATCATAAAGATAAAATATTTGATTGACCAGGAAGATATAAAAATGTTCTACTTTTACCCCTAATAAAGTACCTGCAAACCTTTAAAGCAAAATCTTCACAGAGGTAAAAGAAATAAGCAATTTCACAAGCACATTGGAAGACATTTCAACACATCTCTCTTAGAACTGATAAAAGAAGCAGACAGATATTCAGCGTTTTGTTAAAAAGCTTTTCACTAAGACAGCTTTTCCCTTAGAATATATCTCAATAGCACAGTCAATTTTACCTATCAAATATATAGAGAATAATTTATCTAACAACTGCAGACTAAACATCCTTAAACATACACAGAACACTTATAAAATTTAACCATATTCTGAGTAATAAGCCAGCATCAACAAATATCAATAAATTAAAATTTTGTAGTATCTAGTTTGCCAACAATGCCATTTACCTAGAGATTAATAACAAGAAGATAACTAGAAAATCATCATAGTTTGAAATTAAGAAATAGTTTCAAATAACACATGGTGATAAAACTATCATCATTTACATTAGAAAAATATTTTGAAATAAATAGTAATGACAAATATACTATATATCAAAATCTGCATAATATAACTAATCGCTGGTATAGGGAATAAACTACAGCTTTAAATGCACATTTTAAATGGAGTAAAAATATGGATAACTCTCACTCAAAATATAGATGGAAAAATCCTAAACAGGATATATGCAAATTAAATTCAGTAATATTTTAAAAAGGAAATAACACACCAGACCAAACGGCTTTATTTTAGGAACTCAACACAACTTAACATTCAAAATGCTATTAATGTAATTCAAATATCTACAGAATCAAGGAAAGAAATCACATGATGGCCTCAATCACTGCAGAAAATGGTTTGATAAAATTCAGTATCCATTCATGATTTTAAAATGTATATAGGAAATTAGGAAAAGAAAAAAGCATCCTTGATCTGATAAATCATGTGTATTAAAAAAAATAACTCAGCAAGAATCATATTTAATCATAAAATGTTAGAAAGCTTTTCAATAAGACTGCTAATATCATGTCTATTAAACATTCTACAGAGGTTTTGTGTCCTTCAGATTTCTGACAGGAAACAGAGCAAATGAAAGCAGTTTAATTGAACAGAGGTGAATAAAGAGGTTCCTGCAGGGAGAGGGGAGCTGAAAGGAATGGTGAAGCCTCAGATATGGAAACTTAGCACCCCATCACCATCCTGAACCTGAATAACAAAGGGAGCACACGATGGGGGCATGGAATGGGGAGAAGGGACAGCACAAATTTCATTTCTGGAATGCTATCAATGTTCTACTACTTGCACTGTGTCAGGGGTTCCATGGATGGCTGCCTTGCGACAAATTCATGGGCACATTCAGTTTTGCTCTTCGCACAATAAGAAGGTTAAATCATTCATGTTGATGTATGGCAAAACCAATACAATATTGTAAAGTAACCTCCAATTAAAATAAATAAATTTATATAAAAAAATTAAATTGCTGATGCAGATGTTGCATCTGCATGTCAGTAAAAGTCAGTGGATGTCACATGCATAGAAAAATGATTAGAATGAAGATAATTATATATTCAAAACAAGTTAACTCAAGCAATCATAAGGTAAGCCATGAAAGCAATTTCTTAGAACTTCTAGGGAACCCAAAAAAATTTAAAAAGAAACAAAGTCAGGAAAATGACAACAGAAATGAATTTCGATTTATCCCTTATGATCTTATTCAGTTTTCATTCCTCCCTCTGAACATTTAAGCATTCTCCCCTGCAGCCTATGGATTTTGCAGCAGAATTTCAAAGTCTAAGACAGGTTCTAAAAGAAAGACTCAGTGGCAGGGTTTGGGGATGACCCTCTGCATAATTCTAAGTAGAGTAGATCTTCTTTCATCAGTCCAAATATATGCAGTTTCTCTACCAGATTAGATTCAAAGAAAGGAATCATTCTTAAAAAAAAAAAAAAAAAAAAACACCAATTTGTGAATAAGTGAAATTAAAAGATGCTTCTTCTTGGAAGAAAAGCTATGACCAACCTAGACAGCATATTAAAAAGCAGAGGCATTACTTTATCAACAAAGGTCCATCTAGTCAAAGCTATGGTTTTTCCAGTAGTCATGGATGGATGTGAGAATTGGACTATAAAGAAAGCTGAGCACCAAAGAATTGATGCTTTTGAACTGTGGTGTTGGAGAAGATTCTTGAGAGTCCCTTGGACTGCAAGGAGATCCAACCAGTCCATTCTAAAGGAGATCAGTCCTGGGTGTTCTTTGGAAGAACTGATGCTGAAGCTGAAATTCCAATACTTTGGCCACCTGATGCGAAGAACTGACTCATTGGAAAAGAACCTGATGCTGGGAAAGATTGAAGTCAGAAGGAGAAGGGGGAGACAGAGGATGAGATGGTTGGATGGCATCACCGACTGGAGGGACATGAGTTTGAGTAAGCTCTGGGAGTTGGTGATGGACAGGGAAGCCCGGCATGTTGCACTCCATGGGGTCGCAAGCAGTCAGACACGACTGAGCGACTGAACTGAGCTAAACGCCAAGCCCCAAGGATGGAGCAATAAAGCCAAGCTTGTTATAAATAAATATTAGCAGTCATTTATAGCTAAATCTTTTGAGTCCCAGCACATGCTCAGTTCAGTTCAGTTCAGTCGCTCAGTCGTGTCCGACTCTTTGCGACCCCATGAATCGCAGCACGCCAGGCAACTCTTGAGAGTCCCTTGGACTGCAAGGAGATCCAACCAGTCCATTCTAAAGGAGATCAGTCCTGGGTGTTCTTTGGAAGGACTGATGCTGAAGCTGAAACTCCAATACTTTGGCTACCTCATGCAAAGAGTTGACTCATTTGAAAAGACTCTGATGCTGGGAAAGATTGAGGGCAGGAGGAGAAGGGGATGACAGAGGATGAGATGGTTGGATGGTATCACCGATTCAATGAACTTGGGTTTGGGTAGACTCCGGGAGTTGGTGGTGGACAGGGAGGCCTGGTGTGCAGTGGTTCATGGGGTCGCAAAGAGTCAGACATGACTGAGTGGCTGAACCGAACTGAACTGAAAGAAGTAATTCACTTTCATTAATAACTGACAGAATCAAACAAGAGGAAACTGGCATAATATCAAGAGAATTATCAAGGAAGCTTCAACAACTTGCCTTGCTATAACTCTCATCTCGATGGCATTTGAATGTCAGATGAAAGATGTTCATGAATCAGTGTTGATTTTTAATTCAGATTCTCTTGGGAGACTCTAATTTGAAAGGAGATCAGCATCTTCACTGAAGACTTCATCTGCTAAGAAAGTCAAATATTTAAAGAACACCTATCAAGCTAAAACTGATTCCATTAAAAAAAAAAAAGGATATACCTACTCTAGACAGCTTCTCTTCAGCCTTCATAATCAGAGAAAAAGCCCTATCGCCAGAGAATCTTCTCTTAATACTGCCAAAAAAAAATAAATATTCTACTAATTAAATAGTTTGTAACTTACTCTTTTGAAATTGGTTCTAAGACTTTGATTATTAATTAGTTATAGGGCTATTTTTCTTGTAAACCTTTTTGTGATCCAACAATTTGTGATTCCTTACAATGGTTAGTTTAGGGACTTAATCTTATGAGTCTTACATCAGTCCCTGGATCATCTGCCTTGCCTTGTGGCATAGAGTTGGTATAATTTATCCAAAATCCAGTGATACAGTTTGGAGACAATTGTTATTGAGTCGCTAAGTCATGTCCAACTCTTTCATGACCCCACAGACTGTAGCCCACCAGACTCCTCTGTCCAGGAATTTTCCAGGCAAGAATACTGGAGTGGGTTGCCATTTCCTTCTCCAGGGGATCTTACTGACCCAGAGATTGAACCCCCATCTCCTGTATTGGCAGGCAGGTTCTTTACCACTGAGCCGCCTAAGAAACAGCCCTGGAGACAATTAATTTCTTAAATTATTTTTATGGTGAAAGTAATACATGTGAGGGTATAAAACATAAGCTAAAATTTATTCCCCAATATCTAATCCATTCTCTAGGAATAATTATTATTAATAAATTCTATCTCTAGATTTTCTGGAAGTTTCCAGTATAACTTAAATAATATATATGTGCCCTTATATCTTGATTTGCCATCTTGAATACTATCTATTGACAGTCCTTTAAAAGATAAAATGTTTAGAATATTAACACTATTTCTCTACTTCCCAATTTTGGTTTATAGTTAATGTTCAAACTTAATAAATTTAGACTTGTTCAGTAAGCTTACATGGGACCTACTGATTCCCCACTTTGGAAAGACTAAGATTTTAGCACTCAAACTTTATTCAACCAGTCTTCCCTCTTCCCTTTCTCCAGGGTTGCTACTTATAATATTATTTTTAAATTGTCAAGATTCACAATGTTTATATCTGTTCTGCAGTGATAATTGTCTTCTGTGCTTTGTACATTATAAATCTAAAAATTAAAAACTAATATCATTTACAGCATTATGATTATATATGTATTCCATATATATCTACACTCAAACATACATATAATGATATAAGTTGCAATCATTAAGTAAAAAGCTAAAATATTTGAAATATGTGGTATTGGCACAGAATCCAAGATTTACATCAAAATAACAGAAGACAAAATTAAACCCAAATATGCTTAACACATTTTAAACATATTATTACATATGTCTATATATAGTAGTATGCAAAATGGCACAATTTTACTTCTGGGTAGTTTTCCAAAGAAAACAAAAAAACTAATTTGAAAATATATATGCACCCCTATGTTCACTGAAGTGTTATCCACAATATTCAAGAAGCAACCCTAAGGGCCCTTCGATAGATAAACGGGTAAACAAGATGTGGTATATATACAATGGAATAAAAGGGAATGAAATCTTCTCATTTCAACAACACAGATAGACCTAGAGGTTATTATGCCAAGTAAAATAAGTCAGAGAAAGACAGATGCTATAAAATTTCACTTATATGTGGAATCTAAAAAACAATACGCATAACAAATAGAAACATGGTCAGAGATACAAACAGATGATTGCTGGAGCGGGGAGTGAGAGAAACAGGTGAGGGAAATTAGGAGTTACAAACTTCCAGTTGCAAAATAAATGAGTCCCAGGATAAAAATGTACAGAGTGAGGGATATAATCAATAACAAGGTAATATCTTGGCATGGTGACTGACAGATGGTTACCAGACTTAGCATAGTGACTGATCATTTTGTAATGTATAGAATTACTGAATCACTATGTTGTACACCAGGAAATAACATAGTATGGTAGGTCAATCATACCTCAAGAAAAACCAACCAAGCAAATAGACAAACTAATAGAAAAAGAGAACAGATTTGTGATTACCAGAGGCAGTGGTGGGTGGAAGTAGGAACTGGATGAAGGTGATCAAAAGACACAAACTTCCAATTATAAAATAAATATTAGGGTTGTAATATACAACATGATTAATAGAATTAACCATGCTGTATGTTATATATGAAAGCTGTTAAGAATAAATCCTGAGTCCTCATCACAAGGAAAAATATATATATTTTTAAATTTGTATCTATATGAGATGATGAATGTTCATTAAACTTCAAGTGATAATCATCTCATGATGTGTATAAGTCAAATTATTATGCTTTACACCTTAAACTCATACAGTTGTTGCTGTTTAGTCGCTAAGTCGTGTCTGACTATTTGCAACCCCATGGACTGTAGCCTGCCAGGTTTCTCCATCCATGGGATTTCCCAGGCGAGAACACTGGAGTGGGTTGCCATTTCCTTCTCCAAAACTTATACAGTACTGTATATCAGCAATGGCACCCCACTCCAGTACTCTTGCCTGGAAAATCCCATGGACGGAGGAGCCTGGTGGGCTACAGTCCATGGGGTTGCTAAGAGTCGGACACGCCTGACCGACTTCACTTTTCACTTTCATGCACTGGAGAAGGAAATGGCAACCCACTCTAGGGTTCTTGCCTGGAGAATCCCAGGGACAGGGGAGCCTGGTGGGCTGCCGTCTATGGGGTCGCACAGAGTCGGACACGACTGAAGTGACTTAGCAGCAGCAGCAAGAATAATTTCAAATATGTGAGGCAAAATACTATACACAGTTTTGAAACCAGCTAACCATTAACAAGGGCCTCCCTGGTGGCTCAGATGGTGAAGAGTCTGCCTGCAATATAGGAAACCTAGATTTAATCCCTGCGCTGGGAAGATCCCCTGGAGGAGGCCACGGCAATCCATTCACGTATTCGAAAATCCCATGGATAGAGGAGCCTGGCAGGCTACAGACCATGGGGTTGCATAGAGTCAGACACCGTTGAGCAACTAACACACACAGAAACAACCATTAACAAAACCAGTGAATTACAAGCCTACATCATAACTTATATGAAAGTGAAATCCAACTAGGTTAAAACATAGATGTGAAAAATAAAAACGAAGAACTATTTTAACATGTAAAATCACAGATAAATCTCAACTGTAATAGTTGATTAAGAAAATTAAGTTGTATAATAATGCAAACATTTATATAAAATTGAAAATTCCAATAATATTTTTATATATTTTATATTTGTGGACAAGAAAAATGCACATAAATTTCAGGAAAGGGATTGTATGTAAGTTGGGGAAAGACTGGAATCAAAGAGTACAAAGAGGAATCCAGCTGCCCTCAAAGGAAGGACATCTGAAACAAATTCCTTGGAATGTTAATGGAGACAGATTTGACAGGAGTCCATAGTGTCTACACAGGTGTTCATTATAATCCATGTACTGCTCTTAATTTGTGTAATAGTTCAAATAACAAATACTATGGAAATATACTAATAAAAATAGCTAGTTTTGATTAAACCTTTCAGTGTATCTATTAGTATTTTAACTACATTTTGTCACTGTCTACCATTTAAAATAAAAACTTTATCTACATATTCCTAAATGATGAAATTATAAAATAGAGATTAATTTGTACAAGTGTGAATAGTTTCTTGATGGCTATCTGGTGTCTGAATCTACGTTATAAAACATTCTGTCAAATGACCTCACTATGAAATATTCAAGGAAAGTTTTTCTAAACATGACACAAAACTCAAGAACTGTGAATGAAAGATTAAAATATTTTGACTGTGTAAAAACTTAAATTTCTGTATGCCAGTATTATGCTTCCCTGGTGGCTCAGTGGTAAAGAACCCACCTGCCAATGCAGGAGACGCGATTTGATCCCTGGTCAGGAAGATACCCTAGAGAAGGAAACAGCAACCCATTCCAGTATTCTTGCTTGGAAAATCCTATGGACAGATGAGCCTGGAGGGGCCACAGTCCATGGGGTCACAAAAACAATCAGATACAACTTAGCGACTAAACAATATCAATGCCAAAATTACCACAAACAAATGACTAGAGGAAAGAGTATCCTTTTTTTTAAAAAAAAATCAACTGTGTCAAGGTATATAGTTGTTCAGTTGCTCAGTCATATCCAACTCTTTGCGACCCCATGGACTGCAGCACGTCAAGTTTCCCTGTCCTTCACCATCTCCTGGAGTTTGCTTAGACACACATTCATTGAATCGGTAATGAGGTATATAGTTCATGCTCCATTCTGAGTATATGTCTGATGGCTTTTGTTGGCTGTAAATCTTATAACCACCACCATATTCAAGATGATTCCATTATTCAAGAAAGTTTTCTTCTGCTCATTTTCAGTTAATTATTCCCTTATCCTGACATCAGCCCTTTACCCGACCCCAAGCAACTAATCTGCTTTCTGTTACTGAAAAGAGATTAATCTTCTGTAGAAGTACATGTAAATGGAATCATATGGTATATACTCTTTTGTCTGGCTTTTTAACTTCATGTTTTTGAGATTCATCCATGTTGTTGTATGTATCAGTAGTTCATTTCTTTTTATTGCAGATAGTATTTTGCTCTTATATCATAATTTATCTATCTTGATCATGAACAATTTGGGTTGAAGTTTTTAGCTATTATAAAGAAATCCAGTAGAAATATTCCTATATAAGTTTTTGTGTAGACATAGTCTTTGTTGTGACTCTTTAAAAATTTAGATTTCTATATTCCAAAATTGGGCTTCCCTGGTGGCTCAGTGATAAAGAACCCACCTGCCAGTGCAGGAGAAGCAGGTTTGATCCCTGGGTCAGGAAGATGCCCTAGAGAAGGAAAAAGCAACCCACTCCAGTATTCTTGCTTGGGAAATCCCATGGACAGAAGAGCCTGGAGGTCACAAAAAGTGTCAGATACTACTTAGCAACCAAACAATATCAATGCCAAAATTACCACAAACAAATGACTAGAGGAAAGGGTATCCTCTTTTGGAGGACATATATTTTCATTTATTTTAGGTAAATATCTGGAAAGTGAAAAGATTAAGTGATATGCTAGTATGTGTGAAAGTGTTAGTCGCTCAGTCATGTCTGACTGTTTGTGACCCATGGACTGTAGCCCACCAGGCTCCGCTGCCCATGGAATTCTCCAGGCAAAAATACTGGAGTGCATAGCCATTCCTTTCTCCTGGGGAATCTTCCTGACCCAGGGATGGAACCCAGTTCTCCTGCATTGTATGTGGATTCTTTACCATCTGAGCCACCAGGGAAGCCCTAAGTGATATGCTAGGAGTACGTTCAACTTTATAAGAAAGGTACAAATTGTTTAACAAAGTCATTGCACCACTGGACGTTTCCACCAGCAAAGTCTTAAGCATTCCTATCAACACTTGGTATTGTCAGTGTTTCTAATTTTGGTCATTCTAATGGTTGTTTAATGATGTACCATGTCGGAGAAGGCAATGGCACCCCACTCCAGTACTCTTGCCTGGAAAATCCCATGGACAGAGGAGCCTGGTAGGCTGCAGTCCATGGGGTCGCTGAGAGTTGAACGCAACTCAGTGACTTCACTTTCACTTTTCACTTGCATGCATTGGAGAAGGAAGTGGCAACCCACTCCAGTGTTCTTGCCTGGAGAATCCCAGGGACAGCGGAGCCTGGTGGGCTGCCGTCTATGGGGTTGCACAGAGTTGGATACGACTGAAGCAACTTAGCAGTAGCAGCATGGTGGGTTTATGCTGCATTTCCTGATAACTAATGATGTTAAGCATATGTTATGTGCTTGTTGACCATTCATATATCTTTCTGTGAAATACTTTTCAAATATTTTGCCTATTACTTAATTAGGTGATTTGTCTTGTTGTTGAGCTGCAAGTGTTCTTTATACACATCTTATATATACACTGGCAGGCAGATTCTTTACCACTGAGCCATTAGGGAAGACCTCAGGTTTATTTTTAGCAGCAGCAGCAGCAGGATGATCTGAAGTAACCTTTGTTCTAGGTTTAATTGAGCCCTACTATTAGTTCTTCTTTGATTTTACTGATCAGAATTTTGTAGTTTTCTTCATGTAGATCACATTGTTACATATTTTGTTAGATTTATACCTAAGTATTTTTATTTGTTTGGGTAATAATGCTTTTAAGGTGAAAACTTGTATTTACACAAAAACCTGTACACATATGTTTATATCAGTTTTATTCATAATTGCCAAATTGGGAGCAACTGATACATACTTAAGTAGGTGAATTGATAAATTAACTGTAGTACATCTAGACAATAGAATAATATTCAGTGCTAAAAATAAATAAGCTATCAAGCCATGAAAAGACATGAAGGAACATTAAAAGCATACTACTTAGTAAAAGATGGAGAAGGAAACGGCAACCCACTCCAGTATTCTTGCCCGGAGCATCTCATGGACAGAGGAGCCTGGTAGGCCACAATCCATGGGGTTGCAAAAGTCAGACATTGACTTAGCAACTAAACCACCACCACACTTTAAAAGAAGGCAATATAAAGATGATACATACTGTAGGATCCCAACTATATGACATTCTGAAAAAGCAAAACTGTAGAGACATGGAAAGATCAGTGTTGCCAAGAAGTGACTTTGTCGAGGGAAAGATGAATAGACAGAACCAGAGTTTTTAGGGCAGTGAAAACACTCTGTATGATACCATTATGACGGCTACATACCAGCAGACATTGTCCAAACAAATTGCATGTACAAAACTAAAGTGAACTCTAATGTAAACTATGGCCTTTGGGTAACTATTATGTGTCAATATAAAGTCATCAATTAAAAAAACCCAAGTGTTAAAAGTCTTCCTGGTTGCAATACAGAAAACTTTTTTGTTCTTTTTGAAAGTCATGTTTCTATTAGACACAATTCTCTTAAGTTCCTATTCACTATTATTTGCAAGGATTACAAGTTTGACTCCACTGAAAATATAATAATGTTAAACATTTATGCTACTGCATATTTGCAGCAGTCTATTTATTTTTACTCGTGTTTCCTGCATTAATGGTACATAGTAAGTATGTAAGATATACGTGGAGACTACAGTGGCCATACTGATAGCGATTTTGTTCTTATCCATGGAAACTATGAGTCCAGACACAGCGAATAACTGGAGAGGAGAGGAAGAAGCATGGCTCCTTTACCATTTAGCCCTTGAAGGATGTTTTATGTCCTACTGAAGCCCCAACAAAGACCAGATTTTAAGTTATTATTTCTTTCCTTCTTCTCTAGCCTTACAACAAATATGTCAAAATCTCTTAAATCACTAGAGCATAATTTACCATGGTCACTCCATCTGATTCACTCTCAAGAGCTAGTCTGCAAGGAAAGTCACCACACTGGGTCTGGGAAATACACTGTAAAGCAATCCAAGCCCATAGACGGCAGCCCGCCAGGCTCCCCCATCCCTGGGATTCTCCAGGCAAGAACACTGGAGTAGGGTGCCACTGCCTTCTCTGAATCCAAGCCATACCACAATTATTTTAGTTTAAACTATGAAATTAAATAGGTGTCCTTGTTCTCATTATTTGAGTCCTCTATTTGTTCCTTCTATCATTTGTGTACACTCATTTCTCCCCTGTTAGGTTCAAACTTTCTTTAAGTTCAAGGAAAGAATCTTAAGGGTTTCCATTCTCCTTCTCCCAAGGTATATGAGGTGAGGTGAAGTGGCTCAGTCGTGTCCGACTCTTTGCGACCCTGTGGACTGTAACCTACTAGGCTTCTCCATCCATGGGATTCTCCAGGCAAGAATACTGGAGTGGATTGCCATTTCCTTCTCCAGGGGATCTTCCCGACCCAGGGATCGAACCCGGGTCTCCTGCATTGGAGGCAGACGCTTTAACCTCTGAGCCACCAGGGAAGCCCCTCTAATATCAATGACATTTTTACCAAAGTTAAAAAAATTTACAAGGAAGTCAAGATTATCTAGAGTCCATAAATTACACACAGCAGAAAATCTAGGTTCCAGCTTTTCTGTACAATTTCAAGTCATAGTGACCAAGATTTGCAAAGCAAAACAATCAACAAACTCTTCCAGCTTAAAAGAAATATAAATTCACAATTATAAAAGTAAGAAAGAGCGAGAATTGCATAAAAGTCATGTATTCACAGATATGAAATATACCTGTGTCAGTTTTGTTTACTACATCTAGTTTTATAAGTATTAAAATTAATCAAGTTTTAGATTTAATATAGTTTATGAAGGAAATATTTACAAACAGCAATAATTCAACTCTCCTTTAAGTTTTATTCAATGTATAGTGCCAGTTGCTTGAATAATAAATAGTAAATGTTTTGAAACTAGGGATAGTTGCTAAAAAGATGAATCAGCCTAAATGCCACATTCTAAGTTCGAGATTAAATACCACCAAGGTATAAATTTCTGTTCAAAACCAACACTCTAAAGATATGAGGTGGTTATAAAAGATCACTGTATGATGAATAATAGGTTGTTCTATTTCTTTAATTTCTCCCATCTCTCATAGGCGTTCAGTGGTATTCAGAATCTGAACTAGGTGAAATACACCAGGAATCATTTCTATCATATCAAGGCAGAATTCAGCTGCTTACTACACCACTGATCCCATCTTGTCTTGTCTTTGTAGGGCATTAAGAATTGAGAATCAGAAACAGCCCTTTACTTTTTTCATAAGAAAAAGCCTTGATTAAGCCAAGTCATTCTCTAAATATTCCAAATGAAATTAGACTGTACATTAATAAGTGAAACGAGTTTAGTTATCCATATTGCACTAATGGACTTCCCAGGTGGCACTCAGTTCAGTTCAGTTGCTCAGTCACGTCCAACTCTTTGCAGCATGCCAGGCCTCCCTGTCCATCACCAACTCCTGAAGTTTCCTCAAACTCATGTCCACTGAGTCAGTGATGCCATCCAACCATCTCATCCTTTGTCGTCCCCTTCTTCTCCCACCTTCAATCTTTCCCAGCATCAGGGTCTTTTCAAATGCTCTTTGCATCAGGTGACCAAAATATTGGAGTTTCAGATTTAACATCAGTCCTTCCAATGAATATTCAGGACTGATTTCCTTTAAGATAGACTGGTTGGATCTCCTTGCAGTCCAAGGGATTCTCAAGAGTCTTCTCCAACACCATAGCGCAAAAGCAGCAATTCTTTGGCACTCAGCTTTCTTCATAGTCCAACTCTCACATCCATATATGACCACTGGAAAAACCATAGATTTGACTAGATGGACCTTTGTTGTCAAAGTAATGTCTCTGCTTTTTAATAAGCTGTCTAGGTCTAGGTCATAACTTTTCTTCCAAGGAGGCGTGGGTCGGCAGTGGCCTGCTGCAGGGTTGGGGGCACTGAGTGTAGCAATGCAAGCATGGGACCTTTTGAAGGAGGTCACCATTATCTTCATTACCTCCATTAGTTTGGCCTCAGGTCAAATAACAGGGAGGAAACATAGCCCCGCCCTCGACAGAAAATTGGATTAAAGATTAACTGAGCATGGCCCCACCCATCAGAACAAGACCCAGTTTCCCCCTCAGTCAGTCCCTCCCATCAAGAAGCTTCCATAAGCCTCTTATCCTTCTCCATCAGAGCAGGTGGTGCAAGAGATAAAAACTCTGCTTGCCAATGCAAGATGCACAAGAGACTTAGGTTTGATCCCTAAGTCAAGAAGATCCCCTGGCGGAGGAAATGGCTACGCACTCCAGTATTCTTGCCTAGAGAATCCCGGGCTCCTGTGCCCATGGGTCACAAAGAGTGAGACACAGCTAACTGACTGAACACACACACACAAACATTGTACTAAAATCCTATTAAACTGGTTGATATCCTTTTGCAGTTGAGAAGTACTCCTTGAGACAATGAACAATCACTGGTTTCAAAGAACAGAGCTTATGTTTTATACTATATAGCTATATAATGTGCCAGAGAATGCTTTATGGCTTTTCAAGTCCCAAAATATATGGGATCAAGATATTCTTATAAAGAAATAGATTCATGAAGTAAGGAGGGTCCATAAAATAGGAAAAATAACTAATTCAATGCAAGTTCTTAGAAAGAAATTTTCTAAGGCTCTGTTGTACCATTGTAAAGATAGTTATCATTCCACCTCTAAAGAGTTTAAAGGTGAAACATTTCCAAAAACTGAGGGAAATTATACTATCAGATTGAATATAATCCATACAAATACAAAAGGTCAGAACTGAGGATAAGCGCAAAAGTAGAAGGAGCAAATAAACAAAAGCTAGGGAAAGGATCCTAAAACAATAGCTATATTGAAAGCAGAAGATAAGACCACACAATGGTGTGATATTAGCCAATAATAGAACTATTTACTCAACTCCTGTTTTCATCATGTCTTCCCCATCAAGAATTACCTCAAAGTGGAAAGTGTAGAGCACACTTTCATTTCCTAATCAATGCTCCTGCTGAAAATGACTTAAATGTTGATTAAGGCATAGAAAACATATACTTATAAATGTACCACTGACCTGGAAAATAACAACTACACAGAGGTCAAAACCCAGCAGCAAACATGGGCCCAGAGAAATGAGTAAATCTCACAGAAACCCAGTAGCTGGCTAAAATGAGGGATTTACTGAGCTCCAATGAGCTTTTTCACAGTCCTTGAGGCATAGGAATAAAGTAGATAAAGGCCCAACACCAATATGGCAAGTCAAATAGGAGATATACACACCCACTTAAATTTGAATTCCTAAAATTCAAAGCTCTCAGCAAAACTGTAAAATATATATATATATATATATATATATATATA
>SJYT01003184.1:591876-652594 GCA_006410635.1 Cephalophus harveyi
AGAAGGCTGATCGCCGAAGATTTGATGCTTTTGAACTGTGGTGTTGGAGAAGACTCTTGAGGGTCCCTTGGACTGCAAGGAGATCCAACCAGTCCATTCTGAAGGAGATCAACCCTGGGGTTTCTTTGGAAGGAATGATGCTAAAGCTGAAACTCCAGTACTTTGGCCACCTCATGCGAAGAGTTGACTCATTGGAAAAGACTCTGATGCTGGGAGTGATTGGGGGCAGGAGGAGAAGGGGACGACCGAGGATGAGATGGCTGGATGGCATCACTGACTCGATGGATGTGAGTCTGAGTGATCTCCGAGAGATGGTGATAAACAGGGAGGCCTGGCGTGCTGCGATTCATGGGGTCGCAAAGAGTCGGACACGACTGAGCGACTGAACTGAACTGAACTGATGTAGTATATATGTATATATGTAGTATATATGTATATGACTACCACTACTCCACCAAATGAGGGGCTTCAAGGAAAACTGCATATCAGAGCTAGGTATAGTACGAAAATACCACAAGTGAGAGCCCATGGAGAAAATAGAACCACATCTTCAAATGAGACTCAAGGAGGAATTAGTATAGCACTTTTTTTTCTGACAGCAGAAGAAAAGAGATATAGTTAGGGTGGAGCATCCAAATGACTTCACAGTAAGTGAAAATGTTCTAATTATTAAACTGTGTGTTTGTACATGGATAGTTTTATATCATTTTCTCCATAAATGACATATATTTTATAAATGTTCTTTTTATCTAGTCAGTATTTAATTAAAAAAAAAAAATGGCAGAGAATCCTATGGACAGAGAAGCCTGGTGGGCTATAGTCCATAGGTCACAAAGAGTCAGACATGGCTGAGTGACTGAACACACACACACACATATTATACTAATATCCTAATAATAATAATACAATCCGATTAAACTGGTTGATATCCTTTTTTAGTTGAGAAGTGCACCCCAAGACAATGAGCATTAGTAAAAGGAAACTGAAACCAAGGTTTAGTTTCTAACAGAGCACAAACAACTTTAAATAGGTTTAAGTTAAGCTCAGTACAATCATATACCTGCAGTGTTGCAGTCCATGGGATCACAAAGAGTAGGACACAACTGGGCAACTGAACAACAACAATTATATACCAAGTTATTAAGCACTTACACATATGATCTCCTAAACACTGCAACATTCTAAGAATTCGTGAATAGGTGAGGTCCTGGGAAAGGTACTGATTTCCAAAAGATTTTTTAACAGTAATACCAAAGATGTATGGATTTTTCATTAATTCCTGGAAAAATTCTAGAGTAAGTTTCTAAACAGATTTGTGAGCACATAAAAAAGAAAGAGATCTCTAAGTGATACTGAGGAATATAAGAATAAATCATTTCACAGTAACTTCTTTTCCTTTTCAAATAAAATTATCAGATCCTAGACAATGCCTTACATCCAGTAGAGCATCTCTGAAGACACCTTCATAGAGTGTTTGTAGACAAGAAGGAAAACCGTAACATGGCTAAGTATGGAGTTAAGCATAAACATCCATGGTTAAGCAATGGTTCAAAATGTCTTGAGGAATGAATCCTCAGTCTAGAACTAGCGTCCAATATAGTGATACAAAGTTGCATTTTTTGGTTTGTTTTTGCTTTTTTGTTGGTTTGCCTCTGTCCTGTTGAATATTTTTAACAGTAATCTGAACCAAGACCTTCTGACAATTAATAGTTGCACAAGTCAAAGAAGAATAGATGATATACTGATTAGATGAAAGGACTCAAACATAATATCTTGAGACACTTGCACATTGCTAAACTTCAAAAGACACACATAAGGGAAAACAGAATTGTATATGACTCAATTTAACTATCACGTAAGTAACAGAAAATAAACAACCAAATAATATGGTTGTTTAAAAAGCAAATACATATGTTCCCAAGGTCTGGGCAGATCAGATAGTATCTGAAATATTATATCCGGTTGAAAAAACAAAGCTCAGTTTAAGGAAAATAACCAAAAAGAGAATTGTTTGGGGGAAGAGGAGACCTATTTGTGTGACATAGGACAATTTGCCCAACTTCTCTGAGTCCTATTTCCACTTTTTAAAAAATTGGATATTCCTTTCAATTCTGAAATCCTTTCATTCTGGCAGGTCTGTTCTGTTCCATTCTATTCTATTCTGCATGTAATACACTTTAAAATAATCCTAGATACCCTAGGTTGTGTCCACAGGAAGGAAGTCAGGACAGAGAGGGATCTAGCAACGTGGGACAACATCAGATGAGGAATTACCTGTCAACAGTCCTGAAGAGATGGCCTAAGTGTGGGGAGAATGCAGTAGTTAAATTTTCTCTTATTTCGCTATTCTCTATTTACCTGAAGAGATGATCTATGGAATAGAGATTCAGGTGTTTTTTCTTTTACTGTGGAAACTTCCTAGAGGTAGGCTGGGGCTCTTCCCTGTCACATCACTGTTGTAAAGCTTGTTACTAGTTACACAGTAACTAGAAATATACAAGCGAGAATGATTATTTCCTGCCAGGAATATTGTGAAAGGATGGAATTGGACTAGAAGACCTCTACGGTCCTTTCAAATTCTTTGATTGTACTCTAGAATTAGATAACATAAAATAACCTAAAATACTATGCCAGGAGATGCAGTTTCTAAGTTAGCCACGAGGATCAACAGATGTTTTTACTTTGTTGCTTTACCTTAAATGACAACAGACTGACAACAAAGTGAACCACTGTGGATCACACAAATAAAACAGCCGTCAAATCCCTGGCTATATGACATATAAGTCACATTCTGTCACATCAGTGGCCTGAGACAGAGACTTAGAGGTAAGGACCTTGAACCTGTAAAGCACAGTGGTTCCCTGCCCCCATATCCTTCCTCTTCTCACGGACATTTTGGTCAGAAAACTGGTATCCCAACGTCCTGTAATCAAAACAGACAGTAGGCACAGTCCCAGTAAAGATGGACTTACTGAAGGGAAAAAGAGAGATAATTCCCCCAAATTGACAAATCTACCCACTCCAGTGTTCTTGCCTGGAGAATCCCAGGGACAGGGGAGCCTGTTGGGCTCCTGTCTATGGGGTCGCACAGAGTCGGACACGACTGAAGCGACTTAGCAGCAGCAGCAGCAGCAAGTTGAAATAAAGGCACACCAGAGCATTTCTCTTCCAGAGCAGATGCCAAACAAATCAGATCACCTTCATCTCACCTGACTGATCTGTTGTTCTTCCCTGGTCTATGTGTTCCCTTTACTTTGTCTTAGCAAACTGCATTTAAAACAAAAGGTAAAATATTATTTTGGCCTTCAGTCTGCATGATATTGTTGAGACAGGCTTGAGGAAAACTTGTGCTGTTCCAACAGCCTGCAGTCATTTTGATGTCAGTAGCTCATGATTAAGAGGTCAGTTCTTACCAACAGCAGCAGATGTTGTTGGTGTTATCTGGGTAGACTATTCACTGTCAGCAAACAAAGTTCCCATTAAGAGAATATTTCTAAGTGCATCTTTCCTAGGGGATTACATTCATTTAAATTTTTCTCCTGGCTTCTTTCCATGAGATTTGGGGCTGTTACAAAGATGTGCCATGGAAATTTTCTCCTCCCAACAGATGCCATCATTAAGTTGGATAAGAATTTCAAGATTTAAGGAGAGATTGGATCATGGCACACAATCGAGTCTTGTTACTTGACTCTGTAAGCAATCAGCCTTCTTTATTATTTAACCATCACGAGGAGCTTTTTCCTTTCGTGTAAGTGAAGATGAAGCTTAGAATAAAACATTGCACCTCTAATAAGACTGAAAATATCACACATTTATCCTTTGCAAAATATAACTGAATTAAACCCTAACAGAACCTCTTCAGCCTAAACAGCAGGAACCAGAAAATTTAAATATTGTGGTTTGGTAACACATGGGCCTTAATGAAAGTGTGTACCGCATGCTTGATTACTTACTAGTTTTGTCCCCTGATTATGCTATCTGACCTCTTCTGGAAATAAATGTCTCCCTCTGCTCCTTCAGTTTGTCATATCTCATGAATGCCAAGACAGCTCAAAAAATTAAAAACAATTAATGTGATGTGAGGGAAAATAGAAAAATCTTATTTAACATCACATATTTGGAAAAACTCTTTTTCTTTTTATCTCTCCTTCTCTTTCTCTTTCCTAAGGATAAAATAAAGATAAAATTGTTAGGCTTAAAGTTTATAGCATATCCCTGAAAATTTCTTGGCGATGTTTACTCTTACCTTGTCTAAAACCAATAAACAGCAACAAAACCATTGCCATGGCTCCATTTAGGAAACAAGTGACAACAGCCTAGGATCAGATGGAGTGAAGGAGAATATTCAAGTTGTCATTTGAAAATATGAGAGTGGACAAAGGATACATTATTCAGTAAGTGCTTCTGTGACAACTTTTCCCACCTTTCCTCCTACAAGAAATAAAGAAAATGAAATCATGTTTTACAGAAAAACTAGAGGATTCTGTTCTTTGTCAAACTTGGTACAAAGTTCAAATATGCAAAACACCTGAGCCAATACTTGATTTACATGAGGACACTGTTGTTTTAGTCACTCAGTCGTGTCCGACTCTTTTTGACCCCATGGACTGTAGCCCGCTAGGCTCTTGTGTCCATGGGATTTCCCAGGCAAGAATACTGGAGTGGGTTGTGATTTCCTGACCTAGGGATCAAACCCACTTCTCCTGCACTAGCAGGGGGATTTTTTAACACTGAGCCACCAGGGAAGCCCCCAGGAGGAAATTGAGACTTACTGAAATTAAGTGATTTTCTTGAAGCACACAATTGATAGTGTAAGTACTCTGGAGCAGATAGTTTAGGTTAAATGAAATTTAGATTATTTAGCAAGTGGACATGTCCTTAATGATCAAAAGACATTTATTCACAATTACTTAAGCATGGCATTGACTGACACAAGTTAAACTGAACTTCATCTTCCCCACCAAGTTTTTCATCTTAAGCCAAAAATATTCTGATAAGGACTTAGGTTACCTATTCAAAGCTGCCTTTTAAAAAGTGAAACTGAAATAGTAAGTACCTATCATTTGATTTGATGGACAATATCTTTTTAACCCGAGTTCAGTATTCCACAGTTCTGAAAGCTTGAGCTGCCACACTGCTGCCTTCGACCATAGGTTTGGGGTCAAATGAATATATTGTTCTAAATATAGTCCTTACAAACAATCTGAATTAGTAAGATAGACTTATTTTTACACAGTTTTATTACCCAGCTTCTGTCACAACCTCTGCTAAAGTCACTAATAATATTTTTCACTCTTTGCATAGGATAAAAATTAGGATGTTGATTTCTTATTTGAAAATTTTCGCTATTAAGAGCCCAAGTCTGATGGTGAAGAGGCTCCAATCTGATACTAATTAGCTATGTGACGTTAAGCAAATTATTTAATGGCCCTGTGCCTTGATTTCCTCATCTACAAAATGAACTGTGGTAATACCCACCTGCTTATCTGTAAGAATCAAAGACATCATCAATATGAAACTGCTTTGCAGAATTAATAGCACTTTTTAATTGTAAAATGGTGGTGATGATGATGATGATTATCAGTGTAGCATAAGTGTGTGGGATCTGTGATCAGATATTCCACAAGAGCTCCTACATCTCTGATTTATGCCATTTCTCTGGTGAGGTAACAAAGTAACCAGTTCTTATCATGATTTGAGTCACTTCTGACTCACAACTAGGATTTACGTGTTTCTTCCTGGTTGTCAAGGTCTAGAATCTTTCTTAACTATAGATTTCTATTGTGACTGACATTGGGTTATAGTTCCTGGCCCCCCTCAGAAAAAAGTGTGAACCTCTGTCACCTGCTGTAGCCTAAGTAAAACTTAGAAATGGTAAGTCTAGAAGATCACCATGAATACAGTCAAACATGCTGTACTAATCCATTTATATTTCTGTGTTGGGCAAATAATCACATGGGATTGACTGGGATGTGTGTTAAGCATCTTCTCTTCCTGACCTCCCCACAAAGGGTACTGAGATAAGAGATAACATAAAGACAGGATTGTGTTCCACAGGATTCTCAAATGTTCTTCGTTAACAGGCTGAGTCACCTATTTATATTTACTAAAGTAACTAAAATTACAAACAAAAGTATCAGCCTGTTCTAAGTAGTAATATTGGCAGGAGTAAAAGCTCCAGCAGGCAGGGACCATCAGTAATGTGAAACACCTCATGAGCAAAGAGAATTTTCGATCACAAATGTCCCCAGATCAGGGGCAAAGAAAATTCATCAAGCCTTGATCCTGAAAAGATGTGTGTTTTTCATTTTCTTCCCCCTTAATTTTATACCCATATAATATAGCAATAACCATTGATTCAATCCTTAATACCATCATTAAGTATAAAACAGGACTTGCTGGATGGGTAAAATGCCTTTAGAATAAAGATACTGGCTTCTTCCCTTAAATCGCTGATGAATTCATGGCTGACTTTGACTAAAGAATAACCTCCCCTTTCACAAACGAGTTCATCACTTTAAGAGTCAAAAGTGACTTGCTGCAGTGGTCTTTTCCCTGAGGAGATGCCGATTAAGAGCATCAGCTGAGAGTGTGCTAGGACCACTGTCCAGCACAGGAGCTAGTATCAGTGTGTCTACAGCTTGTTCTCGTTTCCACTTGGCTCTGTACATTTCCATCACCGGGGAAGGCAGAAGTGCACTTCTAAGACGGCTGTCCTGCTACTCAAGACTTGGAAACTGAGAATCCGTATTTTTGTAGATTTTGGATTGACAGGGCTCAGGAAGCTTAGCAGCTCTTCCTGGAGCCCTCTCTTGCCCCTCCAGGTAATTTCTAAAGATTTCTAAGATCCGTAGGCCCCTGAGCAATTTGTAATTGCTATCACAATAACTTGCCCACCAGGGATTATAGTAATACCTCTGAAGCAAGACAGATTTTTCAGTTTGTTAGTTTGCTCCTACAGACTGGGGAAAAAAAAAATCTTTATCATATATTTTCTCCAAAGTGCAGTAGGCTGAAGTTTGCACTAATATCTTAGATACATTTAATCAAAATAAATCATCTTCTATTTCAAATGAGTTCCTTGACTTAATTTATTATTTTTAAGTTCTGTATTGAATATTTCCCCCTTTCTGCTTGCTTCTCCAAAAAACCACCTAGAATTGCAAGCCTCTCTAGGAGAGAATTTCTCTCAACTCCTTTGCTCCCTTCCTGTACTTACTACTTCCTATGACTAAAGATTGCTGGATGACATTCTCATCAACAATAGATCAGAAAAGTAAATCCTACTTAGCAGAGGCCTCTAAACTGTTTTTCTTCACAAACACAGTGATTTTACAGTGTTAGTCACACTGCAGAGACTATATAAATATATATGTAGTAGCTTTCCTTATGAAGAGAAAGTCCTGCTATATTGATTCTGAGTTTCTTACAGATAATTAATTGTATTATTGTCTCATTAAGTAAATGTACTGCATCAACTAATACTGTTCACCCCTGGAGTTAAAATGCTTTATGGATATGAACTTAACCATATACAAAGAGCATGCAATACTGCTTAAATTAAAATTGTTATCAAAGAGAGAAAATTTAAAAAGAAATGTATAAAAAAGTGAAGGACTAGGTATGCTACTATATAGCCTTGTGATTAAAAAACAGTTCATAAAATTGCTACATATAATAGATTAAACATTTTCTGTTAGTTACTAAAATAACTCAAGTTCGTGGGCAGAGAGGTAGATGGATAATAAAGTTTTTTTAAATTATTCTTTACATATACAAAGGGTGAAGTCCATTAATCATTGCTTATGACAACCTTTGTGTCTAATTAAATATAAATTAACCTCTTGAACTATTTAATTTCAGATATTATTTGCACTCAATTAAATGAATTTTGACCAAATGAATTATAGTCACAACAGTCATACTGACTACAGATGTAAACATTTCTTTGTGCTTACTTATAGGAGAACAAAGCAATTAGTCCATGGTGAAGTGAATGAGATTCTCCTTGGACAGAAACTATGAGAGACATCAGTTTCACTGGTTCTCAGATCTAGACGGTAGAAATTGTTAAGAGTTCTGCTGGCAACCCACTCCAGTATTCTTGCCTGGAGAATCCCAGGGACGGGGAAGCCTGGTGGGCTGCCATCTATGGGGTCGCACAGAGTCGGACACGACTGAAGCGACTTAGCAGCAGCAGCTACCAGTTAAGACACTTGAAATTCAAGTTTTATCATAGGAAGCCTTTTTTTTTTCCTCAACCATAAGTGTATCAGGGACAAGATTTCTTAGTATATTAACGTTCTCAGTCCTCTGTCATCTTTAACCCCCACATACAAATGACAACGTTGCCAGCAAAAGATTCTTCCCTTGCCCTTGCTCCTATGGGAACTGTAGTCTTTGGACAGTGCTAGAAATATACCTGCAAATATACCTTCTCAGAGAAGGCAAATGCAACCCACTCCCATACTTTTGCCTGGAAAATCACATGGATGGACGAGTCTGGTAGCCTGCAGTCCATCAGGTCACTAAGAGTCAGACACGATTGAGCGACTTCACTTTCACTTTCATGCACTGGAGAAGGAAATGGCAACCCACTCCAGTGTTCTTGCCTGGAGAATCCTAGGGACAGGGGAGCCTGGTGGGCTGCCATCTATGGGGTCACACAGAGTCGGACACAACTGAAGCAACTTAGTAGCAGCAGCAGCAGCAGAAATATACCTGCAATCCTTGTTTGTTTGATGAATTCTTAGGCTTCTTTTAGTAATATAAAAGCATCATTCAGTTTTCTTCTGGCCTCCATTCTTTCTGTGGAGAAATCAGTTCCTTTGAAAGAAGTCTTTCCTCTTTTCCCTAATTTCTTTTAAGATTGTTTTTCTCTTCACTTCTGATTTTCAGTAATTTTATTATGATAGGTCTAATGGTGGATTTTTACCCTACCCATAGTTTGTATAGTTTCTTGAATCACAGCCCTGATATTTGCTTTTGGTTTTGGAAAATTTAGGCCATTACCTCTTCAAAAACATGCATCTCACACATTTCTCTTTCTCTCCTCTCCTTCTTGGACTCTAAATAATGTATATAATACCTCCCTTCTATATCACCTTAGGGCTTCCCTGGTGGCTCAGAGGGTAAAGAGTCTGCCTGTAATGCAGGAAAACTGGGTTCAATCCCTGGGTCAGGAAGATCCCCTGGAGAAGGAAATGGCAATCCACTCCAGTACTCTTGCCTGGAAAATCCCATGGATAGAGAAGCCTGGTAGACTACAGTCCACGGGATCGCAAAGAGTCGGACATGACTGAGCGACTTCATTTCACTTCACATATCACCTTATATTTTTTATTTTCATCACAGCGGTCTCATTACCTGTCTAGAAATTTTATTCTAACCTATCTTTTAGATGACTAATTCTTATTCTGTTCAGCTGTGTCTAATTTGCTATTAAATCTATTGAGTTAATTTGAATCATTGCATTTTTCATTTCAAGAGTTTCCAGTTGATTCTTTGCTAAATTTTTTAATCTTTGTCTCCTTTGATTTAGTAAGCATTGTTATTTTAAAGTCTATACCTAATAACCTTGTAGACTGTTTCTTTCATCTGTTATATATTATAGGTTTTGTTCTTCTTTAATGCCTGATCATTTTTTATTTTGTATTGAATCTTTTTATATAGAAATTGTTTATAGAAATAATTTGAGAACTAGGATGATGTTATCTTTCTCCAGAGAGGATGTGTCATTGTATCTGCCAAGTTCTAATGGGCATTAACACTCTGAGATCATCTTTATACAAATCCAGACGCAGCTTACTGATTCACCTTTACTCCTAGGGTGCAGCCTACTGGGCTTCCTACCCTAAGATAAGGAATTTTCATGCCCTTGGTCCCTGGACCAAGAGCCTGAGGATTGTCAAAGGTGATGCTCATCCCCTTATCCTCTCAGATCCTACTTGATAAGTCTTCATCAAACACCTTGATTTATTTAAGGATTTCTTTTAAAAGATTTTGAGAGGCTTTTGAAATTGTCCTTAAGGGGAAATGTTAGTCACTCAGTCATGTCCATCTCTTTGTGACCCCATGCCACCCCATGGACTGTAGCCCACCAGACCCCTCTGTCCATGGAATTCTCCAGGCCAGAATACTGGAGTGGGTTGCCATTCCCATCTCTGGGGGATCTTCCCAATCCAGGGATCGAACCAAGGTCTTCCACATTGCAGGAAGATTCTTTACCATCTGAGCCACCAGGGAAGTCCCTCCTTACCGGAAAGATTGGTTCAAATTACTTAGTTCACCACAACTAGATAGAAGTCCCAGTACTGACTATCTTCTAAGGTCTAGTTCAAATTTTATCTCATCTACAAAGCACTTTTCACTACCCTATCTTCTAGGCAGAATTAAATCCTATTTCATCACTGTACCAGACCTACCACTTTAAACTAGAACTTAGAGAACTTCTATCTGGTTCCATGACTTTATTAGTGTCCTTTTAAGAGAAAAGATGATATATTTTTTGACCTCTTTGTTAAGAGATCAAAAAAAATATTTGGACAATGTACTCAGTATTTTTTATTATTGCAACACCTTTGCACTTTGTACTATTTTAGCACTCTCTTAACACACTTGCCCTGAGAATCCAAATAAAATAATTTGAAATGTAAAATTATTGTTGAAAATTGTGTTATTCTACTTCTCAATATCAGTTTTCCAAATCATCATCACCATATACAAAGCATCATGTGGTATTCTAAATTGGATTTAATTATTCCACCATAATTTTGCTTCAAGACTATCACTGCTGTCTGCTAGATTATTGGATGTACAACTTTCATCAACAAAGTGAAAACTCATTCAGTAAATCCTGGGGAATATAAAGGGAAATCTTTCAAAATAAGGAAAAGCACAGCTTTGCTTCAGATATATGAGACAATCTTATGGGGTGGTAAAACCTGAAATAACTCTAGAAACTATTAATTGGGGAAATAAAGAGATCATGCTCTTGTCCTCAGGCTTTCAAATTACCTGTGTTCTCTTACATCTTTTATATATATATATTTTTTCTTTCTATTGTAAATCTGAGATATTGTGCCTTTTTAACTTGAATCCTTCCCAATTCACTTTATCCTGGGGCTCTGTTCTTCAATTCTTGTCAGCCTAAGTTCAGGATGTGCTTTCACACATGTTCCTTGGTTGTACCTGTTAATGCTCACCATCTACTCTGAACAGAAATAAATCTTATATGGAGAGAGACAGAGAAGAGTCTTTATTTGAATGATCTAGGGTAGATACCTAGTGACCTCTGAGCTGTTGGGGGGAGAAGTTGCTAAGACCAGGCAATTCTAATCGCAAAATATCACCGTCCATTGAACTGTATGGCCTAACACAGGGTGAATACTGAACTCAGATAGGTCTATGTCTCTGATATCCTGCATGGATGAAAGTCTTGAAAAACTTCAGTTCTCCATAGGCACTGCTAGTATAGCTTTCCATGTTCCTCTCTCACTTCTGATATTTGACTTCAAAAGACTACACCTCTAAGAGCCATTTTGTGCCACTAATTCCTACCCAATTGTGTATGACGGCTGCAGGTATGAAAAAGAAAGCAGCTGTGTGTGATCATGTGTATGCATGGTGTGTGATAGTGTGTACATGTGAGCTGTGTCTGTGCTATCTGTGAAGTGTGGGGGGGGAGAAGGGGTTCTGAACCCTAACATAAGACATAAAACTAGAGTTACAGCCTTAGAAGACAGAGATAAGAATTTAAGAATATAGGAAAAAGTAAATAAAAATCCCACGAAATAAGACTTCCAATTTAAAAACTGTCTCTAATTACCAGTGCCTGACATAGTCTTATCCAGCTTTTCACCAGGGCACATTTAAAAACAAGAAAAAGGTGAAAATAGCAATAACACCAGTAATCAAATGCTGGAATGTGAGTGGGAATTTCATTTACCAGATGGACCTGGATTGTGAAAATACTTGTAAAGGCTTCAGCTTATGACTCTGCTCGGGTTTGTCTCATGAAATAGACATTGTATGAGAAAAAGATAGACACTTTGTACCTCTCCTGCTATATTATCTTGAACTCAGAGATCATGGGTCTATGCCAAGCTGCGATTCTGGACAGTTCCCATTCTCATGTCCTAGTGATCCTAGTTCACTTTTGCACTCACTAGATTCAAGCCTGTCTGGTGTTCTAGATCCATCACTTTCAGCTGTATAACTTAGACACAACTTTTGTAAGTCACTTAATATTTTGAACATAATGTCTACTTCATTGGTGTTGAGATACTTAAGTAGGTAACTGATAAATGTTAGCTCATTTTACCTTCAGGAAGAAAAGACAAAGATTCTATTATATAAAGATGGCATCCCACTGATTCCATACTAGTAGTGGCCCGAATCAACAATCCTACTTGCAGATTATTGCCAAAAGAAGCACAGAGAAATTATTCTAAAACGAAAGTACTTATTTTTGGAAACCACTCTATTACTTTTAATTGGTATATAAGTAACAACCCCATACAACGAATTACCTCATTTAGTTATTTTGGTGCATATTCACTAACAGTATATCTTAGAAGGTATGCCAGGAAATGACACAACTGAAAACTTAGCATTTTATGAATATTTTTTGAATATTTTACTTTTGTCCATGCAAATATGATTTCACCTGCCCTAAAATTCTTCAGATATAATTATGCCTGCAGTACAATATGGAGTATATCTTGGGTGCCTTTATTGCCCATTTGTGCAGACACAGAAACTAATTCAAAACAATTTTCTGAGCAGAATTCTGGCCCCCTGGTAAGACCATATCCAAGCAGAAATAATATGCCTATATTCCCCATTAAGTATCTTGGGTTTTTTTCAAAGATGGGTAACTTTACTCCTAACGTATAGCCGGGTCAGTATACAATTGGCAAAATCGTGGAGTCATTCCTAGGCATTTTCCATGGAGCATAATCTGGAACTCAGTTCTGTATAAATTAGCCTTATGTGCATGTGTGTTCAATCACTTCAGTCACGTCCAACTCTTTGTGACCCTGTGGACCACAGCCTGCCAGGCTCCCTTGTCTGTGGGATTCTTCAGGCAAGAATACTGGAGTAAATTGCCATGACCTCCTCCAGGGGATCTTCTTAGCCCAGTGATTGAACCCACATCTCCTGCATCTCCTGCATTGCAGGCAGATTCTATACCTTGAACATGTAGTTGAGAGAGAGAGGATCCAGGAACATATTTCAAAACATTCAGCCCAAACATGATATCCTATATTCTAAAATGTGCAAGTCAGATCAGTTGTCTATGTAGCTAGGCTATACCAATTTCATCCTATCTGTCCCAATCGTGAGGAATTATTTGCATGTGTCATATGGTAGTATAATGCTAACAGTAAAAATGGAAAGCACTTAAGATATAGCCATAGAGAATAGGGCCGTGCTTAGTGAAACTTGTTCTCCAAGATATTATTCATTATGTCAGAGTCATTCTCTTTGTGAGAATCCATAAAAGCACTGTTCTCTGACTCTCCATCAGCCTTCCTCAACTCTTTTCCCTATGCCAGTTTTCCAGGTTCAGAGAAGGCCATTCCCTCCTCTCTTGCAGCTTCCAGTGGCCATGACTACCCAATTCTGGCCAGTGTGACATAATTGGAAGTTCGGGGGGAGGACTTCAGGAAGTACCTTCCCTTATCCCAATAAAATCTGAGAGACATGAAAGGAGACTTCTTTCCTGCCCTACATTTCCTTCCATACTTTCTATCTTTGGTCCTTGTCACCAAGACAAGACAAGCTAAAAGATCAAAGACAATATACTGAGGATGGGAGAAAATGAAGGATGAAAAGAATTTGGGTTCTTAATGATATTGAAAGGTCGTCAAATAAACCTTAAGATGCTTCCCTCCAGATTTCTTATTAAGTGAGAAAATCAAATATCTTTATTATGAAGTCATTATTACTTGGATGTTTTTTATTGACTTCTGATAGATACAGGACTCAAAAAGGAACTTTTATTAAGCCTCATATCAAGAATTTGGAATTGTCCTAAGGATTCAAGTTTGTCTTCTCTCTCTCCCAGATATCATGAACATAGGAATGAACAATGTTTTCTTTTTCATGCCAGCTTCTATGAAAGTTAAAACCAAACTTTAGTTCTGTTTGTGTAAAGGGTAATATTAAGCATTTTATTGTGTCTTAGTTTATTTGTTGATCTTATTCTGACTTAATTTTGTTTCCTTTTGGCATAAACTGTGTTTCTCTCATTTTTTATATTCAAAGAAATTCCTATTTCAAGTTTCATCATGGAACAGGACTGATCAGCTAGATTGTGAATAGGTATATCCTATCCTAGGATCCCAAGAACACAAAGCCTGAAGCAAGGATGAAGCAAGAATGCTTTTTTGAGAGTTGTAAAGTCAGGGGGTCAAGGAAGAAGTGAGGCATGCAAGATGTCACATGATATTTCAGTGACACACAGCTAGTCACTTGATGCAAGAAAGCTGCATCTGTTCAATGATAGAACTCCCCCATGGGGGCCAAGTAGAAAGCCCAGCTTTTCCAGAGCAAAAGATTGATCAGGGCTAAGGGCACAACCACTTGACCAGAGTCCACTCAGGCCACTGGTGGCCAAGGTGAATCAAACAACCAAGAGTCACAGAGGGGTCTAACATTGAGAGAATCTGAGAAGGTACAGAAAATGAGCATCCTACACAGAAAGTGATGTGTGCAATGTCTTAGTTACTTCCTTAAGAGGAAACTACTTACACAGAATTTGACCTTTCTGTGGATTCAAAGGCAAATAGAGTGGTGTTGAACAGTGCAGAAAGAGAGAATGAATCTGAGTCAGTGGATACCCTCATGGAACAGAGCTGCTACCTGCTATCCATCACCATTGGGCTTCTCTGGTAGCTCAGACAGTGAAGATTTTGTCTGTAATGCAGGAGACATGGATTTAATCCCTGGGTTGGGAAGATCCCCTGGAGGAGGGCATGGCAACCCACTCCAGTATTCTTGCTTGGAAAATCCCCAAGGACAGAGGAGCCTGGTGGGCTACAGTCCATGGGGTCGCAGAGTCAGACACAACTGAGCAACTAAGCACTCCATCACCATTATCTCTAGAACTATTATATGAGAGATAAATTTCCATCTCATTTGAGCAGTTGTATAGATAAGTCTTTGGTCTCAATGACATCATTTCTTTTCTTTCTTTCATGATAGTTTAACTCATGTTATCTTGTAATACCAATACATGGACTTCCCAGGTGGTACAGTGGTAAAGAATCTGCCTGCCAATGCAGAGATGCAAGAGACTTGGGTTCAATTACTAGGTTGGGAAAATCTCCTGGAGGAGGAAATGGCAACCCACTCCAATGTTCTTGCCTGGAGAATCCAATGAATAGAGGAGCCTGGCAGACTACAGTCCATGGGGTTCCAAAGAGTTGGACACATGATGTCAATATATCCTGGAAAGAGTGCTTAATCCTTTTCAGGAATATACCTTGCATCATCTGTTTGCCTCTCCAGATCTCTGCCCACATTTTGCCCTGCTTCTTCCTCACTGATAGAGTATATCAACTGACTTCCTTGCTGTCTGACTTCCATTTAGAATTAGGCAATGGGCATAATAGCAAGAAAGAAGAGGTGAGTAGAGAATAATATCAGGGTATTTATTCCCTGATATTACAGAACTCCTTTCCTCACCTCAGGTTGACTGTGTTGCTCTACCACAAGTCCTTGCTACTCTCAAGATAGCCTTTCTGGACAGTTTTCTCCTTCTGGAATTCTAGTAACCACTCTCTCGCCTCATCCCCTCAGGTCTAGAGGCAGCTTCATGATTACTAACCTCTTCTCTATTTGTAGTTCTACCAAGATCACCCTTCTGTAATCGGATCCTGTGTAAATAAACCTTGTAATTTTCTTAATTTTTACTTGACACTTAAATACCTGTTGGGACTCTAATTAAAAGGAACAAATGAAAAAAGACAGTGTGTGTTTATGTAACTTGCCCAAATATCTCTGTCCCTATTTCTTCCCTGACCATTCCTGCACCCTCTTTTTTATTGGCCTTTGATAGGTATCAAGCTTTGTGCTTACTAGAAAGACCACTAGTTTATTAATAGAAACAGGATGGACTTCTCCTGCTTTCCTGACTCTTCTCTGATTTCATGTAAATTTTGTCTTCCTCCCGCATTTATCTGAAGAGGGTCTACATTCAACATTATGGTAAGATCTTCTCAGATGGCTCAGTGCTAAAGGATCCACCTGTCAGGCAAGAGATGTGGGTTTGATCCCTGGGTCAGGAAGATCCCCAGAAGGAAATGGCAACCCACTCCAGTATTCTTGCCTGGGAAATCCCACAGATAGAGGAGCCTCGTGGACTATAGTTAATGGGGTCGAAAAAGAGTCAGACATGACTTAACAACCCTTGGACTGCAAGGAGATCCAACCAGTCTATCCTGAAGGAGATCAACCCTGGGATTTCTTTGGAAGGAATGATGCTAAAGCTGAAACTCCAGTACTTTGGCCCCCTCATGAGAAGATTTGACTCATTGGAAAAGACTCTGATGCTGGGAGGGATTGGGGGCAGGAGGAGAAGGGGACGACCGAGGATGAGATGGCTGGATAGCATCACTGACTCGATGGACGTGAGTCTGAGTGAACTCCGAGAGATGGTAATGAACAGGGAGGCCTGGCGTGCTGCGATTCATGGGGTTGCAAAGAGTCGGACATGACTGAGCGACTGAACTGAAATGAATAAAAGCCGATGTAACAGATCTTATTTTTTATTCTAGCTTCTATATGATCTTTAAAAGCCATTTAATCTTCCCAAGCCATAGTTTTACTCATTTGTCAAATAAAGTAATTGAACCAAAATATTTTCAATGTTCTTTCAGCTCAATATATATGTAAACTTATTATTAAATTCTGAGACATTTGAATGTATTTTACAGACCACTATCTTTCTATAGATTTTATAGAAATAAGATGCATATATGTATGCATGTGTATCAATATAATTTTATTTACGAAGCAACATGTAGGTGTGCAAAATAATATCTCTCCACTCTTGAAGTCAGTTTTCCAACAAACTAAGCCCTTTAAAATATAGTTTTATACCCAGAGAAAAGTGCAGAAACCTAATAGTAGTTGTCTCAAAGCCCCTGTACATCATCCCATAAGAAGGGGATGCATTCAAAGATTATTCTCAACCTTTAATTTTAACCAAATCATGCTTTTATGAGTTATCCATATATGGTCTCTTGTAGAATCCAACAGCAGATGGCAATTGCAGCCATGAAATTAAAAGACGCTTACTCCTTGGATGGAAAGTTATGTCCAACCTAGATAGCATATTCAAAAGCAGAGACATTACTTTGCCAACAAAGGTCCATCTAGTCAAGGCTATAGTATTTCCAGTGGTCACATATGGATGTGAGAGTTGGACTGTGAAGAAAGCTGAGCGCTGAAGAATTGATGCTTTTGAACTGTAGTGTTGAAGAAGACCTTGAGAGTCCCTTGGACAGCAAGGAGATCCAACCAGTCCCTTCTAAAGGAGATCAGTCCTGGGTGTTGATTGGAAAGACTGATGCTAAAGCTGAAACTTCAATACTCTGGCCACCGATTGCGAAGAGCTGACTCACTGGAAAAGACCCTGATGCTGGGAGGGATTGGGGGCAGGAGGAGAAGGGCACTACCGAGGATGAGATGGCTGGATGTCATCACCAACTCGATGGACATGAGTTTGAGTAAACTCCAGGAGGTGGTGATGGACAAGGAGGCCTGGCGTGCTGCTATTCATGGGGTCGCAAAGAGTCAGACACCACTGAGAAACTGAACTGAAGAGCCCAACAATCCCACAGAAAACACAAAAACTATCATGATTTCACGAACTAGAAAGCAGCAAAATAGATTCAGAAATGGTTTTCCTTTTCTATTACTCACCCCATCAGCTAAACATAGTGAGGAATAAATGACAATTGTCATTTTTCAACTCACCATAGCACATGCTGGAAAATAACTTGAGATTCAGATGATTACACATAATGGAAATTCCTTGTTTTGAAGTTATTAAACAATATACTAACAAATTGCTAGTCTCTCTAAACCCAACTGGACACAATGTTAATATCTGTGTTCTGGAATGTGAGGCCATCAGTTTATCTTTGTAACCTCAGCAGTCTAGAACAACACCTGACCCACAATAGCATTTAGGAAACACTTGTCAAATTAACAAATGACTGGATAAAACAATGCTCCCCCACACCCTGTTGAGGCCATATGCAGCACATACTGATCTTTCTGCCTTAAAAAATTTTTGCAAGTTTAAGTTCTAAGTTTTATATAAATGAACATAAAATTAGTGATCTAATTTTCTAACATAAACACTTAATTGTCCCACAAAATGTATATCCAGATGCAAGCAAGTAATTGCATATGCAAAACAATAATTTGCAAGTAAAATGACTCGCTTGCATGTGTGAGGACATATTTTACAGGTGCAATTTAGGTGCAAATTTCTGAAATTTTGAAACCAGACATTCAACCCATCTAACACATTTTTACTGCAATGTGAAGAATAAAATAGAAAAGCTGCTTTGGTTCCGAAAGTGCACTAACACCTAGACTGCTATATCAAGCAGCTTTAATGCCTTGGGGTATTTGGGCAAGGGGAATTAAAAATAATAACGGAGTTATTTCATTTGGGAATATAGTTCTTAACCCACTGATGCTGGGAGGGATTGGGGGCAGGAGGAGAAGGGCACTACCGAGGATGAGATGGCTGGATGTCATCACCAACTCGATGGACATGAGTTTGAGTAAACTCCAGGAGGTGGTGATGGACAAGGAGGCCTGGCGTGCTGCTATTCATGGGGTCGCAAAGAGTCAGACACCACTGAGAAACTGAACTGAAGAGCCCAACAATCCCACAGAAAACACAAAAACTATCATGATTTCACGAACTAGAAAGCAGCAAAATAGATTCAGAAATGGTTTTCCTTTTCTATTACTCACCCCATCAGCTAAACATAGTGAGGAATAAATGACAATTGTCATTTTTCAACTCACCATAGCACATGCTGGAAAATAACTTGAGATTCAGATGATTACACATAATGGAAATTCCTTGTTTTGAAGTTATTAAACAATATACTAACAAATTGCTAGTCTCTCTAAACCCAACTGGACACAATGTTAATATCTGTGTTCTGGAATGTGAGGCCATCAGTTTATCTTTGTAACCTCAGCAGTCTAGAACAACACCTGACCCACAATAGCATTTAGGAAACACTTGTCAAATTAACAAATGACTGGATAAAACAATGCTCCCCCACACCCTGTTGAGGCCATATGCAGCACATACTGATCTTTCTGCCTTAAAAAATTTTTGCAAGTTTAAGTTCTAAGTTTTATATAAATGAACATAAAATTAGTGATCTAATTTTCTAACATAAACACTTAATTGTCCCACAAAATGTATATCCAGATGCAAGCAAGTAATTGCATATGCAAAACAATAATTTGCAAGTAAAATGACTCGCTTGCATGTGTGAGGACATATTTTACAGGTGCAATTTAGGTGCAAATTTCTGAAATTTTGAAACCAGACATTCAACCCATCTAACACATTTTTACTGCAATGTGAAGAATAAAATAGAAAAGCTGCTTTGGTTCCGAAAGTGCACTAACACCTAGACTGCTATATCAAGCAGCTTTAATGCCTTGGGGTATTTGGGCAAGGGGAATTAAAAATAATAACGGAGTTATTTCATTTGGGAATATAGTTCTTAACCCAGAAGTTTCTTTGGGTTTAAATTCCAAATAAGCTTTTTCACCAGCTCATACACACTTGTACGGGGTTGCCTGCAGGCAAAACCAGAAAGGAGAGGAATTTGTCTCAAGAACCCATCTTTTGTTTCTCTGTTTTCTTCGTTGTTGTTGTTTTTTTTTTTACCCAGAATCAAGGTCATTCCTCCATCTCCAAAGTTTTCAGTAGTTAGCTGATCTGATAAAGTGACTCAAAAACTGTAGCACCTCACATTTCACACCTTTCTGCCTGTTTACCAAGATCAAAATAAGCTTGTTTATACATATTAAAGCAACGGTTTGCAAATTTTGGCATGAATAATAAGTATGAGGTGAGCTTATTAATAATACAGATTCCATGCTCCAGCTACTAGAGGTACTGATTCTGTAGGGCTGTGATTGGGCCCAAGAATAGGCATTTTTAATAAGCAGTCTAGGTAATCTTGATGTAGATTGTATTTTGAAAAACATTACCTTCAAACTTTGGTCTTTATTTTCCAGAGTGACACTTAATTTAAAATTATGAGTTTTTGAAAGTCGGTATTCAATGATAGATTTTAGCATGAGAATTGAAAGGTCCTAACACTTTAACACCTCCCAGCTGGTGCTAGTGGTAAGGAACCCAACTGTCAATGCAGGAGACGTGGAAGATAGGTTTGACCCAATCCCTGGGTCCAGAAGATTCCCTGGAGGAGGGCATGGCAACCCACTCCAGTATTCTTGCCTGGAGAATCCCATATACACAGGAGCCTGGTGGGCTACAGGTTATAGGGTTGCAAAGAGTCAGACACAACCGAGGAGACTCAGCACAGCATAGCGAGAAAGGAACTCTAATTATAAAGCTGGTTGAGCTTTGCTTCAAAAAATATGCTCCTCTACTTGTAAAGGTGAAGGTGAAGCTGAAGGTGAAATCACTCAGTTGTGTCCGACTCTTTGTGACCCCATGGACTGTAGCCTATCAGGCTCCTCTGTCCATGGGATTTTCCAGGCAAGAGTGCTGGAGTGGATTGCCATTTCCTTCTCCAGGGAATCTTCCTGACCCAGGAATCGAACCTGGGTCTGCCACATAGCAATTAGCAAGTTCCTAAGCTTCTCTGAGACTGTTTCCTCACAAATAGATTTAATTAAGATGGTGACTGCAGCCATAAAAGACGCTTACTCCTTGGATGGAAAGTTATGACCAACCTAGACAGCATATTCAAAAGCAGAGACATTACTTTGCCAACAAAGGTCCGTCTAGTCAAGGCTATGGTTTTTCCAGTAGTCATGTATGGATATGAGGGTTGGACTATAAAGAAAGCTGAGCACTTTGATGAAGAACTGATGCTTTTGAACTGTGGTGTTGGAGAAGACTCTTGAGAGTCCCTTCGACTGCAAGGAGATCCAACCAGTCCATTCTAAAGGAGATCAGTCTGGGTGTTCTTTGGAAGGACTGATGCTAAAGCTGAAACTCCAGTACTTTGGCCACCTCATGAGAAGAGCTGACTCATTGGAAAAGACTCTGATGCTGGGAGGGATTGGGTGTAGGAGGAGAAGGGGACGACAGAGGATGAGATGGCTGGATGGCATCACCGACTCGATAGACATAGTGAACTCCGAGAGTTGGTGATGGACAGGGAGGCCTGGAGTGCTGCAATTCATGGGGTCACAATGAGTCGGACACGACTGAGCAACTGAACTGAACTGAAGCCTTTCCTGGCAGGCTCCTGAGGACTGGATGGCAGCAGAGAAAGGAGTCCAGGTAGCTGAGATGCCCGTAGAAGCAGAACTCCTTCCCAGGAGGAGTAGAGGAGCAGTTGAATATGTTCTGGCAGTCTGGGAATGAACTTGAACTCAAAGGTTTTGCAAGAAGGGATGAGAGAAGTCCAACTAGTAAACAGTAAAGACCAAACTCTCAGGACCAGATCTGTATAAAGACATTTCAGCAGATGTCAGCATTGGTAAGTAAAGAGCCCAGAAATTTGTTCCAACTCCTAACACATAGAATCTGGAGGGAAAAATAACCCCAATTTGATTAATATTAAGTGGGTATGATTTAGTGAACTGGAGGTTCAAAAACGAGATTAAATTTGATTATAGAAAAATCAAGAAAGTTCCCATTTATTATATACCTGAGGTTGGGAGCTAAGCTGCTCCCCCTTCATGTGCAATGGACCAAGCAAGATGCTTTGCAGAGTATATGTTCAAGAAGTGTTGATTTGCTTTGCTAGTCACCAGTGGCAAGTAGTTCAAGAAGTAAAAGCAAAAGAGGAGTAAGAGATCAAGCTAGTCTTTGGGTGCCCTGACATGGTAACATCGGAAAAGTTATGTCTCAAAGAAAATGTAAAATTAGCATTTTACTGTGTTGGCTACTATAAACTTTTGTAAAACATGGTCCCTGCCCTCTGAAAATGAATAAGGAAGGCACATAATCCCAGACCTCCTGGAAGCTAGCTCTTGATCAAGGCAGATTTCAATGGCAAATAAAAACCTGGAGGGAGCCACCTTATTAAAACTGGAGAAAGATGGGCCTTACGCAGTAGTTTAAAGACAATTAAATTAGTTTATCTAAAGTAATCTTCCACCCACAAATAGAGCAAAATAACAGAGCAAAGCCACTATTTCTGTTCCTCTCCCAAACAGGTCAAAGGAATTAAAGAAGATTTCCGATGAGTCATCCCTGTCCTTGACTGGCATCTATTGAGCCTCCATTGATGCCTGGCACTGAGCTAGAAACTTGGTACACATTTTTATTCTTTCACAAAGTGAAAGTGCTCATCGCTCAGTCGTGTCCAACTCTGTGATACCATGGACTGTAGCCTGCCAGGCTCCTCTGTCCATGGAATTCTTCAAACAAGGATACTGGAGTGGGTTGTCATTCTCTTCTCCAGAGGATCTTCCCAATCCAGGGATCAAACTCCAGTCTCCCACTTTGCAGGCAGATTCTTCATCATCGGAGTCACTCGGGAAGACCATTCTTCCACAAGGCTACTGTCATGCCCATTATATGCAAGGAATATAAGGGACCAAGGACAAGAGAAATTAAGGGCTTGCCCAGTGTCACAAAGTAAACTGGGATCCACCCAGGTGTATCTGAATCCAGAGCCAGCTATGTTCTATCATTTCTGGCCAAGGTTTTCCAGAAAATCAGTAAGCCTAAATATAATAATTTTACCTGCCTACTTCTATACCTTTCTTCTCCCTCTCTCCCAAAATACTTTTGCCACCATTTTCCACAAAGTAATGCACTCTTTTATAAGCTTCATATCATATCTATTAAAGAGAGAATAAAAAATTAATAAACTAAAAATAAGAAATATTTGAGAAAATGTTGATGCAAATGTCAGGTATTTTTGTTTTTCATTGCTCTAAAGTTTACTTAAAAGTAACCCGTGAAGATCTTCATTTTACTCTCTTCAGTTTCCTTCTTTTCTAGCTTTAAAACCCTAGATAGGCTTATGTTTGTATTTTTTTCCAAAAATACAATATTTTATTACACTAACACCACAATTCCAAATATTTGTCTCAAACTGCTGAAAATAGAAGCTTAAAATGAAAACAGCACTTATCATACCTGTAGCCTCAGTGGTAGGGCACTTTCCTTTTGAGAATCTGCTGAATTTCACTTGAAACACATCTTTTCCTTTTTGTATGTGATTTAAATCGAGATTTTTTTTCTGCTAGTTTTGTGGTCGTGATACTATAATCAAATGTTATATAACAATATAACACAGGCCATGCTTCTCATCTCTTTACATTATCTGAGTGTTTGACTGTCCCAAGAAGAATCCACCTTTTCTTAATAAAATATTGATGCTTGGAGAGGCTTATCCATCTTGCCTGAGGCCACACAAAGCCAATAGTAGAACTACAAAGTTAACCATGGAATCAAGTATTCCTCCTCCTGTTGAGGATGCTCATCTTTCTCTACTTCTCCAACTTGTATTTTAAAAAGATTCTTCATTTAGGGCACAGTTCTAAATAAAGTCTGTCACTTGGTTGTAAACTTCTTGAGAACAAGAGTAATTCTATTGATTCTTGGTACCTAGCAATGTATACTAATGGAATTTGTTATAATTATGTAATGAATTATATATCTTCCCTTCCTTATCTGAGAAAGTATTTAAAGACGCTTTCGAGACAGTATAAACTTATAGAACATAAATTAAAAGTGAAAGTGAAAAAGAACATAAGATGTAGACATAAGATGTATAAGCAAGATGTACGATGAAGCCAGGGATTGACTAAAATATGTTTATCATCCTGCAAAATATTATACTGGCTACAGTTGGATCCCATATTTACTTCTAAACTTACAAACAGCAAATGAGAAAAGAGACTCAGATGACTTACACTATCTATAGTTTCCTGAGAAGAAAAGGAATCTTCTTGATACCACAAGCAGATGTAGATTCCCTCCAATGGCTGGTTAAACATGTGTTAAGTAACATACCGATGGCTTTTGATTCAGTCTGGTTTGTTTGTTTCCTACACATTTTTCTGCCTTTAGGAACTTGACAAGCCAATTAGTTAATAAATCTATAATCTAATAATACCCTAAGCTAAACAATATCTCTGATTCATAAATTTGAGTTTAACAATACCAAATCATGCCCTGTTATGCTTTGTGAAATAGTAAAGATTTTCAGGGTCCCATGATTAGAGTCTTTCCTTAGGATGTGATAAATAAGGAACATTCTGATCTCTATATTATGTATTCATTCCTCTCCCAACCCATATAACTCTGCCACCTTCAGCCTTTCCCGCAGAATCTGTTTCTGGACACCTACTATTGCTGTCTCCTACCCCAAGCACCAATTTTACAAAGTTGCCTATAAATAGAGCCTCTTGGGCCTTTCACACTTAACCTTCAGAATTCATTTTGTGCTGCCTCTTCCCATGCAGTCTCCCTCCCTGACTGCCTTCAACGCTCATTTTATCAGTTTTCACTTATAAACACATTGAATGGTGGTAGGAGGAAAGTCACATGATGTGAGTAACCCCACAATTCCGGCTGGTACCAATTCCAATGTTAAAATAAGAATGTACCAAAGTAAAAATATTTATTGCATTTTTGGGCATTGAACATTGAAAAGATTCCAAATATCAAGGACCAGGGAGGAAATAAGCACAGATGCCACCATTTGGTGGGTTGTTGTTGTTGTACAATTTAGAGACAAAATACAGTAAATGTTTTACAGACATAGTTGCATTACCATGCGTCCCCTGACATACTGTGCTTGTCACTTTATTATTTAGCATTTATGCAGTAATTTGACTGTCCCATATTATTTTTCACAAGCATATCAAGTAGACTAGTTTTAACCCTATGTGGAACCTGATCAAAAATGGCCAGAGATGTTAAATTTCCACCTCATCACACACAAAGTTCATAACTAAAGCTGAAGGGAATTGCAGACACAATGGCCACTGAAGTCCTAATGTGTATTAGGAAAGGAAACAGAAATGAAAAATACAGGTCTGCCCTCATGCAGCTTCCACTGTGGTATGGACTGAGGATTAAAAGAAGGTTTAAAATGCATCACAATGTGATTGAGTGCTATACTTAAGTTACACACAGTAAAGTATAATCATTTACCCTGATTGCATTAAACTATGGAAGCATGGTACAAGAGAGGGAGAAAGAAAGAGAAAAAAAAGGAAAGAAAAGGGAAAGTAATAATGTAAACTATGTAGGTAATTCTGCACCATGCTCATTTCAAGGAGCACATACCCTAGTATGTGCATGGGACGGAAAATGGTGGTCAATGGTTTTCCTAGTCAGCCTCAGTTAAGCTAATATGTGACACTCAGTGTGCTGCTGCTGCTGCTGCTGCTAAGTCGCTTCAGTCGTGTCCGACTCTGTGTGACCCCACAGACGGCAGCCCGCCAGGCTCCCCCGTCCCTGGGATTCTCCAGGCAAGAGTACTGGAGTGGGTTGCCAATTCCTTCTCCAATGCATGAAAGTGAAAAGTGAAAGTGAAGTCTCTCAGTCGTGTCCAACTCTTAGCGACCCCGTGGACTGCAGCCTTCCAGGCTCCTCCGTCCATGGGATTTTCCAGGCAAGAGTACTGGAGTGGTTCGCCAGTGCCTTCTCCAGCCACTCAGTGTGAGGATTTAAAAACAGTTTACAAATCTAGTTTTAAAGATACTTTGTATACATAGACATATCGTGAAATATAAGCTAAATACAAGCCAGCTGCTTTACTGTACTTAATTAATGAAAATGCATACTGCTCCAACATCTGAGAAAAAGACACTGAGTAACAGCTTGTCAGTCTCTACTGTGGCAAGAGCACAGACTTACATACTCCACTTGAGAAGCAATTTAAGGGATTTCAAGAGTAATTGTAACTCTTTGTGATTTTTACGTTGCAGTCCAGTTTCAGACTCCAACATCCAAGGAGATGTAACTGGAATGTTTAAGTCACTCTTGGGAAGAGAGAGAGAAATGGCCGTTTGTTTACCTGTGTCAGGGAAGTCCGCCAAAGAGGGGGCCTTTGAGTTGAGTCTTAAGGAATGATTGCTATCTGTCTAGACTAATAAGGAAGACAGTATTATAAGCAGAGGAAACAGCAATGTGCAAAGGCAGAAATGTATGAAATGATGCATAGTCTAAGAATTCTAAATAATTTGATATGGTCAAAGACTAAAGTGCATATGGAAGAGTCATGCTGAAACCTTGGACTTTATACATCAGGATGAAGGTGAAGGTGAAGTCGCTCAGTCATGTCCGACTCTTTGAGACCCCATGGACTGTAACCTACAAGCCTTCTCTGTCCATGGGATTCTCCAGGCAAGAATACTAGAGTGGATTGCCATTTCCTACTCCAGGGGATCTTCCCGACCTAGGGATCGAACCCGGGTCTCCCACATTGGAGGCAGATGCTTTAACCTCTGAGCCACCAGGGAAGCCCCTATACATCAGGATATCAGAAACAATTGTTAAACAAAGAAGTAATAATTTTGTCCTAAAAGGGACTGCCTGCTGATAATGTACAGACTGCATGTGAAATGACCAAAGCAGGGGGAGCAGAGATAAATTTGGAAGATGTTGCCAAGGTTCATGTGACAAACAATGAGAGACTGAACTAAGGCACTGGCAACAGGGGAGTGAAGCGCGTAATTTCTAAGGAACACTGGAGTTAGAAATCACAGGATTTGGTGACAGATTGGATGCAGGAGATGGCATGTTTCCTAATTCAAAGATATCTACAAAGTTGATTTAGTCAAACTGGGAAGAGTAAAAGTAGCTACATATTTGTAAATTAATGTATAGGGGAAAATGATTTCTACAAGAAAATTATTTTTCTTAAAAAAGGACTGAATAAAAAAACATGTCCTCCTTTTTTCCCTCAACTACTAGGAAACTCAAACTTGAATTTAAAAGTAGTCTTAGTGTGGTGGTCAATTTTATATGTCAATTTAGCTGGGTCACAGTACCCAATACTTATTCTGTGTTTCTGTGAAGATATGTTTAGATGAGATTCACGTTTAAATCAGTAGAGTTTGAGTAAAGCAAATTACCCTCTCTAATGTAGGTAGGCTTCATCCAATCAGTTGAAAGCCTTAATGGAAAATATACTGACTTCTCTAGAAGAGAGAATTCTGCCAGCAGACTGCCTTTGGACTCAAACTGCATCTCTTTCCTGGGTATCCACACTGCACAATCACTTGAGCCAATTTATTAAACCAATCTCTCTCTCTCTCTCCCCCTTCCTTTCTCAATATATCATCTATATATATTTCTGAAAAAATATATTGTAATCTTATGGTTTCTTTTTTTCTTTTCTGCATAATCTCTTTTGTTTGGTTTGTTCTTATGCTTGGTATATTTATCTTACTGTAAATATACATCATTTTGGGTGATGTCTTTTTCAAAATTAGAAAATACGAACACATTAAAATCAGTCTGTGCTAGTTACTTTTTTAATGGCCAATCCTTAAAACAGCCTGCATGATAAACTTTGTATTTCTTTAATAACGATGAGGAAACTGAGGTTTAGAATACCTGAATGACATTTCAGATTTCCAAAGTCTGAAAGAAATGGAACTGTGCTGGAAACCAAGATCCAACTGACTCTAAGTGTCTCCCTACCATAATGTTGCCTCTACGGAGAAGCAAAACTTAATCCAATATAACACAGACTCTGAATTGGAATTTCTAGGGCTAGTACCCAAATTCAGACTGCCTACTCCCAAAGTAGGTTAACTAGCCTTCACTGGTGGTTGCTTTCATGATTTCTCTACAAGAAGGACACCCACAGGGGCAAAAGGTCTCTCCACTGAACCAAAGATAAATCCACACTGCTTGTCCAGCAGAATAAATGGAAACTGAAAGTTCCCAGTTGATGCAGGTGTTGCTTTCGAGAACCACCCTTTGAGAACTAAGAACGTGAATGGTTTATAGCATACTGACAGAGAGCCAAAAAGAAACTCACTTTAGTCGAGTGCGTGTGTGCTCTTACTTCAGTCGTGTCTAACTCTCTGTGACCCCGTGGACTGTAACGCACCAGGCTCCCCTGTCCATGGGATTTTCCCAGCAAGAATATTGGAGTGGATTGCCATTTCCTTCTCCAGGGGATCTTCCTGACCCAGGGATCAAACCCACGTTTTCTGCATATCCTGTACTTCAGGCGAATTCTTTACCGCTGAACTACTAGGAAAGCCCAGTTGAGAGCAAGCCAAAGGGAACTTGCCATGATTTGGGGATATAATAGTAATTTGGATAAACCTATATAATAAAAACATAGACGAGGAAAAGGGATGAGTGAGTCTCCCCACCTAGGGCTAAAGCAAAAAGATAGGGAGAGAAAGAAGGATTTCTCCAGCCTCTACAATAATTTTGGCAACAGTTCTTCTACTAGGGCTGGGAGTCTGTATTCTCTTTCCCCATCTTCTCTCCCATGATGTCTGCTGCTGAAGTTTTCCCTTGGGGCCTTCTCCTGCCAGCCACGTATCCAGTCTTTCCAGGGCTTACTTTGAACTATGCACTCTCAGCAGACTTCAGGCAACAGAAATCCCTGTGTGCTTCAAAGTGTATGTAAGACGGAATTGAATATTGTATCGCCATATAATTGAAAACAAAAAGAAAAAAATACAGTTTAGAGAAAAATTAGCTGTATTTTTCTATTCCTGCTGTCTAAAAGGAACACTTCAGAGCAGAGAGAAAGATAAACCTGTGCATATCTGCTTTTCACTTACATGGACAGAGTGGAAGTAGCTCATACCCAAGAATAGGATCTTCTGAAAGGAAAGAGTCATTTCAAAGATCCTGCTGGTATGATAAGTGATCGAAAGGCTGAGACTTAAGAGTATAGGACCTTTGTTTAGAGTAATTGAGTGCAGTTTTGGATAGGCAAAGGCAGAATTAGAGGGAGTTCAGCAAAGAGGTAAGGAATTGGATTTCATGAAGAAGCACAAAATTGAGTTATGGGGGTTGGGGCAGAAAAGGCTATGAAGAGGAAAGGAGAGACGGCACTAGCAAGATGTTAGAAATTTGTTGACAAAAACTGGTAAGAAAATTGCCTATGACAAATTTCGACTGGGGGCCCAGGGAATTTTTAAGCAGTGGGAGATCTAATGTTCAATATTAATCTATAGACTGTTCTGCATATAATCTCCCTCTATTGTCTTCCAAGTCTCCATGAACAAGACTGCCTTGTGTGTAATGCAATATCTGTATCTCAATCACTGGCTGGAGCTAAGTGGCAGCTACACTCCTCTCCTCCCATCTTTACGTGGCACCTGTCCTGATGCTTTCCCACTGTCGGATCCACATTTGGATTGGTGCAGGCCTGAGAGAAGCAACAGGATGCAGGATATAAGTGAGAGGAAGAAGTTCACAGAACAGAAAGAGGCACTAAGAAAATAAGCCCTAAAGATTTGTGGAAATCTTGGAGAAGGCTCTAGACTCCCAAAGGGAAGTGCGATAGTGCCATTTTATTTAAATAGCAGGACAAAAACCGCCCCCCACATATTTAAAAAGCAATTTAAACAATAAACAATAAAGGACCTCATAAGGATGAAGAAATCAGGAAAACACCAGAGCTCATTCATGAGCTATATTAACCCAAGCTGGTGACCCTTGAATCTTCAGGCTTCATTTCCTGAAGCACTATCCAGATCTATAGGATCTGCGTGAAGTTTTCTCCCTCCCATTCTGGTTTTACGTAGTTGACTTCAAAAACATGGACGATAAGAATGTTGGTAGCCTTGTGTTTTTTCTTGTGTTAACATATTTTATTGAGAGAGGTAATCTTTAGTCCTATATGGTTATGCATACACACACACACACACATATTTATGCAATGTGGGAAACCCTGGTTCAATCCTAGGTCATGAAGATCCCCTGGAAGAGGGCATGGCAACCCATTCCAGTATTCTTGCCTGGAGAATTCCATGGAAGGGGAGCCTGGCGAGCTACAGTCCTTGGGGTTAGGGTTGCGAAGAGTCAGACATGACTGAGCAACTTACACACACACAGACATATATATAACTTAGTATAATGACTCTACATCATAAATTAATTATTATTTCTCCAAAGAAGACACATAGATGGCTAGTAAACACAGGAAGAGATGCTCAACATCACTCATTATTAGAGAAACCCAAATCCAAACTACAATGAGATATCACCTCACACCAGACATAATGGCCATAATCAAAAAATCCACAAACAAGTTCTGGAGAGGGTGTGGAGAAAAGGGAACCCTTCTACACTGCTGGTTGGAATGTAAATTGTTACAGCCACTATGGGAGACAGTATGGAGATTCCTTTTTAAAAAATCTAGAAATAAAACCAATATAGCACTATGACTCCTAGGCATATGCCCTGAAGACACCAAAACTGAAAAAGAAACATGAGCCCACAATGATCATTGCAGCATTATTTACAATAACCAAGAGATGGAAGCAATTTAGATGTCCATCGACAGATGAATGGAAAGAGGTTACGGTACATATATACAATGGAATACTACTCAGCCATAAAAAGGAATTCATTTGAGTCAGTTCTAATGAGGCGGATGAACCTAGAAACTATAATAGAGTGAAGTCAGAAAGGGAAAAACAAATGTCATATACTAATGTATCTAGAAGGAATCTAGAAGGATGGTACTGACGAATCTGTTCACAGAGCAGCAATGGAGTTGCAGACAGAGAGAACACACTTATGGACAAGGGTGGGGGAGAAGAGGAAAAGGGTCAGATAAATGGAGAGAGTAGCATGGATGCATACACACTAACATATGTAAAGAGATAGCCAATGGGATTGCTGTATGACTCAGGGAACTCAAACTAGGGCTCTGTAACAACCTAGAGGGGTGGGAATGGGCGGGAGGTGGGAGAGAGAGTCAAGACAGAGGGGACATATGTACACATATGGTTAATTCAAGTTGATATATGACAGATATCAAATCAATACTGTAAAGCAATAATCAATTAAAAATAAATATTTTAAAAAACAAAAAAATAAATCAATTAGTGATGTTATACTTACTCCTTAAGTACAAGGACTTGATACCCTTAGATTTTTCACATGTTGACCTTAAAAACACCCAAACCTGTGGCTAGCTACTAGGTATCACAAATAGAGTTGAGAGACCCAACTATATGGATCAGAGTGTCCTCAAACCAGGTGTATCTTGTTTAGTTCACAGAGTGTCTAAAAAAATTTCAAGTTGACATATACATGTTAGAAAACTTACATTAAAAAATCCTAATTTCCTGACTCTATAGAAAAAATCAAAGATCTGACTACCTTTAGACAGAATACATGCAGTTCCTTTGCCCTGACTGACCCATTTTACTTATGTAAGTTATCTGCCTGGAAAGCAGGCTTGAGCTTTGCCTACTGATTTGACCTCTGCTTGAACAATTCCCATTATGGAAATGGTCTGTCTCACAAGACAACCCAATCTATTATTAGACAGTTCAAATAGTTAGAAAGTTTTCCCTCATATTGAATAAAACTCCATTTTTGTGAAACTTACACTGAATTTACCAAAGTTCACCATCTGATCTGTTTTAACACCTAAATCTAAATGACACCACTTTGATTATGAGCATACAGTCATCTGTTTCCCCTAAGACTCGTCATTCCAGACTAAATACTCTAATTATTTTAACCTTCCACTTATGTCAGTGATTCTCAACACTTGGGCCTTCCTGGTCATTTTCTTCTGAATATGATCTAGATACTAATGACAAAAACAGAATTGCCACAGCCTTCTTTGTCATGATGAAATTAATATCCCCATCAAAATGGAGTATAAGTCACAACTTTCCCTTTCTGTCTATTACTATTTTTTTTGCCTTATTTTGATACATTTCACTATTATCTTGATGTCCTGCCAGAGTAATACAGATATATATCAGAAATTGGGGGCAGGAGGAGAAGGGGACAACAGAGGGTGAGATGGCTGGATGGCATCACTGACTCGATGGATGTGAGTCTGAGTGAACTCCGGGAGTTGGTGATGGATAAGGAGGCCTGGCGTGCTGCGATTCATGGGGTCAGAGTCGGACACGACGGAGCGACTGAACTGAACTGATGAATGTCAGGGACAGGATCCATAATATATTCACTCTGTTCACACTACATCCATTATAGATTCATCATGATGTGCCCTCTGAGTGTGATACATAAATAAGTAAGCACTGCTTGTATACTGTTATTTAAAATAGGTGAGTGGACAGAGACAATAATTGACATGAGGTGAGTTAAGACAGGAAGATTGTGTGTGTGCATATAGATGGAAAAGCATTTTCCCTACATTTTAATATAATTTTTATACATATAGGAAAATAAAATGTCAGAGGCTTAAATAAGCTGACATTAATTAGGAAAATGACAGCCTGAAAATACAAGTGACTTGCCAATGGTCACAGAGATAACTGTTGACTGAGCAGACCTAGGATCCACATTTTTTGGCTCTAGTTTTCTCTCCTTTTGATATACAGATATGTGCTCTGATAACCTTCTAATGATTTCTCAAGATAAATGTATAGTTAATGAATCTTTAACAATGTTACAGCTCTAGAGAAAGGCATTAAGTTGAACCTATGAAGAACTGAGCTGCATACATGTAAGAACTATAATCCCAAACTTACAAATCATCTTCATCTATCCAGTGTTCAAAAGTTCAGGAAACTGCTTCTAGAAGGTAGAGGAATACATGAAATATTAAATTTCTGGTAATAATTTTTGCTATTGCCCCAAAATGTGTATATTAAACTTATTTCACTATATTTCACATGTGAAAAGGTCAAGACTTTGCCTAAAGGTTAGTGACTTTTAAACTTCCATAGGAATTTCCTATTTTTTCTAAAATCTCACATAGAATTCTCACGTTGATTTCCACCTCGCTGAAAGAGAAGTTATGCTCTAACCAGAAGTCCGAACCGAACATAAATCTTTATTTAAGACATCTGTGTTAAAACAAGCATAATGAAGATTTATGGATACCTGAACAGAGAAAACGTCAAGTGATCAATTAAGATATACTTTGAGGTATACAATTATAAGGCAACACCAAAGGAAAGTAAATCAAACTCCTTAAAAGAAGATAAAAACGGATCATCCTGCTATACACAAATATCTGAAGTCAAAATAATAAGGTCAATAACTATGACACTGAATTACTGCATTAACCTCGAGAGCTGCAACAGTTACTCCAGGGGGTTTCAGTCAACAAATTGCAAGACACGATGGCTAGAAATCAGTGCAGTGGCCGCTGTGAGTTACAGCGAGGGGACCACTAGTGCACTTGATGGATACTGTACATTTCACTGGGAGTTGACACTGACTAAAAAGTTCCCAACAACTGAATCCTTTGCTCCTGGAAATATGTCATCATTGCAGGGAAGATCCCCTTGCTTACTTCATTGTCTCACCAAAACCATGTATTCTGTGAATCTCAAAGTGAAGCCTGATTTAAAATGAGAATCATCCCTGATTTGACTTTAAATCTACTATCATATTTACATTTATGATGTTTCATTTTCAAAACTTGATTTTACCTGAATTAATATATCAAGATACTTGCTAAAAAGCACAAAGAGTAAAAAGGCAGCCCACAGAATGGGAGAAAATATTTGCAAATCATATATCTAATTAAGGAGGATAACATACAGAGTAGAGAGGGAACATCTACAATAAATAGCATATATATATACACATATAGCACCAAAAAACAATTACTTAGGTATGAAATCTAACTAAATACATACAAGACCTAAGTGATGAAAACTATAAAACTTCGATGAACAAAATCAAAGAATAAGTAAATAGAGAAATATTTCTTGTTCATGGATAGGAAGACTCAATGTTGTAAACATTTCAGCTCTTTCCAACTAGATCTACAGAGTCAATGCAATCCCAATCAAAATCCCAGAAAATTATTTTATGAATATCAACAAACTGATTCTAAAGTGGGAATCCGTTTAGATATGGGAAGGTAAAAGACCCAGAATAGTAAATTCAGCATTGAAAGAGAACAACAAAGTTAGAGGTCTGATGCTATATTCATTTTCAAGATTCACTGTAAAAATTTACACAACATTATAAATCAATTTCTCTCTCTTTTTTAAGGACTTACTGTAAGGCTCCAGTAGTCAAGACAGTGCAGTATTGTAGAAATAACTGACAGATCAATAAAACAAACTAGAGAGTCAAGAAATAGACCCCAAGTAAATATAACACCATGCATGAACCCTAATGTAAACTATGGATTTAGGGTGATTATGATGTGTCACTGTGGATTCATCCTTGGGAATAAAAAATGTACCATTCTGTTGAGTGATGCTGATAATGGGAAAAACTATTCATGTGTGGGAACAGTAGGTATATGGAAAATTCAGTCCAGTTACATACTTGGTACCTTATTGCTGCTGCTGCTGCAGCTAAGTCACTTCAGTCGTGTCCACCTCTGTGCAACCCCATAGGCGGCCGCCCACCAGGCTCCACCATCCCGGGATTCTCCAGTCAAGAACACTGGAGTGAGTTGCCAATTCCTTCTTCAATGCATGAAAGTGAAGTCGCTCAGTCGTGCCCGACCCTCAGTGACCCCATGGACGGCAGTGGTACCTTATTAGGGGATACTCAAAAACTAGGCTTAGGGCTTCTCTGATGGTACAGTGGTTAGGAATCTGCCTTGCAATGCTGGCGACACTGGTCAGATCCCTGATCCCATGTGCTGCAGAACAACCAGGCTCATGAGCTGTAACTACTGACCCAGCATTCTAGAGCCCAAGAAGAGCAGCTGCTGAAGCCCATGTGCCTAGAGCCCACGCTCTACAAGAGAAGCCATTGCAATGAGAAGCCTGCACACCCCAAGGAAGAGGAGCCCCCACTCGCCAAACTAGAGAAAGCCTGTGCACAGCAACAGAGATCCACCACAGCCAAAGTAAATAAATAAATAAATCTAAAAAAAAAAAACAACTGACTTAGCTGGGGGGTTATTAACTTGAATGCCTGAATGTGGCCTTTCCATATAGTGTGAGCATCATCAAAGCATGGCTTCTTCAGGATCATCAGACATCTAGCACTGTGGCTCAAGGCTCCAAGTGTTCCAGAAAACAAGACAGAGGCTGCATGGTCTTTTATAGTCTAATGTTTGCAGTCACGTCATATCATTTATATCTTTGTCTTTGGTCAAAGTGTCACAACCTTACTCAGATTCAAGAGGAGGGACCCTAGACCCCATCTCTTGATGGCAGAAGTGTCAAAGTATTCATGACCATGTTTTAAAGCCATCACAGATTCAAAAGCCCCTATTCCAGGTCATATCACAATTATATGATATTTAGTTCTAGGGATTTATACATTGTTATTACTGAAGAAAGTAGGAAAGAGGTAGGTAACTGACACAAACTTACTCTAATAATGCAGCCTTAAAAAATGAAAGCGTATATAACTCTAAGACATTTTCATTTGAAACACAATGCCAACCTAAGATTATTTTTAAACCGTCAATTCATTTAAAGCATAAGATGTTTACACATTTTTGTTCTTAATGAGAAATGCACCTAAAATAGAGTAAAAGTCACAGCAGAGACCAGTGCTGAAATTGTTGGCATCTGAATAACAAAAGGACAAAGAGATGATGGATGAGAGTATGTATATTAGCAAGTACCAGGCACTGTTAATAGCCACTTGCCTGCTTTGAAGGGCAATACTGGATTTACTCCAAAGTCTTTACAAGGAGGAAAGCAACAGTGGCTGAACAAGCAAAACCCCTCAGGAGTTTAGACCAAACTTGGAGGGTTATAAATAGAGATGCCCTAAACCCCTCCACAGACAAAGGTAAACCCATCAATAAAACTAAATGTGAGGGGGGGAAAGCAGCCTGAAAAATTCCAAAGGAAAAAAAGAAGCTTAGAAAAAAATTAAGAAAAGCCTAGGCTATTCTTCCATGTGAAGAAGACCATCTTATTAGTCATGGCAAAGGGAAATGTAAAGGGTATTGTTTTTATGGCCCACTGAGGATATTTTCTTAAGGCATTAAAAATTACTATGAAGGTAAGTAAATAAAACAATTGAGGACCGTCAGGTTTTTTTTCTAACTACAAAAGAAAACAATGAAACAGAATTTAGAAGAGTTGTAATTACTAATTGAACCCCCTTGAAACTAACAACATAATAATTTATAGTGCAAGTTTAGTGTTTGTCAATAGAATGACTGGAAAAGTGATCATGGCTTACTAAAAAATTGTCAACTTCCAGATTGTTTTATGGTTATTTTCCTATCCTATGCGCTGTAACAACTGTTTCAAACTGAACGTTGCCTATAAAGAAACAAATTTGCTTTTAAGATCTACTCTATAATTTCACATAAACATTTAGGAAAGACAGAAATGTGAATTGATATAAAAAGAGTTGCTTTATCCATTTTTTATCAACTAGAAATTCATACTGAGTCACTTCAGTATTACAGTAAAAAAAAAAAAGTACAGTTGTTTATAATAATGACTGCAAAGCTCTGAAAGATAGTGAAGTGACTTCTGAGTCATCAAAAGAAAAACAAGAAAGTTGGCTGGTGAAAGATTATGAAGGACATCAAATACCAGCCTAAGGCATTTAAGTTTCATTTGATGGGCAAAAGGGAGACATTGAAAGTATTTGAACAAGGCAATGACATTACCAAAACAGCCCTGTAGGAAAATTAAACTGGTGGTAAAAGGCAATTCAGATTTTAATAAGGAATGACTGAAGACCAGCTAGGAAGCTATTGAAATAACACAGTAAAGGGGAAAAAAAAAAGAAGTCCCTTAACTAGGTTTTGTGATCATGAAAAGAGAGTGATGGCAAATATATTGTCCCACTTTGCTTGGGACTGAGGAGTTTCTGAGGATGTGAAAAGTTCAGTGCTTAAACTAGAAGAGTGCTATGAACACCAGGATGATTAGTCACCCTAGTTAGATGTTAGGGCAATGAAAGAAGAGTCATTTTTTGGTTCCAGGGAGGTAGAACTGGGATGATCATTGAAAAACTCCTTCTAATAACTAGAAGCTTAGCTTAAACAAAATGCCTTCACTTATAGCTACTCCAAATAATCATAATTAATTTGGATCAAATTAATTAATAATCTACCATTAATTTGAATCAAAAGGTATGGACACTGAAAATGAATGGATAACTTTCTAGAAGACTTTCTTATATTTTACTTGAGTAAGGTACAGCAGGACAGAATCCAGAAACCTGAGAAAGTTACCAAAAAAATGTTAAATGAGAGAAAATGTTAAATATAGCCTAAAAATTAAGTCAGTGATTCAAAGGATGAGGCAGTGTTGGCTACAGATACAAGGAGCTGAGTATGAGTTGGGAAGCTGAGTCAAGAAAAAGCAATGGAGCAGGGGCAGGAAACAGGGCTTCATGAAGAAACGCATGTAGGGGGCAGTCAGCATCAAATCTTAGCAAATTTCACTCAAGTTCAAGCTCTGACCTCACCCAGTTTCATGCTCCAACTGTGGCTTATTGTCTATTCATTTCTAATGGAAACTACTTACAAGAATAAGAATATTTCTCTTTCTTGTAATTTATTTCTTCACCCTTTACTTCCTTTACTAGCATCAGTCATTTATAACTCTTTTCCAAAACCCTCAACAAAGAACTATTGTGGTGGCAAGATTGTATTTTTAAGTTTTATGCTTCATGTTACTTGTTTCCACTAGTTTCTCCTTCCTTTTAACCATTCCACCTTTTAGTTAGGACATTCTCTAGTCACTGCCTCAGTGAAGGATGTCAAAACAGAATGACAGAGAAGAGTGGGTGAGAGGGAGTGTAACTCCATATTTATTGTTTCCGCTGTCTAGTATTTAATACTTGGAGAAAGGTGAAGATGATAGATTTTAGAGATTTTGGAGATGATGATGATGGTGGTGGTGGTGGTGATGATGATGATGAAAGAGGAGAGCAGACTGATTGCAGATTGATAGATAAGATTAATAGATATAGATCTGTAATCTGTAAGCATCCCAAATTCTGGAATGTAAAGTAGAGAGAGGAAAGACTGCAATGAACTGAGGAGGGGTGGAGATAGTGGAGGCAGGGAGAGGCTCAGCACAGACCCGGAGAGATTACAGTGAGAAAAGCAGTGCTGCATCCCAACCCTTCGAACCTCTAAAAGTGTCCACTTGTTTTAGGACATGAGCTAGCACCCACCACTGTTATTCTATTCAGAAACCTGGGAAAACTCCTTGACTACTCTCCTCCACATCCTAGCCCTACAGATCCTGTTTCTAAGTATCTCCTGAATCAGTCATCTTCCTACCATTCCCACCAACACTACTTCAGTCCATCTCAATCAGTCCATGCCAGCCCACATCTTTCCTTGTTACAGCAGCCTCCTAACTGGAGGCTCTTGCTAGTCTCCAATACATTAGTTTCTCTTATGGACTTTGTTGTTGATTGGTACATCAACCTTAGTTTAGACTGGTAATAATCATTATTTTTGTTTAGTCTAATCATTCTTAAAAAGGGGGTTTAGTAGTAATACCTGACACACCAATTATACGGAGGATTCACGAGTTAATACCTTTAAAGAATGCTCCCTTGGTAGCTTGTTACCCAGTAACACCCTGTGTGTGTTGTCATCATTGTTGCTATTATAATTTATTACAATTATAATACTTAGACTTTTTTTCCTACCACTCACTGGTCAAAGTTTGAAACTAACTTAGGAAGAGGATTTGGCTGAATCTGACTGAAGGTGAGCTAACTTAAACCAAAGAGTACGCACCAGAAGTTCAAGCCCAAAAGTACCACTGGACTCACAGGGTCCCAGGATGAGGCTCTCAGAAGCATTATGATTCAAAGCAGCTGTCTTTTTTTCCCATTTCCCAAACCCACACTAGCTTTTGTTCCTGCCTCTCATTATATCTGTTTCATTCTCTCTATGATAACTGACTTTCTTTGCTGAATTTTCATGATGCTTATGAAAGCAAATGCCTAAGATTTCCTACACGTGTTCTCAATTCAAGTTCCCAACAAAAAGAGTTTTCAAAACTTTTGTGAACCTAGAAATGACTGGTCATCTTGGGGCAGGTGAGAGTCTAAGAAGGGCTGTAGGCAGGGCACACAGCCTGACTAATGTGCCTCTTCATCCTGACTCCAAACTATGCTTCCAACCATGTCTCCTACCACTTTCCTGCAAAGTAGATATGGCTCCTGCCACACTGGATGACTCATCTCTCACAAGGGCTGTATCTGTCAGCCACTGCGCCCTTCCACGTTCATTGTTCCTTCCATCTGAATGTTCTACCCCCTACCTAACCAACCTCTACTGATCCTTTCAAGTCAACCCAAAACCACCATCTTGATGATACTTTCACTTCCTTTGTATGTACTGAAAATGACTTTGTGTATTCTCCAACTATAGCTCCAAACATGTTGTATAAAATCATATATTAATTTTTTTCTGAACTTCTTCATGGCAGGGATCCTTATTTTTCATTCCTCTGTATATATTCAGAACTTAGATAATTTGTTGATTGAACATGTAAATGAAAACTATATTTTTTCTTACAAAATTATTCATCTAGTTTACTCAAGAGACTCAATCTGAGCTTATAAAAGGTTTCAATGAATATTTTAAAAGTACTGTTATAAAAAACTTTTCAGCATACACAGTAATGAAACTAAAGCTAATAATTTATTAAATGAGTATTCTGATAGATCTGTTTTAATTGTTATTAGATATAAGCATATTTGTTTCATGTAAATAGACACTGACAAAATGGTTTTAACATTGTGCAGAAACAGTTTATTTCATTTAAACTAATCATTCACCTGGCTTTCAATTCACCTTATATTTTAAGAATAATGGATCTTTTTCAGAAATGATCCAGGAGTGACTTTCTCGTGCCTGAGTAAGTTGTAATACTGAACACACGAGTCCATTTTAATAACTGTGCTCCGTCTGTCCCTCTTTGTGATGAAACTAAATTTGCATGCTGTTTTTCAAAACTAACCGGTGCTTTTAAAGTCATTTCTGTTGAGGATATATTTGTCTCTTTAGCATTATTGCATATCAGTCCTCAGAACTGCCTTGAATCTTTTCTGTCTCCCTTCTCTTTCCTGTCTCACTCTGTTTCTTCTAAACTGTGACTGAAGTCTAGCAACACCTGCTGTTTGATCCTTCTGTTCTGATGACCTAAACATTTTTATTCTTCTTTCTATACCCTGTACTCTGAAATGAGTGTCCCACAACATCCGCTCAACTTCCCAGCCATTGAGAGCACAGTTGTCCCTCAAAATCCACAGGGTATTGGGTGGAAGACTGTCATTCAGTTCAGTTCAGCCACTCAGCTGTGTCCAACTCTTTGCGACCCCATGGACTGCAGCACTCCAGGCTTCCCTGTCCATCACCAACTCCAGGAGCTTACTCAAACTCATGTCCATCGAGTTGGTGTCCATCGAGTTGGTGCCCATCGAGTCGGCAAGACTGTCGATGGGTACCAAAACTCAAGGATGCTCAAATCCCTTATATAAAAAGGCATAGCACAGTTGGCCTGTGTATCCATGGATTCCACATCTGCAGATACGTGGGATGATTGTACACTTTTTCACTTCATTAGCTGAAATACTAGCAGATGTGCTTGAATGTTTTCTCTGGCTTCTTGTGCCTAGTGATCCCATGACAAAAACTCACTCCAGCTGGATGTGCTCCTTGCAATTGGGCCCCAGATCCAAGCACAATGAGCCCAAGTGAACCTAATGCAAAATCTAGAGCTCGCCACCTAACCCAGACCTGTAAGGATGCTGCTCTGCTGCTGCTAAGTCGCTTCACTCGTGTCCGACTCTGTGCGACCCCACAGACGGCAGCCCACTGGGCTCCGCCATCCCTGGGACTCTCCAGGCAAGAACACTGGAGTGGGTTGCCATTTCCTTCTCCAATGCATGAAAGTGAAAAGTGAAAGGGAAGTCGCTCAGTTGTGTCTGACTCAGCAACCCCATGGACTGCAGCCTACCAGGCTCCTCCGTCCATGGGAGTTTCCAGGCAAGAGTACTGGAGTGGGATGCCATTGCCTTCTCCAGTAAGGATGAGCCCATCCCAAATCAGATCTTCCTGTTTACCTGCAGAACTTACAGCAAGACAGTAAATTCTCATTGTTGAAAGTCACTGTGTTTTTAGATCATTTGTTACCAATAATTGTGGTAAGAGCTGGCTGATATAAAATTCTTCCTGGCACTATCACTCTTTTTGATTCTAAAGCATTTTTAAAAGTCCTCAAATTTATGGAATTTTAAGCATCTCTCCCAAGACTTACATGACTTACATATGTAATGAGGAGATAAAAGAGTTAATTGTAGTCATAATTGAGCAACTCTGTGTCAGACATTATTTATATGCATTATTTCTATTTCACCATTTTACAGGTTAAAAAAAAATGATTCAGAAAATTTAGATAATTTCCTCAAGGTCATGATTCTAGTGAGCTTCAGGACTGAAGCTCAACCCTAGGTTTCTACCTTCTCCGCTCTTACACTGAACATTATCATTTATGCTGTCAATTAAAGTGACAGTCACCAGAATTACTGTTATGTTCTGATGTAGTTTCTGATCAATAGGTGATGGGTAGCAAATGACTTAGACTCCCTTCATATAAAAAACTGAAAATATTTAAATCATTTAAATTACACACATAAGCATAATTTGACTTTTTTTTAAATTTAGAATTTTAAGCTATTATGGAAGTTGTCAAAGCAGGTTTGGAAGATGGTTTTTATTTGTAGTGTTTCAAAAGCAGAGTGTGTTTAAAATAAAGTAGACTTAATCATTCTAGGCTTTTCTTGTAACATGCCCTGTGATGAACAGTTGTGTTGTTGCACAAAACAACTCAGATTTGAGAAAGACCAAATGACTGTTATTTTACCATTATGTAGAAAAACATGTTTGAAAATACAACATAAAAATGCTCCAAACAACAACTTTGTGAAATTATAGTTGAAAGATACCAATTGAAAGTAATTTACTCTTTGATTTTTAGTCCTCTCACCATCCAAACAAAAACTTCTGTTTTGGGTGATTGGGTTGGTTTGGTTGGTTTTCATTCAGGCATGTTTTATAAATACCATGAATTCTCTAATATAGGGAAAATCTAGAAAAACAGAAGACAGTAAGTTTTATAACTCAAACTGTCATTGATAGGCCACCGAGTAGTCATGAGCCAAAATATCTAATCATTCTGAGCAACGATCTACAGAAATATTTCATAAGAATAAAACAACAATGTTGTGGTGTTGCATCATCCTGTCTTGATATGCTAAAAGGTAGAACATTATAAAAATGCCAACACAGCTAGTTTTCTACTAGGTTTTACAACACATGGCATATCAAAACCCTAGATATTCGGGTGTCAGAGTTTAGATATTTAAGCTAGCAGAGGTTGAAATTTGTAATATGGATAAAAGTCAAAGTTAGCAGGGAAGTCATAAATTAGGCGTGATGTTGAGAGCAACTCAAATTTGCTGGGGATCAGGGGAGAATCCAGGGCATGTGAATGAAAAATGAGTGCTATATTCATTTTGTGATGATTAGCTACTGCAACAAATAAGTGCTAAATTTTCTATATCTTTGCTGCTACTGCTGCTAAGTCACTTCAGTTGTGTCCGACTCTGTGCGACCCCATAGACGGCAGCCCACCAGGCTCCCCAGTCCCTGGGATTCTCCAGGCATGAACACTGGAGTGGGTTGCCATTTCCTTCTCCAGTGCATGAAAGTGAAAAGTCAAAATGAAGTCTCTCAGTCGTGTCCAACTCTTACCGACCCCATGGACTGCAGCCCACCAGGCTCCTCCATCCATGGGATTCTCCAGGCAAGAGTACTGGAGTGGGGTGCCATTGCCTTCTCCAATTGAGATATATATATATGCATGCTCAGTCATGCCTGACTTTTTGTGACCCCTTGGACTGTGGCCCACTAGGCTCCTCTGTCCATGGTATTTTCCAGGCAAGAATACTGGAGTGGGTTGCCATTTCCTACTCCAGGTGATCTTCCCAACCCAGGTATCAAACCCATATTTCTTGCATCTCCTGCACTGGCAGGCGAATTCTTTACCACTGCACCACTTGGGAAGCCTATATATATGTATATGATTAGTTTAATACATAATTACATATATTGTATTATTTTAATACATATTATTTTAATATATATATATATATATATAATTTTCAGTATCAGTATTGGGTTATGAAAGTTTTTTGCTCCCTGACAGTTCAGTGTGAGTGATCCTGGTGGTGATGGAGACACAAACCCCTGCTTTTGGATGTCTCCACATCCCTCAGGGCCCCAAAGCCTGATTCAAGAGTCCTCAGAAAGAGAGAGAACATGGAACAAATGCACTCCCTTCTTTACCACTTTGACCCTGAAGTGATAATCATTTGAACACACATTTTCATGTGAGAAATGGTTGCAAAGGAGGGTGAGAAATGCATTCTAAGCCAGGCAGTCCATGATGAATCTATAAAAAAATTACATGAAATTTGGTGGAAAGTTTGCTATATTTTTTCAGAAAATTTTTACTAAATTTCATTATGTGTATACCATTATGGAAAGAACTATGAAGCTATAAATATTGTTTTCTTCCTTCAAGCAGCATATAATCTAAATGGGAAAACAAGACAGATTCATGGTATATGTTGTGGGCTTTTATATCATCAATTTTTAATTATTCAGAGTACTATTTTAGATTTGGACTGCTAGAAACTGTTTCTTTTAGACATATTTTTAATATTCTTTTCTCCCAGTTTTATTGAGATGTGATTGACTTATATAGCATTGTATAGGTTTAAGGTGTACAGCAAAATGATCTGACTTACATGCATCATGATATGGTGATCACAATTAGTACATTACATCCTTAGTACTTATTTATCTTTAACTGGAGGTTTGTACACTTTAATTTTCTTCATTCAATTCTGCTCCTGCCACCTCCCACCTCTGGTAAATTCAATGTACTCCTTAACTACTTAGTGTAGATGCAGATGATTGTAACCTTTAAGGTTGTTTAAACTTCATACTAGCCTTATACATGGTTAATCTGCTACCTTTACTATATATTTGCCTTTACTGATGAGATTTTACCTTTTGTCATTTTCAAATTTCTGGTTTGGGCCTTTTCTTTTCCAGTTGGAGAAGTCCCTTTAAATTCTCGTAAACTTGGTTTTATGGTGTTAATTCTTTTATCTCTTGCTTACCTGTGAAACTCTTTGTCTCTCTTTCAAGTCTGAAAAATAAACTTGCCAGGTAAACTATCCTTGGTTGTAGAGTGTTTCCTTTCATTACTTTTTTTTTTAATTTATTCTAATTGGAGGCTAATTACTTTACAATATTGTATTGATTTTGCCATACATCAACATAAATCTACCACGAGTGTACACATATTCCCCATCCTGAACCCCCCTCCCTTCTCCCTCCCCGTATCATCACTCTGGGTCATCCCAGTGCACCAGCCCCAAGCATCTAGTATCATGCATCGAACCTGGACTGGCGATTCGTTTCTTATATGATGTTATACATGATATTATACTTGTTTCAATGTCATTCTCCCAAATCATCTCACCCTCTCCCTCTCCCACAGAGTCCAAAAGACTGTTCTATACATCTGTGTCTCTTTTGCTGTCTCCCATACAGGGTTATCGTTATCATCTTTCTAAATTCCATATATATGCGTTAGTATACTGTATTGGTGTTTTTCTTTCTGGCTTACTTCACTCTGTATAATAGGCTCAGTTTCATCCACCTCATTAGAACTGATTCAAATGTATTCTTTTTAATGACTGAGTAATACTCCATTGTGTATATGTACCACAGCTTTCTTATCCATTCATCTGCTGATGGACATCTAGGTTGTTTCCATGTCCTGGCTATTATAAACAGTGCTGCGATGAACACTGGGGTACACGTGTCTCTTTCAATTCTGGTTTCCTCGGTGTGTACGCCCTTTGAATATATTGTCCCACTCCGTTCTGGCCTAAAGAGTTTCTGCTAAAAAGTCAGTTGATAACCTTAGGAGAGTTCCTCTGTATGTAACTAGTTGCCTTTTCCTTGCGGCTTTTAATGTTCTCTCTTTATCTTTAAATTGTGCCATTTTAATTACAATGTATCTTGGTGTGATCATCTTTAGGTTCATCTTGTTTGGGACTCTCTGTTTTTCCTAGACCTGGATGCCTGTTTTCTTTCCCAGATAAGGAAATTTATCAGCAATTATGTCATCAAATATGTTCTCTGCCTTTTTCTTTCTCTCTTCTCCTTCTAGGACCTCTATAATGTGAATGTTAGTATTCTTGATATCATTCCAGAAGTCTCTGAAGCTGTCCTCATGCTTTTAATGCATTTTTCTTTTTCTCTGTTCATCTTGAGTGATTTCCAACACTCCAATATATTGATTTCTTCTACTGTATTTTCATTTTAATTATTTTCTTCATCTCTATTTCTTTCTTCTTTATATTTTCTAACTCTTTGTTAGAAAACTCTTCTCATCGTGTTCATCTATTCATCTCCTGAGTTCTCTGAGCATCTCTATAATCATTATTTTGAATTCTTTATTGGGTAGATTGCTTATCTTCATTTCACTTAGTTCTTCTGAGGTTTTATCTTGCTCCTTTGTTTAGAACATATTCCTATGTTGCTTCATTTTTACCTACTCTCTGTTTTACTTTTATGTATTTGGTAGATTAGTTACATTTTCCGATCTTAGAGAAGTGATCTAGTATAAGAAATCTCAGAGAGAACAAGATGGCAGAGGAGTAGGTGGACGTGGAATACATCTCCACAGATACATCAGGAATATATCTTCAGACACAGAACTGCACGTAGAACACCAGCTCAGAGCGGACAGGAATAGCTGACCAGGGGAAAGGATATATAGAACCATACAAAACTCAGTAGGACAAAGGAACTAGGGGGAAAAACACGAGTGTTAGTAGGACTAGACCTGCCCTCAGAGGGTGGGGGAACTGAAGCAGGAGTCCTATCCCCACAGCGGGCAATTGTCTGAGTCAGAGGAGAAACATTTAAGGCTGAGAATCAAACAGTTAATCTGTGACAGTGTAAATGGAATAAGAATCAGACAGTCCTTGTCACAGGAATGCTGGTCTCCTGGAGGCACAGCGGCTGGGTGCTGGAGTTTAGGGATTGCGGAACAATCCCAGGGCAAGGGCAACTGTTGAATGCAGAGAGATGGATTGAGGGGTTGTGCAGGAGAAGACTGTGGTGGGAAATGCCAGTGGAGGAAAGCCAGGCAGCCACGGAAGCAAGGCGATACTGCTGAGTCATGCATGGGGGTGGCGCCATCACCATACCCTCTCCCTACCTGCCAGCATCAGGCAGCTGAATAGGGAGGCTGGCCCATCAAATGCATGATGCACCGAACTAGAGTAGGACCCACCCAGGGTGCTCTTTAAGTGACTGATACACCAAACTACAGAGGAGGACCCCAGTCAGGGAGGTTCCTCTATGTGCCTGAGGCACCAAACAACAGAGAAGGGCCCCAGGCAAAGGAGCCCTCTAAGTGCCTGAATCGGAGAACCTATGGAAAGAGACTGGCCAAAGAGACCTTCTGAATGCCAGCTACAAGAGGCTCAAAAAAGATTCTGATAGGGCCATAACTCCTGCGGCGGAGGCAGTCCATGTCCCTGCACACTTGGCCGCCANAGGAGCCCTCTAAGTGCCTGAATGGGAGAACCTATGGAAAGAGACTGGCCAAAGAGACCTTCTGAATGCCAGCTACAAGAGGCTCAAAAAAGATTCTGATAGGGCCATAACTCCTGCGGCGGAGGCAGTCCATGTCCCTGCACACTTGGCCGCCAGGGTCCCCGCAAGCCAAGCATCTGCACCACCTTCACGTTCAACTCTCACTGGGGCAGAGCTACCACAGGCAAAAATAGTCTTGTGTCTATGCACACAAGGTCACTTTAGTGGTGTCCGACTCTTTGTGCCCCTGTAGACTCTGGCCTGCCAGGCTTCTCTGTCAGAGAGGGGGTTCTCCAGGCAAGAATACTGGAGCATATTGGCCAAAACTGATTGCCATACCCTTCTAGAGCGCTGCATTTCCTGCTGCCCTAGCCGCCAACCCCTCTGAGTACCTGGTGCTGCCAGAACTCTGTGACCCAAGCAGCTGCACCACCTCCATATCCGGCCCTCATACGGGCAAACCCAAGCCCTCCAGGGCAGCCTCAGGAGCTAAACCCCAGTGGACAACCCACATGTAGAGGTGGAAATAAATCCACAATTGAAACCCAGGGGCAAGTGTGGCTAAGAAAGAAGACCCAAAACCTTCCCACCAGCTGTACAAGCTGTTGATTAAATCCACACAATCAACTAAGCAGACTCTGTGTCTATGGAATATATAAAAGGTTGTTCAGAGCTCCCTCAAAAGAAAACACTAGTTCTGATAGCTGTGAACATTGGAGGCAAGAACAAACAGGAGTGGGACCAGATTAGAATCTGAGCTGCCTCCACAGCAGGTCCAGAGATCAGCACAGCATTGGAGGTCATCCTAGGGAGGCGAGGGGGACTGTGACTCCCAGGGAGGGAAAGGACTCTGACAGCAATGACTCAAGAAAAACATTTACTGATCTTATTTTTTAACTTGTTCTGTAGATTCTTTTGGATTTTTTTTTTCTTTCCCTTCCCCTCTGTTGTAGTTGTCAATTTTATTGGCACTAAGAAATCCAATTTAGCTATTGAGTTTTTTTTTTTTTTTTCTCGGTCACATTTTTTATTGTTGTCATAAACCTGTGCCTCTACTTGGGCTTTTGCAGGTCTATGGAGTTTTCCTCTTTTTTTTTTCTTTTCTCTTCTTATAATATCCATTCTTAAAACCTATTATCTTTTCTATATGCATTACTTTATTTGCTTTTCCTACTGTTCTTTTCCCCTTGCAGATAATCTTTAACATACATGTCTTCTTTATCTACCTCTATTTAACTTTGCATCTCTATTCTTTCTTTTCTTTCTCTCCTTGCTTCTTAACATATTTGTTAGTTTTATTTTCACTGCTTTATTCCCCAGTTGGCACCTTACTTTAGTTTTGTTTTCCAGTTTTTGCTTTAATTAGTTTCGTTCTGGTAAATATAATTTTTGGTTTTCTTTGTTTGCTAGGTCAATGTATTGCACTTTATTTTTGTTGGACTGTTTTGACCTTGCTTATGGGTGTGTGTATATGTGTGTGTGTGTGTGTGTGTTTGTGTATTAAGTCACACTTTCTATTGTTGTTATAAACCTCTGCCTCTATGTTGGGCTTTTAAGTTCTGTGGAGCTTTCCTTCTTTTCCTTTTTTCTTTCTTCTTACATATTTTTCCTTTTCTCTTTTCTATAACTTTAATTTTTAATTTTCTAAAACCTATTATATTTTTTCTTACATTTATTCCTTTGTTTGCCTTTCCTACTGCTCTTTTCCCCTTGCAGTTAATCTCTAATGTATATAAATCCTCATCATCTACCTCTATTTAACTTTGCATATCTATTCTTTCTTTTCTGTCTTTCCTTTCCTCTCAACATATTTGTTGGTTTTGTTTTCATTGCTTTATTCCCCACTTGGCACCTTGCTTTAGTTTTGTTTTCCAGTTTGTGCTTAAGTTAGCTTTGTTCTTAACTGGTAAATATAATTTTTTATTTCCTTTGTTCACCAGGTCAATCTACTGTACTTTATTTTTGTTGGATTATTTTCACTTTGCTCATGGGTGTATATGTGTATATTCCATTATTTAATTATTATTTGCCTAATTTGGTAACTTCCATTTGTCTGGGGTTCATCTTTCATTTTTCACTTTTGTATATTTCTTTTAATCTCATTTAATGCCATAACAAACCCTCATGGAATCTTTGTTCCTGACCAGAGATTAAGCCCTGAGCCTTTGGAAAGAGACCACTGACTCTAAGATCCTAGACTACCAAAGAACTAACCCTAGGAGTATCAAACACTGAGAACTCACACAAAGGAAACCACTTGAATACAAGACCTGGCATCACCCAATCACCAGTAACACCCTGTGCAGTATACCTCATCTGAACAACAAACAAAGCAAAAATACAAACCCAATCATCAGCAGACAGGTTAACCACCTCACTCAGCCTTGCCCATCAAAGGAAAAACAAACACCCAGGACTAATCTCACCATATATTAAGCTCACACAAACCACTGAACCAAACTCAGGAAGGCAGAAACCAAAAGGAAGAAAGTATTCGACCTTCATCAAGGAAATAATTCAACTTCCCTTGATGCCTGGGAAAAGGAGACCTCGAACACAATAACTTAAAAAAAATAATAATAATGAAAAGGCAGAGAAATACTGCACAAATGAAGGAATAAACTAGAAACACAAAAATCCAAATAAATGAAGAGGAAATAGGCAAACTACCTGAAAAGGAATGCAGAATAATGATAGTAAAGATGATGAAAACCCTTGAACACAAAATGGAGAAAACACAAGAAATCAATTAACAAAGACCTAGAAGAACTGAAGAATAAACATACAGAGACAAACAACACAATTATGAAATTATAAATACTCTAGAAGGAATCAATAGCAGAATATCTGAAGCAGAAGAACAAATCAGTGAGCTGGAAGATAAAATGTAGAAATAAATTCTGAAAGCAGAATAAAGTAAAAAGAATGAAAAGAGCTGAGGACAGTCTCAGAGACCTCTGGGACCACATCAAACAACATTCGAATTATAGGGGTCCCAGAAGAAGAAGAGAAAAAGAAAGGGTATGAGAAATTTTTTGAAGAGATTATAGTTGAAGATTTCCCCAACATGGAAAAGGAAATAGTCAACTGAGTCCAAGAGGCACAAAGAGTCCCATACAGGATAAACTCAAGGAGAAACACGCCAAGACACATACTAATCAAACTAACGAAGATTAAGCACAAAGAAAGAATATCAAAAACATCAAGGGAGAAGCAACAAGTAACACACAAGGGAAACCCCATACACTTAACAGCTGATCTTTTAGCAGAAACTCTGCAGGCCAGAAGAGAATGGCAGAATATATTTAAAGTAATGAAAGGGAAAAATCTACAACCAAGATTACTGGACCTGGCAAGGATCTCATTCAAAATTGATGGAGAAATAAGAAGCTTTTCAGACAAGCAAAAGTTAAGAGAATTCAGTACCACCGAACCAGCTTTACAGCAAATGTTAAATGGACTTATGCAGTCAAGAAATACAAAAGAACAAAAAAGATCTACAAAATCAACCCCAACAATTAAGAAAATGGCAATAGGAAAATATATATCAATAATTACTTTAAATGTAAATGAATTAAATGCTCCAACCAAAAGACACATACTGGCTGAATGGATACAAAAACAAGACCCATATATATGTTGTCTACAAGAAACCCACTTCAGACCTCAGGACACATATGGACTGAAAGTGAGAGGATGGAAATATATATTCCATGCAAATGGGAAGCAAAAGAAAACTCAAGTAGCAATCCTCTTATCAGACAAAATAAACCTTAAAATAAAGATTATAAGAGATAAGGAAGAACACTACATAATGATGATCAAGGGATCAATCCAAGAGAAAGACATAACAACTGTAAACATCTATGCACCCAACATAGGAACATCTCAATACATAAGACGAACACTAATAGACATAAAAGGAGAAACTGGCAGTAACACAATAAGAGTAGGAGACTTTAACACCCCACTCACACCAATGGACAGATCATCAAAACAAAAAATTAATAAGAAAACATAAGTCTTAAATGATATATTAGATGTGAGGGATCTCATTGATATTTTCAGGACATTCCATCCAAATGCAGAAGAATCACCTTCTTCTCAAGTGCACATGGAACATTCTCCAGGATAGACCACATCATGGGTCAGAAATCAAACCTCAGTACATTTAAGAAAATTTAAATTGTATCAAACATCTTCTCCAACCATAATGCTATGAGACTAGATATCAGTTACAAGAAAAAAAAACTGTAAGGAACACAAACACATGGAGATAAAACAACACATTTCTAAATAACCAACAGGTTACTGAAGAAATAAAAGGGGAACTCAGAGAATTTCTAGAAACAAATGACAATGAAAACACAACAACTCAAAACCTATGGGATGCAGTGAAAGCAGTTCTAAGAGGGAAGCTTATAGCAATACAATCCTACCTCAAGAAACAAGAAAAATATCAAATAGACAACCTAACTTTACAACTACAACAACTGGAAAAAAGAAGAACAAAAAACCCCAAAATTAGTAGAAGGAAAGAAATCATAAAGATCCAGTCAGAAATAAATGAAAAAGAAATGAAAGAAACAGTAAAGATTAATAAACTAAAAGTTGGTTCTTTGAGAAGATAAATTTAACAAACCTTTACCCAGACTCATCAAGAAAGAAAAAGAGAAGAATCAAATCAACAACATTAGAAATGAAAAAGAAGAAGTTACATCAGACAATACAGAAATACAAAGGATTATAAGAGACTATTATGAGCAAGTATCTGGCAAAAAAATGGATAACCTGAAAGAAATAGACAGATTCTTACAAAAGTTCAATTGTCCAAGACTGAACCAGGAAGAAATAGAAATTATGAACAACCCAATTACAAGCATTGAAGCAGTGATCAAAAATCTCCCAAACAACAAAAGCCCAGGACCAGATGGCTTCACAGGAGAATCCTATCAAACATTTAGAGAATAGCTAATGCCTATCCTTCTAAAACTCTTTCCAAAAGTTGCAGAGGAAGGAACACTTCCAAACTCATTCTATGAGGCCACCATCACCTTGACTCCAAAATCAGACAAAGACAACACAAAAAAAGAAAACTACAGGCCAATATCACTGAACATAGATGCAAAAAATCCTCAACAAAATTTTAGCAAACACAATTCAGCAACACATCAAAAAGCTTATACACCATGATCAACTTGGGTTTATTCCAGGAATGTAAGGATTATTCAATATACACAAATCAATCAATGTGATACACCATAGTAACAAACTGAAAGATAAAATCCATATGATAAATTTCAGTAGATGCAGAAAAAGCCTTTGACAAAATTTAGCACCCATTTATGATTAAAACTCTTCCAAAAATGGGCATAGGACCTACCTCAACATAGTAAAGGCCATATATAATAAGCCTTCCTTGGAAGAAAAGTTATGTCCAACCTAGATAGCATTTTCAAAAGCAGAGACATTACTTTGCCGATTAAGGCCCGTCTAGTCAAGGCTATGGTTTTTCCTGTGGTCATGTATGGATGTGAGAGTTGGACTGTGAAGAAGGCTGAGAGCCGAAGAATTGATGCTTTTGAACTGTGGTGTTGGAGAAGACTTTGGAGAGTCCCTTGGACTGCAAGGAGATCCAACCAGTCCATTCTGAAGGAGATCAGCCCTGGGATTTCTTTGGAAGGAATGATGCTAAAGCTGAAACTCCAGTACTTTGGCCACCTCATGCGAAGAGTTGACTCATTGGAAAAGACTCTGATGCTGGGAGGGATTGGGGGCAGAAGGAGAAGGGGACGACCAAGGATGAGACGGCTGGATGGCATCACGGACTCGATGGATGTGAGTCTGAGTGAACTCCGAGAGATGGTAATGAACAGGGAGGCCTGGCGTGCTGTGATTCATGGGGTCGCAAAGAGTCAGACACGACTGAGCAACTGAACTGAACTGAACTGAACAGCAAACATTATTGTCAATGATGAAAAACTGAAAGCATTCCCCCTAAGATCAGGAACAAGACAAGGGTGTCCACTTTCACCACTATGATTCAACATAGTTCTGGAAGTCCTAGCTACAGCAATCAGAGAAGATAAAAGAAATAAAAGCAATCCAGATCAGAAAAGAAGAAGTAAAGCCCTCACTGTTTGTAGATGACATGATACTGTACATAGAAAATGCTAAAGATAGTATCAGAAAACTACTAGAGCTAATCAGTGAATTTAGCAAAGTTGCAGGATACAAAACCATACTCAGAAATCACTTGCATTTCCATATACTAACAATGGAAAATAAGGAAGAGAAATTAACGAATCAATCCCATTCACCATTGAAACAAAAGAATTAAATATCCAGGAATAAACTTACCTAAGGAGACAAAAGAATAGTACACAAAAAATTATAAGACATTATTGAAAGAAATCAAAGATGACATAAACAGATGGAGAGATATTCCATATTCCTGGGTCAGAAGAATCAATATTGTGAAAATGACTCTGCTACCAAGTGCAATCTACAGATTCAATGTGATCCCTATCAAATTACCAATGGCATTTTTCACAGAACTAGAACAAAAAAATTCACAATTCATAGGGAAACACAAAAGACCCCAAATAGCCAAAGCAGTCTGGAGAAAGAAGAATGGAGCTGGAAAATCAACCTTCCTGACTTCAGATTATACTACAAAGCTACAGTCATCAAAACAGTATGGTACTGGCACAAAAACAGAAATATAAAACAATAGAACAAGATAGAAAGCCCAGAAATAAACCCACACACCTACGGGTATCTTATTTTTGACAAAGGAGGCAAGAATATACAATGGAGCAAAGACAGCCTCTTCAATAAATGGTGCTGGGAAAACTGGACAGCTACATGTAAAAGAATGAAATTAGAACACTTCCTAACACTACACACAAAAATAAAGTCAAAATGGATTAAAGAACTAAATATAAGACCAGAAACTATAAAACTCTTAAAGGAAAACAAAGGCAGAACACTGCTGCTGCTGCTGCTACTAAGTCGCTTCAGTCGTGTCCGACTCTGTAGGACCCCATAGACGGCAGCCCACCAGGCTTCCCCGTCCCTGGGATTCTCCAGGCAAGAACACTGGAGTGGGTTGCCATTTCCTTTTCCAATGCACAAAAGTGAAAAGTGAAAGTGAAGTCACTCAGTCGTGTCTGACTCTTTGCAACCCCATGAACTGCAGCCCACCAGGCTTCTCCATGAATAGGACTTTCCAGGCAATGGTACTGGAGTGGGGTGCCATTGCAATGACACAAATCAAAGCAAGATCCTCTATGACCCACCTCCTAAAGTAACAGAAATAAAAACAAAAGTAAACAAGTGGGACCTGAGTAAACAGAAAAGCTTTTGCACAGCAAAGGAAACTATAAGCAAGGTAGAAAACACAGCTTTCAGAATGGAAGGAAATAATAGCAAATGAAACAACTGAAAAAGGATTAACTTCCAAAATATACAAGCAACTCATACAACTCAATACCAGAAAAACAATCAACCCAATCAAAAAGTGGGAAAAATACCTAAACATACATTTCTCCAAAGAAGACATACAGATGGCTAACAAACACATGAAAAGATGCTCAACATCACTCATTATTAGAAAAATGCAAATCAAAACTACAATGAGATATTGTCTCACACCAGTCAGAATGGAATGCTGGAGAGGGTGTGAAGAAAAGGGAACACTCTTGCACTGTTGGTGGGAATGTATACTGATACAGTCACTATGGAAGATGAAATGGAGATTCCTTAAAAAACTAGGAATAAAACCACCATATGATCCAGCAATCCCACTCCTAGGCATATACCCCAAGGAACCATGTATCCCATTATTCATTGCAGCACTATTTGCAATGGTTAGAACATGGAAGCAGCCTAGATGTCCACTGACAGATGAATGAATAAAGAAGTTGTGGTACATATACACAATGGAATATTACTCAGCCATAGAAAGGAATGCATTTGAGTCAGTTCTGATGAGGTGGATGAACCTAGAACCTATTATACAGACTGAAGTGAGTCAGAAGGAGAAAGATAAATATCGTATTCTAACACATATATACGGAATCTAGAAGAATGATGCTGAAGATCTTATTTACAGGGCAGCAATGGAGAAACAGACAGAGAGAACAGACTTATGGACATGTGGAGAGGGGAGGAGAGGGTGAGATGTATGGAAAGAGTAACATGGAAACTTACATTACCCTATGTAAAATAGACAGCCAATGGGAATTTGCTGTATGGCTCAGGAAACTCAAAGAGGGGCTTTGTATCAATCTGGAGGAGTGGGATGAGGAGGGAGATAGGAGGGAGTTTCAAAAGGGAGGGAATGTATGTATACCTATGGCTTATTCATGTTGAGGCTTGACAGAAAACAGCAAAATTCTGTAAAGCAATTGTCCTTCAATAAAAAAATAAATAAAATTTTAAAAAAGAAACGAAATCTCCTGTGAGGCCCAACAGTATATTCCCCTCGGGCCACCAGAGCTGTATGCTCCAAAGGTGCTCTCTATGTGGCTCCAGGAGCTCTTCTGTTAGGGTGGGCTGACTACTGTGGGTGTGCTGGTAGGCTTGGCTGGCTCCTGGCCTGGTTGGTTGCCAGCCCTGCCTAATGTGGAGACTTGTGGCTATTGGAAAGTGTGGAGGGTCTTGACACAGTTGTCTGCATTGCCTGGAAGTTCTTTCTGGTCCTGTTGCTGTCTTGCTGCTGGGCAGGCTCAGGTCACGCTTTTGGCTTCCCTGCCCCAGGGCTAATAGGGGCCCATTGGTTGGCAGAGCCAATTCTAGGATGGCTGACGGTGGGGCTGAAAATTCCCAGAGCTGGTGTCAGCCTGTTGACAGTGGAAGTCAGGACTAGGGGTGTCAAGGCTGCTGTCAGACTGTTGATGGATGGCCTAGTTCCTGCCATGGCTGGCTGTGGGGTCTGAGATGTCTTCAACTGGTGTCAGCTGGCTGATGGGTGCAGCTGGATCCCAGGGTGGCTGGCTGAAGAACCCAAACTGTCCTAAAACTATTGCCAGCCCACTGGTAGACAGACCTATGTCCTGAGGTCTCTGTTAACCATATTCTCTAAACTTTTTTTTTTCTTAAAAAGTATTTCACTTTTATGTATACACACACAGACACACACACACAAACATATACAAAATAACAGTGCAGACAGAAAAGTGGTGTGAAATTCAAGCCAGTTATCCTTGCTGTTTGTCCTTAGTTCTTGAAAAATGTTTGGTTGGGAAAATAGAAGATATTGATTTCTTGCAGCATTTAATGCTCATCTTGCCTTAGCACTACAAATATTCAAGTTTAATAATAATAAGAAATGACATTTTCACAGACATAGTCGTGAAGGGAAAACATGTTTGAGATACATACAAGGATTAGCACCAATAGTAACAATATCTTTCATTTAATGAGTGTTCATCATATTCCTGGCACGGTATTTGTGCTGAGTGAGTGAGTGTTAGAGGCTCAGTCCTGTCCGACTCTTTTGACCCCATGGCTATAGCCCGCCAGGCACCTCTGTCCATGGAATTCTCCAGGCAAGAATACTGGAGTGGGCAGCCATTTCTTTCTCCAGCAGACCTTCCCCAGCCAGGGATTCAACTGGGTTCTCCTGCATTGCCAGCAGATTCTTTACCATCTGAGCCGCCACGGATTTGTGCTAAGCCATCCGTGTGTCATCCTCATGCTGGGGCAGGTGGTAACTCATCGCCTAAGGCAGGGCCAGCAGAGGGGTCCACTCGGCACGGGGCCCACGAGCTTGGCCCTCTCAGCCCTAACCGCCCCCGAGGCTGAGGCAGGCCCCGGGGCCAGGCTATGGTGCAAGCTCGCCTTCCAGCCTGCACTGTGTGCCCGTGGACCGCTGGAAGCCCGGAGGGGCCCTAGGAAAGGCCGTGAACTTGCTCAGAGTTGTGGGGTGAAGCCACAAATTTCTGGTGGCATTTGGGAAACGTGAAAAACGTCAAAGACAAATTGGTGCTGGCAGTTACTAGGCCGTGGTTTTCACCCGCAGGCAGCCCTCAGATAAAGAAACTGACGAGCAAAACGAGAGAAACGGAGGTATGGACAACTGACCCGACATCTGCCTCTCCAGGCTCTCACCTTGTGTGTGGCAGCGCCTCTGCTGAAGTCTGGGGGAGGAAGGCAGGAAGGAGGAGCGCGGAGAGGCTAGACTCGAGGGAGGGTCGCCCGGAGGATCCTCAGCTGCGCCTCTTCATGGGACCGCGGCGCAGCCGAAGGAGGGGAGGCACTCCGTGTTCCTCCTGCTGCTTCGTGATAAACCAGATTAAAAGAGTAGGTATATAGATCTAGGCAGAAAAAAACAAAAAACCTTAGACATTTTGCCTTTTCTAGTAGAGAGTAACTCTGGAGTTGAAAACACTTGTCTGCAGCTGTCTTTCCCCGCCCCCTAATTTCCGGTCCCTCAGCAATCTGCTAATTGCTTCGCTGAGCTACTCCTGGAACACAGCATTCTTCTGGGAGGAACCAAAGACCAGTGTGGCTGGAAGCGTTTTACCATCACCTCTGAAGTGGCCTGCTGTGGCACAGAACCCCAGCTCAGAGGCTCTGGGATCTTTCCTCAGGCCTCCTGCGCCTTCAGCATTCCTTCCCTCCAGAATCTTCTTACCGGCCCCTTCTTTTCCTCTAGGGTCCCCCAAAGTCTTCTCATTTGCTTGTTCATCATCCGTGCACCTCAAACAGTGATCACCTTCCATGTGCCTGATGCTGCCAGATGCTTCCTAGCCATGATTTCATTTCACTTCATAGTAATCTCCTGGGTAGAAAGCATGGGGGAGGAACCTTGTAGAAAAACAAGACTCTGGTTAGATAACATGCCCAAGCTCTTTAAAAAAAAATTTTTGTATTGTGGTAAAAGTGACATAAAGCATATTGCTTAACCATATTTAACTGTAAAGTTCAGTAGCACTAAGTACACTCACATTGTTGTGCAACTCTCACCATCAGCCCTCTCCAGAAGTTTTCACCTTCCTAAGCTGAAACTCTGTCCCCGTTAAACACTAACTCCTCATACCCCACCACCACCACCCCACACATGGCCCTGGCATCTGTGTTATCAACTAGTGTGTTTTCTGACTATGAACTTGACTATTCTAGGTATCTTCTAGAAGTGGAATCAAACAGTTTTTGTCTGCATCTACTGTATATTGGAATGCATTTTTAAAGTTAACTTAATATGTCCCACAAACAGGTTATACCTTCTTTTTTTCCCCTGTGCTATACAATAGGTTCTCATTAGTTATCTGTAATACAAAAGACCCTGATGCTGGGAAAGATTGAGGGCAGGAAGAAAAGGTCATAACAGAGAATGAGATGGTTGGATGGTATAACTGATTCAGTGGACCTGAATTTGAGCAAATCCCAGGAGATAGTGAAGGACAGGGAAGCCTGCCATGCTGCAGTCCATGGGGGTCTCAAAGTGTCAAACATGACTTAGTGAGCAAACAACGATATGTAGTAGGGGGCTTCCCAGGTGTCCCTGGTGATAAAGAACCCACCTGCCAATGTAGGAACATAAGAGACACGAGTTCAATCCCTGGGTCAGGAAGATCCCCTGGAGGAAGGCATGGCAACCAACTCCAGTTTTCTTACCTAGAGAATCCCCATGGACAGGGGGGCCTGGTGGGCTACAATCCACAGGATTCCCAAAGAGTCAAACACGACTGAGCACACATCCTAATACAACTTATAAAGTAGATTTCATTATTTGCATTTTGACAAGCGTTGAAAAGTGAAAGTGAAGTCATTCAGTCTTCTAGAAATAGAAAAGACATTTTTTATAATACTCATGTAAAGATTAATTCTAGTACGGTGCAGTCCATGGTCACAAAGAGTTGGGCCCCCTTTGGTTGCAAAGAGTTGACTTAGCAACTGGACAATGTAAAGATTAATATATCATCTTAAAAGTATTAGACTGTATAATAGCAGACCATTTCCTGAAAGCAGGCTTTGATACTATAGGAAAGGCCATACAGGAAAAGAAAACAGATCATACACATGAAATTTAGGCCACAGGGAGCACACTTAGCTTGCTTCATATTTTTTCCCAGGGCCAACCATGAACGTGATTCAGGGGATTAGATCTGATAGATAGAGTGCATCAAGAACTGTGGATGGAGGTTCATAACATTGTACAGGAGATGGTGATCAAAACCATCCATGAGAAGAAGAAATGCAAAAAGGCAAAATGATTGTCTGAAGAGATCTTGCAAACAGCTGAGAAAAGTAGAGAAGCAAAAGGCAAAGGGGAAAAGGAAAGATATAGCCATCTGAATGCAGAATTCCAAAGAATAGTAAGGAGAGGTAAGAAAGCTTTCTTCAGTGATCAGTGCAAAGAAATAGAGGAAAACAATAGAATTTGAAAGAGTAGGGATCTCTTCCGGAGAAGGCAATGGCAACCCACTCCAGTGTTCTTCCCTGGAGAATCCCAGGGACGGGGAGCCTGGTGGGCTGCCGTCTATGGGGTCCCACAGAGTCAGACAAGACTGAAACGACTTAGCAGCAGCAGAGATCTTGTCAAGAAAATTAGATACCAAGGGAACATTTCATGCAAACCTGGGTGCAGTAAAGGACAAAAACAGTACAGACCTAACAGAATAAGGTGATATTAAGAAGTACCAAAAATACACAGAACTATACAAAAAAGATCTTAACCACCCAGATAACCATGATGGTGTGATCACTCACCTAGAGACAGACATCCCGCAAAGTAAAGTGGACCTTAGAAAGCATCACTACAAACAAAGCTAGTGGAGGTGATGAAATTCCAGCTGAGATATTTCAAATCCTAAAAGATGATGCTGTGAAAGTGCTGCACTCAATATGCCAGCAAATTTGAAAAGCTCAACAGTGGCCATAGGACTGGAAAAGGTCAGTTTTCATTCCAATACCAAAGTAAGGCAATGCCAAAGAATGCTCAAGCTCAGTTCAGTTCAGGCACTCAGTCGTGTCCGACTTTGTGCGACCCCATGAATCACAGCACGCCAGGCCTCCCTGTCCATCACCAACTCCTGGAGTTCACTCAAACTCATGTCCATCGAGTCAGTGATGCCATCAACCAGCTCATCCTCTGTCATTCCCTTCTCCTCCTGCCCCAATCCCTCCCAGCATCAGAGTCTTTTCCAATGAATCAACTCGCATGAAGTGGCCAAAGTATTGGAGTTTCAGTTTCAGCATCAGTCCTTCCAATGAACACCCAGGAGTGATCTCCTTTAGGATGGACAGGTTGGATCTCCTTGCAGATCCAAGGGACTCTCAAGAGTCTTCTCCAACACCACAGTTCAAAAGCATCAATTCTTCAGTGCTCAGCTTTCTTTACATGTCAACTCTCACATCTATACATGACCACTAGAAATACCATAGCCTTGACTAGACGGACCTTAGTCGGCAAAGTAATGTCTCTGCTTTTGAATATGCTCTCGAGGTTGGTCATAACTTTCCTTCCAAGGAGTAAGCATCTTTTAATTTCATGACTGCAATCACCATCTGCAGTGATTGTGGAGCCCCCCAAAATAAAGTCTGACACTGTCTCCACTGTTTTCCCATCTATTTCCCATGAAGTGATGGGACCAGATGCCATGATCTTCGTTTTCTGAATGTTGAGCCTTAAGCCAACTTTTTCACTCTCCTCTTTCACTTTCATCAAGAGACTTTTTAGCTCCTCTTCACTTTCTGCCATAAGGGTGGTGTCACCTGCATATCTGAGGTTA
>SJYT01003189.1:0-14603 GCA_006410635.1 Cephalophus harveyi
CCTGGCGTGCTGCGATTCATGGGGTCACAAAGAGTCGGACACGACTGAGTGATTGAACTGAACTGAACTGGCCTTCATTAAGATCTTTAATCCATTTTGAGTTTATTTTTGTGTATGGTGTTAGAAAGTTTTCTAGCTTCATTCTTTTATGAGTTTTTGACCAGTTTTCCCAGCACCACTTGTTAAAGAGATTGTCTTTTATCCATTGTATATTCTTGCCTCCTTTGTCGAAGATAAGATGTCCATAGGTGTGTGGATTTATCTCTGGGCTTTCTATTCTGTTCCACTGTTCTATAGTTCTTTCTGTGTGACAGTACCATGCTGTTGAGAGGGTAACAGACAGGAAGGCCAGGGGTCTCCAAATGGAGGAAATAGCCTGCAAGTGTCAGACATTTTATCTCTCTTAAGTGGCAGGAGAAAACAAACTAGGGATATTTTTTTCCTTCTCTATACAAATTTAAAAGGAGGCTTCTTTTAAAATTCTGTGTTGCCATAATGACACCTGGTTTCACTTAAAGTTAACCATTGCCTTTTTCTTATGGAAAGGTTTATCTTAAGCTATGTAAGTAACACTATTTGTATGGTGCTCTGCCCTTCTTCAAGATTCAAGTTAATCCTTTTAGGGCCCAAGATGAACCATTTGGAGCCAAGATCATCCCAAAATACATCCTATGGGTGAGGGGCCTGGTGCCATACTTAAGTTTTGAGACATTCCTTTCTTTCATTAACAGACTGCTGATGACTATATAACATCCAGCTAAAGACTAGCAGGGGGGTACTCTTTCTGCCCCCTTCTGATGCCTATGCCAGAAGCTTTCTCTATCTCCTTTATACTTTAATAAAACTTTGTTACACAAAAGCTCTGAGCGATCAAGCCTCATCTCTGGCCCCGGACTGAATTCTTCTCCTCCGGGGGCCAAGAATCCTGGCGGTCGTGATTCAACAACAACCTTTCACTGTCTTGATGACTGTGGCTTTGTAGTAGAGCCTGAAGTCAAGCAGGTTGATTCCTCCAGTTCCATTCTTATTTCTCAAGATTTCTTTGGCTATACAAGGTTTCTTAAATCCATACAAATTGTGAAGTTGTTTGTTCTAGTTCAGTGAAAAATACCTTTGGTAGCTTGATAAGGATTGCATTGAATCTATAGATTGCTTTGGGTTCAGTTCAGTTCAGTTCAGTCACTCAGTCGTGTCCGACTCTTTGCAACCCTATGAATCACAGCACGCCAGGCCTCCCTGTTCATCACCATCTCCTGGAGTTCACTCAGACTCACGTCCATCGAGTCCGTGATGCCATCCAGCCATCTCATCCTCTGTCGTCCCCTTCTCCTCCTGCCCCCAGTCCCTCCCAGCATCAGAGTCTTTTCCAATGAGTCAACTCTTCATGGCTTTGAGTAGTATACTCATTTTCACTATATTGATTCTTCCAATCCATGAACATGGTAAATTTCTTCATCTATTTGTGTCCTCTTTAATTACTTTCACCAATGTTTTATAGTTTTCTACTTATAGTTTTTTTTAGGTTGATATATTCCTAAGTATTTTATTCTTTTCGTTGCAGTGGTGAATCGAATTGTTTCCTTAATTTCTTTTTCTTAATTTCTTAATTGTTTCCTTAATTTCTTAATCTTTTTTTCAAATGAGACAGTTCTTGGGATCAGGTGGCCGAAATATTGAAGTTTCAATTCAGCATCAGTCCTTCCAATGAATATTCAGGACTGATTTCCTTTAGGATGAACTTGTTGGATTTCCCTGTAGTCCAAGGGACTCTAAAGAGTCTTCTCCAACATCACAGTTCAAAAGCATCAGTTCTTCGACACACAGCTTTCTTTATAGTCCAACTCTCATATCCATACGTGACCACTGGGGGGAAAATATATCTTTGGCTAGAGGGACCTTTGTTAGTAAAGTAATGTCTTTGCTTTTCAATATGCTGTCTAGGTTGGTCATAACTTTTCTTCCAAAGAGCATGGGTCTTTTAATTTCATGGCTGCAGTCACCATCTGTGGAGGAGCTGGAAGGCTTTAAGAAAATACTGAAAATGTATTTGTTCCACTCATGACGAAGGTTGGAAGCTGGGACGAACATAACAAAGGGTAATGAGCATTCACTGAGTGCCCAAGGCTGGGAACGGATGACGAAGGGTCAATATGCCCGGCCTTAAGGCGTCTGAAGGCTTCCTTCTGATCACCTGTTTCTGAGAGCAAGGACTGTGGTTTCATGATAAAACTCCCTTTAGAGTTTTGCCAAAGCTATGTTATGGCTTGGGTGGTAGGAACTGTATTTTATGCTTGAATGCTGTAATGTTTATCTGGAATGGCTACGTGCAAGTCAGCCTTATGCTCTATTCCCTGAATATTATAAAACTACACAATTAGATAATAAACTTTGTCAGTCCACTAGAGGCTGTCCCTGAGTGTCCTTTTCAGAATGTGGTTCTCCGAGCCTTACAACCATCTGTTGTGATTTTGGAGACCCCCCTCCCCCGCCAAAATAAAATCTGTTGCTGTTTCTACTGTTTCCCAATATATTTGATTGAAGTGATGGGACCAGGTGCTATGATCTTAGTTTTCTGAATGCTGAGTTTTAAGCCAACTTTTTCACTCTCCTCTTTCACTTTCATCAAGAGGCTCTTTAGTTTTTCTTCACTTTCTGCCATAAGGGTGGTGTCATCTGCATATTTGAAGCTATTGATATTTCTCCCAGCAATCTTGATTCCAGCTTGTGCTTCACCCAGCCCAGTATTTCTCATGATGCACTCTGCATATAAGTTAAATAAGCAGGGTGACAATATACAGTCCTGCTGTACTCCTTTCCCTATTCAGAACCAGTCTGTTTTTCCATGTCCATTTCTAACTGTTGCTTCCTGACCTGCATGCAGATTTTTCAAAAGGCAGGTCAGATGGTTTGTTATTCCCATCTCTTTCTGAATTTTTCAGAGTTTTGTTGTGGTCCACACAGGCAAAGGCTTTGGCATAGTCAATAAAACAGATGTTTTTCTGGCGCTCTCTTGTTTTTCTATGATCCAACGGATTTTGGCAATTTGATCTCTGGTTCCTTTTATTTTTCCCCCTAAATCCAGCTTAAACATCAGGAAATTCATAGTTCATGCACTGTTGAAGTCTTGCTTGGAGAATTTTGAGTATTACTTTACAAGTGTGTGAGATGAATGCAGTTGTGTGGTAGTTTGCACATTATTTGACATTGCCTTACTTTGGGATTAGAATTAAAACTGAATTTTTCCAGTCCTGTGGACACTGCTGCATTTTCCAAATTTGCTGGCCTATTGAGTGCAGCACTTTTACAGTATCATCTTTTAGGATTAGAGATAGCCCAACTGGAATTCCATCACCTCCACAAGCAAAATGGTTGTCTGAGGAGACCTTATAAATTGCTGTGAATAGAAGAGAAGAGAAAGGCAAAGGAGAAAAGTAAAAGTATACCCATTTGAATGCAGAGTTCCAAAGAATAGCAAGGAGAGATAAGAAAGCCTTCCTCAGAGATAAATGCAAAGAAATAGAGGAAAACAATAGAATGAGAAAGACTAGAGATCTCTTTAAGAAAACTGGAGATCCCAAGGGCCCATTTCATGTAAAGATTGGCACAGTAAACGACAGAAATGGTATGGACCTCACAGAAGCAGAAGATATTAAGAAGAGGTGGCAGGAATATACCTGCCAGAGTAACTGTACAAAAGATATCTTTAGGACCCAGATAATCACGATTGTGTGGTCACTCACTTAGAGCCAGACATCCTGGGATGTGAAGCCAAGTTGGCATTAGGAAACATCACTAAGAACAAAGCTAGTGGAAGTGATGGAATTCCATTTGAGCTATTTCTAATCCTGAAAATGATGCTGTGAAAGTGCTGCACTCAGTATGTTAGCAAATTTGGAAAACTCAGCAGTGGCCACAGGACTGGAAAGGTCTATTTTCATTCCAATCCCAAAGAAACGCAATGCCAAAGAATGCTCAAACTACTGCACAATTTCATTCATTTCACACACTAGTGGATAAGGCAATGGCACCCCACTCTAGTACTCATGCCTGGAAAATCCAATGGATGGGGGAGCCTTGTAGGCTGCAGCTCATGCGGTCGCTAAGAGTTGGATACCACTGAGCAACTGCATTTTCACTTTTCACTTTCATGCATTGGAGAAGGAAATGGCAACCCACTCCAGTGTTCTTGCCTGGGGAATCCCAGGGAAGGGGGAGCCTGATGGGCTGTCATCTATGGGGTCGCACAGTCGGACACAACTAAAGTGACTTAGTAGCAGTAGTAGCAGCAAACATTAGTAAAGTAATGCTCAAAATTCTCCAAGCCAGGCTTCAGCAATACATGAACTGTGAACTTCAAGATGTTCAAGTTGGTTTTAGAAAAGGCAGAGGAACCAGAGATCAAATTGTCAAAATCCACTGGATCATCAAAAAAGCAAGAGAGTTTCAGAAAACATCTACTTCTGCTTTATCGACTATGCCAAAGCCTTTGACTGTGTGGATCACAATAAACTGTGGACAATTCTGAAAGAGATGGGAATACCAGACCACCTAACCTGCCTCTTGAGAAATCTGTATGCAGGTCAGGAAGCAACAGTTAGGACTGGACATGGAACAACAGACTGGTTCCAAATAGGAAAAGGAGTNGAGATGGGAACACCAGACCACCCAACTTTCCTCTTAAGAAACCTGTATGCAGGTCAGGAAGCAACAGTAAGAACTGGACATGGAACAACAGACTGGTTCCAAATAGGAAAAATAATATGTCAAGGTTGTATTTGTCACCTTGCTTATGTAACTTATATGCAGAGTACATCATGAGAAACACTGGGCTGAAAGAAGTAAAAACTGGAATCAAGATTGCTGGGAGAAATATCAATAACCTGAGATATGCAGATGACACCACCCTTATGGCAGAAAGTGAAGAGGAACTAAAGAGCATCTTAATGAAAGTGAAAGTGGAGAGTGAAAAAGTTGGCTTAAAGCTCAACATTCAGAAAACTAGGATCATGGCATCCAGTCCCATCACTTCATGACAAATAGATTGGGAAACAGCAGAAACAGTGGCTGAATTTACTTTTTTTTGTGTGTGTGTGTGGGGGTCCAAAATCGCTGCAGATGGTGATTGAAGCCATGAAATTAAAAGACACTTACTCCTTGGAAGGAAAGTTGTGACCATCCTAGATAGCGTGTTGAGAAGCAGAGACATTACTTTGTCAACAAAGGTCCGTCTAGTCAAGGCTATGGTTTTTCCAGTGGTCATGTATGGATGTGAGTGAGTGAGTGAGTCAAGTCCCTCAGTCGTGTCTGACACCTTGTGACCCCAGGGACTGGATGTGAGAGTTGGACTATAAAGAAGACTGAGTGCTGAAAGATTTATTCTTTTGAACGGTGGTGTTGGAGAGGATTCTTGAGAGTTCCTTGGACTGCAAAGAGATCCAATCAGTCCATCCTAAAGGAAATCAGTTCTGGGTGTTCATTGGAAGGACTAATGTTGAAGCTGAAACTCCAGTCTTTGGCTACCTCATGCGAAGAGCTAACACATCTCAGTTCAGTTCAGTTCAGTCGCTTAGTCGTGTCTGACTTGTTGCGACTCCATGAATCGCAGCACGCCAGGCCTCCCTGTCCATTACCAACTCCTGGAGTTCACTCANGAAGGACTAATGTTGAAGCTGAAACTCCAGTCTTTGGCTACCTCATGCGAAGAGCTAACACATCTCAGTTCAGTTCAGTTCAGTCGCTTAGTCGTGTCTGACTTGTTGCGACTCCATGAATCGCAGCACGCCAGGCCTCCCTGTCCATTACCAACTCCTGGAGTTCACTCAGATTTGCATCCATTGAGTCAGTGACGCCATCCAGCCATCTCATCCTCTGTCATCCCCTTCTCCTTCTGTCCCCAATCCCTCCCAGCATCAAAGTCCTTTCCAATGAGTCAGCTCTTCACATGAAGTGGCCAAAGTACTGGAGTTTCAGCTTTAGCATCATTCCTTCCAAAGAAATCCCAGGGCTGATCTTCTTCAGAATGGACTGGTTGGATCTCCTTGCAGTCCAAGGGACTCTCAAGAGTCTTCTCCAACACCACAGTTCAACAGCATCAATACTTTGCCACTCAGCCTTCTTCACAGTCCAACTCTCACATCCATACATGACTACTGGAAAAACCGTAGCCTTGACTAGATGAAATTTTGTTTGCAAAGTAATATCTCTGCTTTTGAATATGCTATCTAGGTTGGACGTAACTTTTCTTCCAAGGAGAAACCGTCTTTTAATATCATGGCTGCAGTCAACACCTGCAGTGAGTTTGGAGCCCCCAAAAATGAAGTCTGACACTGTTTCCACTGTTGCCCCATCTATTTGCCTTAAAGTGATGGGAATTGTTGTCATGATCTTTGTTTTCTGGATGTTGAGCTTTAAGCCAACTTTTCACTCTACAGTAGTAGATATAATGGTCATCTGAGTTAAATTCACCCATTCCAGTCCATTTTAGTTTGCTGATTTCTAGAATGTCGACGTTCACTCTTGCCATCTCTTGTTTGACCACTTACAATTTGCCTTGATTCATGGACCTGACATTCCAGGTTCTTATGCAATATTGCTCTTTACAGCATTGGGCCTTGCTTCTATCATGTCACATTCACAGCTGGGTATTGATTTTGCTTTGGCTCCGTCCCTTAATTCTTTCTAGACTTATTGCTCCACTGATCTCCAGTAGCATATTGGGCACCTACTACCCTGCCTCCGAGGCCAGGGATGGTGGCCAGGAGGAACTACCCCACGTCCAAAGTCAGGGTTGACAGCCAAGTGGAGCTACCCTGTGTCCAAGGCCAGGGACAGTTTCTGAGAGGAGCTATGTGGTGTCCAATCTCAGGGTGGCACCTGAGGCCAGGGGTGGCAGCTGGGAGGAGCAACCCCATGCCTGAGTCCAGAGCAGTGAGCGGGAGGAGCAACCCCACACCCGAGGCCAGGGATGGCAGCCGGGAGTGGCAACCCCACGTCCAAGGATCAGTGGCTGCGCAGGCGCAGGAGGGCCTAGCAGAGCCATCCCACGTTGAAAGTCAGGAAAGGTGGCTGTGAGGAGATACCCTTCATCCAAGGTAAGGAGCAGCAGCTGTGCTTTGCTGGAGAAGCCGTGAAGAGATACCCCACGCCCAACATAAGAGAAACCCAAGTAAGATGATAGGTGTTGCAAGAGGGCATCAGAGGGCAGACACACTGAAACCATACTCACAGAAAACTAGTCAGTCTAATCACACTAGGACCACAGCCTTGTCTAACTCACTGATACTAAGCCATTCCTGCAGGGCAATCCAAGACGGGAGGATCATGGTGGAGATGTCTGACAGAATGTGGTCCACTGGGAGAAGGGAATGTCAAACCACTTCAGTATTCTTGCCTTGAGAACCCCATGAACAGTATGAAAAAGACGACTCATCTATGAAGACTCTAATGCTGGGAAACATTGAGGGCAGGAGGAGAAAGGGACAACAGAGGATGAGATGGTTGGATGGCATCACTGGCTTTATGGTCATAAGTTTGAGTAAACTCCAGGGGTTGTTGATTGACAGGGAGGTCTGGCATGCTGTGGTTCATGGGGTCACAAAGAGTCGTACATGACTGAGCGACGAATTGAATGAACTGAATACTCTATTTGAGAATCTCAAATTTAAGGTAACTTGAAAAGCAAGAGTGCTATTTATGCAATTTATGGTTAAGCAATTTTCAAAAGTAAGTTAAGCATAAACAATATTTTATAGAGGGTATTTGCTATTCTAAGGGAAAGAATTTTCAGTACATTAACAGCATCACTTTGCTAAGTTAATTTGGAAAGATTTTGCCTGAAAATTATTGAAGATCCATTAGATTCTCTGCTCTGCCATACTTTATGATTACAGTTCATTTTACCTTTTTTATGTATTTAAAGACTCTCTTTTAATATTCTAAAGTTTATCCTTCTCTTCATGTAGAGAGATGATACATCTGTTCGTTTAAGTGTATGTGTAATTCAGTCTTCATATCAATTGCAATATAGAGTCTCACATCATGCGATGTGCCAAACACAATGATACAAAATTTTAAAAATCAGGTAAAACAGAAAAAAAATAGCCTTTATTTACAATAAATATACATTTACACTTACATATTATCATGGAGAAACTAAAATAAATCAAAATCATTAACTAATCTAATTAGATGAAATAAATTCTATCTGAACTGTTTTTACTTATATGAATGGGGGGAAATTAGAGCAAGATAATAGTGAAAGGAGGGCTGAGGCTTTCAGGGTCCCCCTGGGTTCCTTTTTAAGCTATTATTAATGATTTTAGTATCTCATCTATTTCATGTTATTTATGTAATCAACTGACATCCTTTCAATGTGAGTCACTGAAAGTATTAGGTAATGGAAAAATGCCAGGAAAAATTTTAAGCAAAATAAGAATAATAGAGGAAGAAATAGCACAACTATTTATAAAATAATTCACCATAATAAAAAATTTAATGGAATATAAACAAATGTGTGTTAAGGCTAACCATAGTGTTTTAGTGGGTAACAGGTGTGTTAAAAATGTGTTTCTATTAATATATATTATTACTAATAAATGGTAGATTAACATTCTCAGAAACAAAATAAATTTATAAAATAGGGATAATTAAAAATTGATGAAAATTATATTCATCTGTATGAAGGGCACACAAGAATTAAAAAAAAAATGAGATGGGTCACTCTATATATAGGCAAACTCTATAATGAAAAGCCAATTTAACCCATATAAATCTTTCAGTTATATGCTAGTTAAATAAAACTGTAATTCTAATATTATTTATTGCTTATGCTTGCACATATACTTTGCTTTTATTCACCAATTTATCCAAGAAATATTTATTGATCACATTCTGTGTGTCACTCACTTCACTAGGTACAGTGGACACCACGATTGAGAAGACAGGAAATGGCCCTGCATTCATAGGTGTGAGTTCTGTTGTAGTAAGACAACAAAATCACAGCTAACAAACAAGCCAGAAGTCTTGGAAAACCTGCTGGAAAACCCTCAGATCTGCTGTATTAGAGAGGTGCTGTGACAGGAGCTACCACTCTGCTATGTGCTAGGAACTGGGATTGTTTCCAGTGGGCAAGTCAGAGGGATCTGAGGATACCCACCCCTAGGGGAAATATTCCAGGATTTGTCTCTCTGACTTCAACACATAGACAGTTTCCTCACAGAGTCATAGGGATGGTGAGAATGGATAAGTTGGTGATGTGTCTTGAGGTCTATAGCACTTGTTGATTAAGTGGATCATGGGGAGAAGGTAACAGCCAAGGATAATTCCTGAGATGTATTTTATGATAATGGGTGGCTGGTACCTATCTAGATAGAATTCTCCATTTATAATACACAAATATCTGCCTAAATCCCCCTTCAAATACATTCCCATCACTTGTCACTCTTTTGCAGTGAGCTTGTAGAAAGAACTGCCTGTACTTGCTTTCAGTGATTCTCACACTCTCTCCTAGGAGCCAAGTTGTCTCCATGGGCACTGGTCTGGTTCAGGTCAGGAGAGCCCCCTCCAATGCCAAATTGAAAGATCAAATCTCAGTTGTCAGCAGTAGGCATAGTTGACATACCTTCCTCCCTAAAAATTATTCTCACTTGACTTTCAAAATATTACTGCTTTGGTTTTTCTCTCATGACATTGACACTATAAAAGGAAAGTCTATGAAAAGAATCAAAAAAATGTGGAATAGATTATATATTGGAGAGAGAAAAATTCTTTAAAAAAAAGTACACATATACATATAATAGGAGAATGAGTAGATTTGGGATCATGGCACATATATTATTTTTTCCCATTTAAATTGATAAGGCATGTTTATTGCCCAGAATGTGATTTATCTTGCTGAATGATTCATGTGATCTTGAGAAGAATGTGAACTCTGCTATTGTTGGATGATATCAGTTATATCCAGTTGGTGGATGGAACTGTACAGTTAAACCATGTCCTTACTGATTTCTGATATGGGAGTGTTGAAATTTCCAACTGTAATAGTGGATTAATCTATTTCTTCTTGTAGGTCTATTAGGTTTTACCTTATTTATAAACTGTTGGGCCAGACATTTTTAAGATTTTAAACACTCTTGGAGAATTGACTAATTTATCATTATGTAGTGCTCTACTTTATCCCTGAAATATTTCTTGGTTTGAAGTCTGCACTACGTGAAATGAATATAATATAGCTACTCCTGTCTTCTTGTGCTTTAAATCTGCATATGTTTTATATTTAAAGTGAATTAGGTTTTGTATTATGACCTACTTTGATAATCTCTGCCTTTTGAATTATAAACTGGAATTAAAAGTGATTTTTGATGCAGTTGGAATAATATTGACTATATTTGTTACTGTGTTCTATTTTTTACCTTTATCCATTGTTCCTACTTTCTCTTCTACTCTTTTTCTGCCTTTTATGGTTTTAATTGACCTTTTCATTTGATTTTATTTCCTTTATTTTCTTAATGTATTAGTTGTGTTACTTTTTAAGCTTTTTAGTGGTTACCCTAGAGTTTGCAATATATATTTACAGCTAATCTAAGATCACTTTCAAATAACACTGTACTGTTTAGATGTGTATAAGAGACAGGATCANATTAGATTATTTAATAATAAGACAAAAGCATTTTAATTTTATCTTCATTTATCCTTTATTTGCTTATTGTATCTTTATATAGATCTGAGTTTCTGATCTATGTCATTTTCCTGTCATTAGAGAACTTTTTTTTAAACATTTTTTGCAAAGTAAGTGTATTGGAAACAAATTCCCGCAATTTTTGTTTGTTTGATAAGTCTTCATTTCTTTTTCACTTTTGAAGGACTATTTTACAAGGTATAGAATTCTTTTGTGTGTGTGTGTGTTTTCTCTCAACACTGAATATGTCACTCTACTCTCTTCTTGCTTATGTAGTTTCTAAGGAAAAGTCAGATATAATTCTTATTTATACTTCTGTATAGATTAAGTGTTTATTCCTCCTTGGTTTCTTTCAGAATTTTTTTTTTCTTTTTTTTTTCAGAATTTTTTTATCTTTGATTTTCTATAGCTTGAAGACTCTGTGCTAGGTGTAGTTTTGGAGACATTTATCCTTCTTGATGTGCTCTGAGCTTTGAGGATCTGTGGTTTGGTATCTGACATTAGTTTGCAATAACTCAGTCATTACTATTTTAAATATTTCTTCTGCTTATTCTCTCTTTCTTCTTCTTCTGATATTCCCAATATGCATATATTATACCATTTGCAGTTATTAGATATTATTTTTTCAGCCTTTTTCCATTTTTTGTTTTAGAAATTTCTATTGAGGTATGCTCAAACTCAGATATTCTTACCTTTTTTGTAAACAACCTGCTAAGTCCATAAAAGGTATTTTAATTTCTCTCAATAGTACATATATATTTTTTATCTCTACCATTTCTTTTGTATTCTTTCTGAGTTCCATCTCTTTGCTACATTGCCCATCTTTGCTTATATACTCTCTACTTCAATCATTGGGCTTCCCTTGTGGCTCAGCTGGTAAAGAATACGCCTGAAATGTGGGAGACCTGGCTTTGATCCCTGGGTTGGGAAGATCCCCTGGAGAAGGGAAAGGCTACCCACTCTGGTATTCTGGCCTGGAGAATTCCATGGACTGTATAGTACATGGGGTCACAAAAAGTTGGACACGACTGAATGACTTTTACTTCACTTCAATCACTGGTGCCCTTAGCACATCAATTAGAGTTGTTTTAAATTCTCAGTCTGACAGTTCTAACATCCCTGTCATGTCTAACTCTGATGCTTGCTCTGTCTCTTTAGACTGTGCTTTGCACCTTGTAATATGCCTGATTTTATATATATATATATATATATTTTTTTTTTTCAATATCTAGACTTGATGTTCTGTGTAAGATGAACTGGTGTAAAAGGACATTAGCAACATCAGTTCAGTTCAGTCGCTCAGTCGTGTCTGACACTTTGTGACCCCATGAATCACAGCATGCCAGGCCTCCCTCTTCATTACCATCTCTCGGAGTTCACTCAGACTCACGTCCATCAAGTCCGTGATGCCATCCAGCCATCTCATCCTCGGTCGTCCCCTTCTCCTCCTGCCCCCAATCCCTCCCAGAAGCAGAGTCTTTTCCAAACAGTCAACTCTTCGCATGAGCTGGCCAAAGTATTGGAGTTTCAGCTTTAGCATCATTCCTTCCAAAGAAATCCCAGGGTTGATCTCCTTCAGAATGGACTGGTTGGATCTCCTGTCTCTTATACACATCTGCCTTGCTTCTATCATGTCACATTCACAGCTGGGTATTGATTTTGCTTTGGCTCCGTCCCTTAATTCTTTCTAGAATTATTTCTCCACTGATCTCCAGTAGCATATTGGGCACCTACTACCCTGCCTCCGAGGCCAGGGATGGTGGCCAGGAGGAACTACCCCACGTCCAAAGTCAGGGTTGACAGCCAAGTGGAGCTACCCTGTGTCCAAGGCCAGGGACAGTTTCTGAGAGGAGCTATGTGGTGTCCAATCTCAGGGTGGCACCTGAGGCCAGGGGTGGCAGCTGGGAGGAGCAACCCCATGCCTGAGTCCAGAGCAGTGAGCAGGAGGAGCAACCCCACACCCGAGGCCAGGGATGGCAGCCGGGAGTGGCAACCCCACGTCCAAGGATCAGTGGCTGCGCAGGCGCAGGAGGGCCTAGCAGAGCCATCCCACGTTGAAAGTCAGGAAAGGTGGCTGTGAGGAGATACCCTTCATCCAAGGTAAGGAGCAGCAGCTGTGCTTTGCTGGAGAAGCCGTGAAGAGATACCCCACGCCCAACATAAGAGAAACCCAAGTAAGATGATAGGTGTTGCAAGAGGGCATCAGAGGGCAGACACACTGAAACCATACTCACAGAAAACTAGTCAGTCTAATCACACTAGGACCACAGCCTTGTCTAACTCACTGATACTAAGCCATTCCTGCAGGGCAATCCAAGACGGGAGGATCATGGTGGAGATGTCTGACAGAATGTGGTCCACTGGGAGAAGGGAATGTCAAACCACTTCAGTATTCTTGCCTTGAGAACCCCATGAACAGTATGAAAAAGACGACTCATCTATGAAGACTCTAATGCTGGGAAACATTGAGGGCAGGAGNGATGGTCAGAGAACTAAGTGTTACCAAGTCTAAATATATGTATTGAGGAACTTAATAAATTTTTATAGTGTAGTTGTTGAAAGTGAAAGTTGTGAAAACACTATAGATATATTTTTAAGAAGGTAACCAAATTCAAAATAACATGTAAGTGATTGTTAGGACTATGTAAGAGCTATGTAAGATAAGTTGCACAAAAATGTAAATAGGTCCTCTGTACCGTATGTTACCATTTTAACAGATAATTTTCTTTTTAAACATTTTATGTTTATAGATAGAGCTAAGTCTTCATTTATATCTACATCCACTAATATATTTAGCTAGGTCTATATTTATCGAACTGATCCAAACCATACAAGAAGTAAAGACAACTCCTTAGGTAAGTTCTTATATATTAAATTTTCATTGTCTTTATTATATGAATTTATACAAATTACTGACTGTAAAAAAGAAAATCTAATAATCAAGAAAAGAGGAAGGGACTGCTGAAAGAAGAAGAGAGAGAGAATGGAGAGGAAAAGAATGAGGAAGAAGAGAAAGGAATTCTTTACTTTTTATGTTTTGTACTCATTGTAGATTTTCTAGTGAGTATTCCTCAAAATGCTTTCAGTCCTTCCACGTCTATAAATGTCTGTCTCTCTATAACTCAGAGCCTTGAATTTAATTCTTTAGTTGTGCTGATATTTACTTAGAATTTTTTCCCCGCTCTCTGCTGCAGAATTAGAGACACATATGTACAAGTGGCTCATGGGTGAACATGTTTGCCTATGTACCTGTATGCCTGTTCCTTTACCTACATTCATGGAAGAAAAGTCACTGGTTCAAAGGGTACTTTTTTAAAAAAAAGTTTAAATTTACTCAGCCTTAATTTAAGGCTGAAGTTTTTAATGCTAAATTTGTATTAAGGAACTGTATGCAAATTTCCCTTAAGTATATTTGAAGAGTGTGGATCCCATGCATAAAACTTTATTCTCTCCTGCTAATCATACCTCATCTTTCTTTATATTTCACATCTTTGATTACCTATGGGCTTCCCTCATAGCTCAGTTGGTAAAGAATATGCCTGCAATGCCAGAGACTTGGCTTTGATCCCTGGGTTGGAAAGATCCCCTGGAGAAGGCAAAGGCTACCTACTCCAGTATCCTGGCCTGGAGAATTCACAGAGGCAGATACAATTGAATGACTTTCACTTCTACTCTTATCACCCATGGCCACTGTCCCTTTTTATTTTTTAATGAATTCTATGTATGAGAATGAGTTGCTTTATTAATTCTTTTGTCCATTTTGGAAAGGAGATACATATTTTTAAGCTATTCATTTGGCTTTATATTTTATAATTATATATTGTATCTTTCATATATGGGACAAATATTTTTCTTTCAATTGGGCACTTTGTAGGTGATTTTTTGAAGTATAGAATTTATTTATCTGAGGGTTTTTTTTTTTTTTTTT
>SJYT01003200.1:0-25786 GCA_006410635.1 Cephalophus harveyi
TTTTTGAGATTGCATCCAAGTACTGCATTTCGGACTCTTTTGTTGACCATGATGGCTACTCCATTTCTTCTGAGGGATTCCTGCCCACAGTAGTAGATATAATGGTCATCTGAGTTAAATTCACCCATTCCAGTCCATTTTAGTTCGCTGATTCCTAGAATGTCAACGTTCACCCTTGCCATCTCTTGTTTGACCACTTCCAATTTGCCTTGATTCATGGACCTGACATTCCAGGTTCCTATGCAGTATTGCTCTTTACAGCATCGGACCTTGCTTCTATCACCAGTCACATCCACAACTGGGTATTGTTTTTGCTTCGGCTCCATCCCTTCATCCTTTCTAAAGTTATTTCTCCACTGACCTCCATTAGCATATTGGGCACCTAGTGACCTGGGGAGTTCCTCTTTTGCTATCCTATCATTTTGCCTTTTCACACTGTTCATGGGGTTCTCAAGGCAAGAATACTGAAGTGGCTTGCCATTCCCTTCTCCAGTGGACCACTTTCTGTCAGACCTCTCCACCATGACCCGCCCATCTTGGGTTGCCCCACAGGCATGGCTTGGTTTCATTGAGTTAGACAAGGCTGTGGCCCTAGTGTGATTAGCTTGACTAGTTTTCTGTGATTATGGTTTTAGTGTGTCTGCCCTCTGATGCCCTCTTGCAACACCTACCATCTTACTTGGGTTTCTCTTACCTTGGGTGTGGGGTCTCTTCACCGTTGCTCCAGCAAAGCACAGCCACTGCTCCTTACCTTGGACGACGAGTGCCTCCTTACCACTGCTGTTCCTGACCTTCAACGTGGGATAGCTCCTCTAGGCCCTCCTGTGCCTAAGCAGCCACCGCTCCTTGGGTTGCTCCTCCCAACTGCTGGTCCTGGCCTCAGGTGTGGGTGGCTCCTCCCAGCTGCCACCCCTGGCCTCGGGCCCAGGATGTCTCCTCCCGGCCGCCCCTGACCTTGGACGCAGGGTAGCTCCTCTTGGCCATTCCTGCGCCCTCGCAGCCTGGCACTCTAGGCCGCTGCCCCTGACCTTGGACTTGGGGTAGCTCCTCTCAGCTGCCTGCACTTAGTGCACTGGCCGGCTCTCTAGAAACGATAAAACTACTAGAGGATAACCTAGGCAAAACACTCTTTGACATAAAGCATAGCCAAATCTCTATCACCCACCTCCCTGAATATTGGAAATAAAAGCAAAAATAAACAAATGGGACCTAATTAAACTTAAAAGTTTTGCACAACGAAGGAAACTTATAGCCTTCAGAATGGGGAAAAAAATAGCAAATGAAGCTAGTGACAAAAAATTAATCTCAAAAATATACAAGCAGCTCCTGCAGCTCAATTCCAGGAAAAATAAGTGCCCCAATAAAAAAAAATGGGCCAAAAAACTAAACAGACATTTCTCCAAAGAACACATACAAATGACTAACAAACACATGAAAAGATGCTCAACATCACTCATTATCAGAGAAATGCAAGTCAAAACCACAATGAGGTACCATCTCACGCTGGTCAGAATGGCTGCTATTCAAAAGTCTACAAACAATAAATGTTGGAGAGGGTGCAGAGAAAAAGGAAACCTCTTACAGTGTTGGTGGGAATGCAAGCTACTAAATCTACTATGGAAAACAGTGTGGAGATTCCTTGAAAAACTGGAAATAGAACTGCCATATGACCCAGCAATCCCACTGCTGGGCATACACACTGAGGCAACCAGAATTAAAAGAGACATGTGTACCCCAATGCTCATCCCAGCACTGTTTACAATAGTCAGGACACGGAAGCAACCTAGGTGCCTGTGGTGGACTAATAGATAAGAGAGCTTTGGTACATATACACAATTGAATATTATTCAGCTATTAAAAAGAATGCCTTTGAATCAGTTATAATGAGGTAGATGAAAGTGGAGCCTGTTATACAGTGCAAAGTAAGTCAGGAAGAAAAATAACAATACAATATATTAATGCATATATATGGAATTTAGAAAGATGGTAATGATGACCCCTATATGCAAGACAGCAAAAGAGACACAGATGTAAAGAACAGACTGTTGGACTCTGTGGGAGAAGGCGAGGATGGGATGATTTAAGAGAATAACATTTAAAAATGTATATTATCCTATGTGAAATTGATCGCCAATCCAGGTTTGATGCACGAGGCAGGGTGCTCCATGCTGGTGCACTGGGATGACCCTGAGGGATGGTATAGGGAGGGAGGTGGGAGGGAGGGTCAGAATGGGGAACACATGTACACCCATGGCTGATTCATGTGAATGTATGGCAAAACCCACCACAATATTGTAAATAATTAGCTTCAAAAAAAAAAAAAAATCCACAAGACCAAACAAATGAAGAGGAAATAAGCAACTTATCTGAAAAGAAATTCAGAGTAATGATAATAAAGATGATCCAAAATACTGAAAACAAAATGCAGGCACAGATAAATAGATTGGGAGCATAAATTGGGAAGATGCAAGAAATCTTTTGAAAAGATCTAGAAGGATGCACCCAGGTGGCCTGCCCGACTTACAGGCAGGTGACCGCGACCTCTGCCGCCCCGTTTTAGGATAAAGGAAGAGTGGAACTTCGTGGCCGAGTGCTGGAGGAAAGGCATTCCCCAGGCCGAGTACTGCAAGAACGGCTTCGTAGACACCAGTGTGAGGCTGCTCGAACGGATCGAAAGGCGCTCTCTCGCTGTGCAGAGCGCGCTTTCCAAGGAGAGAGACAAACGGAGCAGTGAGTTTGTGTTTGAACTTTCCGGCGATCACTGGAAGCAGTTCCCAGAGTCTTTGAAGGAGCAGACGCATCTGAAAGAATGGCACATCAGCAACACTCTGATTCAAATCATTCCTAAGTATATCGAACTGTTTCAAGCCATGAGGATTCTGGATCTGCCAAAAAACCAGATCTCTCGTCTTCCAGCTGAAATTGGTTGTTTGAAAAGCCTCAAGGAACTCAACGTGAGTTTCAACCATCTGAAGAGCATTCCTCCAGAACTGGGAGACTGTGAAAATCTAGAGAAACTGGATTGTTCTGGAAATCTAGAATTAACCGAGCTTCCTTTTGAATTAAGTAATTTGAAGCAAGTTTCATTCGTAGATATCTCAGCAAACAAGTTTGCCAGCATCCCGATCTGCGTCCTGCGGATGTCTAATTTGGAGTGGTTGGATATCAGCAACAATAACCTGAGTGACCTGCCACAAGACATAGACAGGCGAGAAGGAGTGAAGACCTTTCTCCTGTACAAGAACAAGCTCACCTACCTTCCTTATGCCTTGCTTAACCTAAAGAAGCTCACCTTGTTAGTCGTCAGCGGGGACCACTTGGTGCAGCTCCCAACAGCCCTCTGTGACTCCTCCACACCTTTAAAATTTGTAATTCTTATGGACAATCCTCTTGAGAATACCCAGTGTCAAGATGGTGATGAAATGATGGAGACTGAACGAGATCGCCAACATTTTGATAAAGAATTTATGAAAGCCTATATTGAAGATCTTAAAGAGAGAGAATCTGTTCCCAGCTATACCACCAAAGTATCTTTCAGCCTTCAGCTTTGATGCCATCCATCAAAAGACTACAGAATTTTCCTGACCTTCGGAGCTGTAAATCTTCCTGTTGTGGGTTGTCATAGAGGAATAATAGCTTGGGCTTAAAGGCAAAGTCTAGAAACCACTGTCATAGTTGTTAGGAAAAATGATTTTCAAATTTCAAATATGTGAATACCTCTCTCTGTGGACTGGAGAATCGATAAATGGGTTTATATATTGATATTTAAAGGTTCATTTGCATTTACTTGTTTCCAAATAATACACATTTGATGTTTTAAAAAATGTGTTATTTTTAAAAATTATCACTTAAAAGACTAAATTTTGAAGTTGACTGCATTGTTTTCGGAGATCCAGGGATAAAGGGATGTTGAAAAGAGTATTTATATTGAATTAGTCAGATGAGAGTTTATTTTGTTATTTTGAAAGAGTTTTAATGCATCATTTCTTTTACTGACGACAGTTTTCCTTGGGTTTATATAAATTGTTATTTTCATATGTTTTAAGTTGTATATTACCAAGTTTAGGCTTTCAGGAAAGACTTTAGGTATAATCTGGGCTTGAAGGTAGAAAGACGGGCTGGATTATCTGCCCAGGCATCGGGCTCCGATGGTGCTCTGGTGGCTCTAGTGGAGGACGTGTGGGCCTGGCTGGTCATGGGAAGCCTGGTGGGGCCTCCATGGATGGTCAGCCTGCCACGAGTGGGCCTCCTGGGGGTCCCAGGATGCAGGCCGGATCACAGAGCAGAGGCAGTGCCTCCGGGGACCCATCCTCCAAGATGGTCATATAAGGTAGCAGGAAGGACTAGTCCACACTAATGAGGAGTCAGTCCCCCGCAAGGCTTCCCTGCAGGTGCCTCAGGAAGACTTTGCTCACAGGTGAGCCACTGCGGTCCAGAGAGAACAGAGGAGACTGAGTTTACATGGGCAAAGAAGGAGTTCATTAGACGGCTTTGAACTTTGGTATCACGTTATAGGATTTGGAGAAATTATGCAAATATCTATTTTTATACTATTATCTTGAGTTAAAATAAAGAAGATTGTACATATGTTGAAGATAAGTTTAAACAAGTAACTTGTGACTAAGATGGAAAAATTGCATATATTCATAGATGTTTATATCAGTCCACCCCTCTGTGGTCTAGCTGAGTGTTGTCCAGTAGAACTTGCTGCTGTGAAGGAAGTGCTCTGTATCTGTGCTGTCTAATTTAGTAACTGACAGATGTATGTGCTGCTTGAGCTCTTGAACAATGTCTGGTGTGACTGAAGAACAAGTTTTTAATTACATTTAAATTTAAATAGCCAAAGGTAACTACCATACTGGACAGCACAAGTCAGGTCAGTTGGGTTTTTCAGAAGTTAATCAGGACTAGAAGTGAGCAATTTTTGTTTCTTTATCTGAAAAACCAAAGGGGTTAATACTGACACTCAATATTTTGTCTTCATAGGTTTAGTCATACTTCTAAATATTTTATTCTCAACAGATACAAAGCAGGCAGAACAATTTAAAGCCACATAGTAATGGTTCCATAGAGCACTGCTTCAACTTAAAGACAAACTCTGGAGAGGTAGATTAAGAGATGAAAAGAGTAGGAGAGCCTCTTTTCTCAATTAAGTGAGAAGTCACTTTAATTGAACCTCAAACGGTTGTGTTTTTATTTATACACTTTACAAATATAATGCAAATTTATCAGTTGTACTATGTGAATGATTTTGGAATTTTATTTCATGCCACAGTATATGTTACATAACAGCCAAATGGAAAATGTATCTCAAAAGGGGGGAAATGAGGGCTTTCACATAAATTGACTGTCCATAACTCATGTAAAATTTATTTCAATAAAATCAGTCTTTTGTGAAAAAAAAAAAAAGATCTAGAAGATGTAAAAAATAAACAGTCAACAGTGAACAACAAAATAACTGAGATTAAAAATGCACTGGAGCGAACCAATAGAGTAATTGAGTTAGAATAGATGAATGAGCTGGGAGATAGAATAATGGAAAAAACTGAAGCAGAATACAATAAATTTAAAAGAAAAAAACAATGAGAACAGTCACAGACACCTCTGGGATGACATTCAGTGTAACGACATTTGAATCATAGGAGTCCCAGAAGAAGAAAGGAAAAGATGTAAGAAAATATTTGAGGATGTTAGAGTCAAAATTTCCTGAATATGGGGGAAAAGATAGCACCCAAGTCCAGGAACCCCAGAGAATATCATACAGAATAAACTCACATAGAAACAGACCAATACACATATTAATCAAACTATCAACAATTAAACAAAACTAAGAAATATTAAAAGCAACAAAGGGAAAGGCAACAAATAACATACAAGGAGATGTCCATAAGGATAATAGCTGATTTTTCATCAGAAACTCTGCATGTCATAAGATCATGGCAGAATATATATACTTAGTGATGAAAGGGAAAAACTTACAACCAAGATTGCTCTATCCAGCAAGGATCAGCACCAATAAACCAGTGCTAAAAAAAAAAAAAAGCTGAAAGATTCTCTAGACAGGAAATATAAGAGAAAGTCCTACAAAAACAAACTCAAAACAATAAAGTAAATGGCAATGGGATCATACTTATCAATAATTACCTTAAATGTATATAGGCTAAATGCTCCAACAAAACACAGATTGGCTAAAGAGATATAAACTAAGACTGCTATATATGCTGTCTACAAGAAACCCACTTCAGACCTAGGGACACATACAGAAAGAGAGTAAAAAGCTAGAAAAATATATTCCATGCAAAAAAATCAAAGCAAAGTAGGAATATCAATACTCATATCAGATAAATTAAACATTAAAATAGACCAAAACAAGAGACAAAGAAGGATGCACCATAATAATCAAATAATCAATCCAAGAAGAAGATATAACAATTTAAAAAAAATATGTATCCAACATAGGAGCATCTCAATACATAAAGCAAATGCTAACAACTATTAAAGAGGGAAATCAACAGTAATAAAATAGTAGTAGAGGATTTTAATACCCCACTCACAACAATGGACATATCATCCAGACAAAATTTAAAAGAGAAACACAAGTTTTAACAATACATTGGACCACTTAATATCCGAATTGATAAATACAGGGCATTTCATCCAAAAACAATAGATTTCATTTTTTTCTCAAGTGCATATGGAACATTGTTCAGAATAGATCACATCTTGATCCACAAATCAAACCTTGGTAATTTTTTTGTTTATTTATTTTTTAATTGAAGGATAATTGCTTTACAGAATTTTGTTGTTTTCTTTCAAGCCTCAACATGAATCAGCCATAGGTATACATATATCTCATCCCTTTTAAACCTCCCCCTATCTGCCTCCACACTGCACCCCACTAGGTTGATACAGAGCCCCTGTTTGAGTATCCTGAGACATACAGCAAATTCCAGTTGGCTATCTATTTTGTATATAATAATGTAAGTTTCCATGTTACTCTCTCCATACATCTCACTCTCTCCTCCCCTCTCCCCATGTCCATAAGTCTATTCTTTATATTTGTTTCTCCATCACTTCCCTGCAAATAAATTCTTCAGTATCATTTCTCTAGATTCTGTATATAGGCATTAGTATATGATATTTATCTTTCTCTTTCTGACTTCCCTCACTCTGTATAATAGGATCTAAATTCATCCACCTCATTAGAACTGACTCAAATGCATTCCTTTTAATGGCTGAGTAATATTCCATTGCTTATATGAACAAAAACTTCTTTATCCATTCATCTGTCAATGGACATCTAGGTTACTTCCATATTCTAGCTATCATAAATAGTGTTGCAATGAACAATGGTATACATGTGTCTCCTTCAATTTTCATTTCCTCAGGGTATATGCCAAGGAGTAGGATTGCTGGGTCATATGGTGCTTTTATTCCTACTTTTTTAAGGATTCTCCATACCATCTTCCACTGTGGCTGTATCAATTTACATTCCCACCAACAGTGCGAGAGCATTCCCTTTTCTCCACACCTTCTCCAGCATTTCTTGTTTGTAGACTTTTTGATGATGGCCATTCTGACCACTGTGAGGTGATATCTCATTGCAGTTTTGATTTGCAATTCCCTAATAATGAGTGATGTTGAGCATCTTTTCATGTTTGTTGGCCATCTGTATGTCCTCTTTGGAGAAATGTCTATATAGGTCTTTTTTCCTGTTTATGATTGGGTCGTTTGTTTTTCTGGTATTGAGTGTATGAGCTGCTTGTATATTTTGGAAATTAATCCTTTGTCAGTTGTTTCATTTGCTATTATTTTCTCCCATTCTGAGGGTTCTCTTTTCACCTAGCTTCTAGGTTTCTTTATTGTGCAAAAGCTTTTAAGTTTAGTCAGGTCTCACTTGTTTACTTTTGTTTTTATCTGCATTGCTCTAGAAGGTGGGTCATAGAAGATCTTGCTTTGATTTATGTTATCGAGAGTTCTGCTTAGGTTATCCTCTAAGAGTTTTATAGTTTCTGGTCTTACATTTAGGTATTTAATCCATTTTGAGTTTACCTTTGTGAATGGTGTTAGAAAGTGCTCTAATTTCATTCTTTTACATGTAGCTAGCTGTCCAGCTTTCCCAGCACCACTTACTGAAGAGGCTGTCTTTGCACCATTGTATATTCTTGCCTCTTTTGTCAAAAATAAGGTACCCATAGGTGCATGGGTTTATTTCTGGGTTTTCCATCTTGATCCATTGTTCTATATTTCTGTTTTTGTGCCAGTACCATACTGTCTTGATGACTGTAGCTTTGTAGTATAATCTAAAGTCAGGAAGATTGATTCTTCCAGCTCCATTCTTCTTTCTCAAGACTGCTTTGGTTTTTCAGGGTCTTTCATTTTCCATATGAATTGTGAAATTTTTTGTTCTAGTTCTGTGAAAAATGCCATTGGTAATTTGATATGAATTGCATTGTATCTGTAGATTGGTTTTGGTAGTATAGTCATTTTCATAATATTGATTCTTCCTACCCAGGGACATGGAATGCCTCTCCATCTGTTTATGTCATCTTTGACATCTTTGTCAAGTGTCTTATATTATTCTGTGTACCAATCTTTTGTCTTCTTGTGTGTGTGTTAGTCGCTCAGTTGTGTCTGACTCTTTGAGACTCCATGGACTGTGGCCTGTCAGACTTCTTTGTCCATGGGATTCTCCAGACAAGAATACTGGAGTGGATTGCTATTCCCTTCTCCAGAGGAACTTCCCAACTCAGGGACTGAACCCTGGTCTCCGACTCTGTGTGACCCCATAGATGGCAGCCCACCAGGCTCCCCCATCCCTGGGATTCTCCAGGCAAGAACACTGGAGTGGGTTGCCATTTCCTTCTCCAATGCATGAAAGTGAAAAGTGAAAGTGAAGTCACTCAGTCGTGTCCCACGCTCAGCAACCCCATGGACTGCAGCCTTCCAGGCTCCTCCATCCATGGGATTTTCCAGGCAAGAGTACTGGAGTGGGGTGCCACTGCCTTCTCCTTGTCTCCTTAGGTGAGGTTTTTTCTAGATATTATTTTTTGTTGCATTGGTGAATGTGATTGATTCTTTAATTTCTATTTCTGATTTTTCATTGGTAATGTATAGAAATGTAAGTGATTTATCCTGCAACTTCTCTAAATTCACTGATCAGCTCTAGTAATTTTCTGATAATATATTTAGGGTTTTCTATGTACAATATCGGAGAAGGCAATGGCATCCCACTCCAGTACTCTTGCCTGGAAACTCCCATGGACAGAGGAGCCTGGTAGGCTGCAGTCCATGGGGTCGCTGAGTCAGACACGACTGAGCGACTTCACTTTCACTTTTCACTTTCATGCACTGGTGAAGGAAATGGCAACCAACTCTACTGTTCTTGCCTGGAGAATCCCAGGGATGGGGGAGCCCAATGGGCTGCCATCTGTGAGGTCTCACAGAGTCGGACACGACTGAAGCGACTTAGCAGCAGCAGCAGCAGCATGTACAGTATCATGTCATCTGCAAACAGTGAGAGCTTTTCCTTTTCTTTTCCAATCTGGATTCCTTTCATTTCTTTTTCTTCTCTGGTTGTTGTAGCTAGGACTTTCAAAACTATGTTGAATAATAGTGGTGAAAGTGGACACCCTTGTCTTGTTCCTGATCATAGGGGGAATGCTTTCAGTTTTTCATCATTGAGGATAGTGTTTGCTGTAGGCTTAACATATATGGCCTTTACTATATTGAGGTAGGTTCCTTCTATGCCCATTTGTTTAAGAGTTTTAATCAAAAATATGTGTTGAATTTTGTCTAGGGCTTCTTCTGAATCTATTGAGATGATCATATGATTTATATCTTTCAATGTGTTAATATGGTAAATCACATTGATTTATTTGCATATATTGAAGAATCCTTTGTATCCCTGGAATAAACTCAACATGACCATGGTGTATGAGCTTTTTAATGTGTTGAATTCTGTTTGCTAAAATTTTTTGAGAATTTTTTCATCTATGTTTATCTGTGATATTGGACTATATTGTGTGTGTGTGTGTGTGTGTGTGTGTGTTGTCATTGTCTGATTTTGGTATCAGGGTGATGGTGGTCTCATAGAATGAATGAGTTTGGAAGTGTTCCTTCCTCTACTTTTTGAAAGATTTTTAGTAGGATAGATATTAGCTTTTCTCAAAATGTTTGATAGAATTCTCCTGTGAAGCCATCTGTCCCTGGGCTCTTGCTTTTTAGGAAATTTTTTATAACAACTGCAATTTCAGTGCTTGTAGTTAGTTGTTCATAATTTCTATTTCTTCCTGGTTCAGTCTTGGAAGATTGAACTTTTCTAAGAATCTGTCCATTTCTTCCAGGTTATCCATTTTCCTGCCATATAGCTGTTCATAATAGTCTCTTATAATCCTTTGTATTTCTTCATTGTCTGTTGTAACCTCTCCTTCTTCATTTCTAATTTTGTTGATTTGATTCTTCTCTTTTTTTGTGATAAGTCTGGCTAAAGGTTTCTCAATTTTGTTTACCTTCTTGAAAAGCCAGCTTTTAGTTTTATTAATCTTTACTATTATTTCTTTTCAATTATTTCTGCTCTGATCTTCATGATTTCTTTCCTTCTGGTAATTTTGGGGGTCGTTTTGTTTTTAATTTTCCAGTTGTTTTAGGTGTAAAGTTAGGTTGTCCTCTAGAAGTTTTTCTTGTTTCTTGGGCTAGATTGTGTTGTTATAAATTTCCCTCTTAGAACTGCTTTCGTTGCATGCCATAGGTTTTGTATTGTCATGTTTGCATTGTCATTTGCTTCTAGAATTTTTTTGCTGTTGCCTTTGATTTCTTCAGTAACCTGTTGGTTATTCAGAAATGTATTATGTAATCTCCATGTGTTTGTGCTTTTTACTGTTTTTTTTTTTTTTTTTCTTGTAATGGATATCTGACCTCATAGAATTGTGATCAGAAAAGATGCTTGATATAATTTCAATTTTCTTAAATTTACTGAGGTTTTAAACAGTGCTTGTAAGCATTAGTAACTTAATGGTAGATGGTGAAAGATTCTTGGACTCTGGAAGAGAAGAAATCAATCCAGGGCCAGTGACGAGGCTTGATCACTCAAAACTTTTGTGTAATAAAGTTTTATTAAAATTTAAAAGAGACAGAGAAAGCTTCTGACATAGACATTAGAAGGTGGCAGAAAGTGTGTCCCCCTGCTACACTTTAGCTGGATGTTATATAGTTACTAAGTAAGTAAGTAAGTGTTAGTCACCCAGTCATGCCTAAAATTTTGTGCCCCCATGGACTGCAGCCCACCAGGCTTCTCTGTCCATGGGATTTTCCAGGCAAGGATACTGTAGCCATTTGCTATTTGCAAATTAGAGAAAGGAAATGGCTCAAAAACAGAGACTGCCACCAGGTCTCTCACCCAAAACGTGCATTTTGAGATAACATCAGCACAAGGTGAGTTGTCCTGGGCCATAAAATGATTGAGATGAATATTGAAGAAAGGCAGGTTTATAAGCAAATACAGTCTAACTAGCATAGCTTAAGAGAATATTTGCATGAGTAAAACATATTGGCTTGTTAAGTTGGTTCTGAGTCTTAGGTAGAACCAAATGAAGAAAGACAGCTCAGTTCAGTTCAGTTCAGTCACTCAGTCATATCCAACTCTTTGTGGACCTGGCTTGGAGAATTTTGAGCATTACTTTACTAGAATGTGAGATGAGTGCAATTGTGCAGTAGTTTGAGCATTCTTTGACATTGCCTTTTTTAGGGATTGGAATGAAAAATGACCTTTCCCAGTCCTGTGGCCACTGTTGAGTTTTCCAAATTTGCTGACATATTAAATGCAGGACTTTCACAGCATCATCTTTTAGGATTTAACATAGCTCAACTGGAATTCCATCACCTCCACTAGCTTTGTTTGTGGTGATGTTTCTTAAGGCCGACTTGACGTCACATTCCAGGATGTCTGGTTCTAGGTGAGTGATCATAACATCATGATTATGTGGCTCATGAAGACCTTTTTTGTAAAGTTCTGTGTATTCTTGCCATCTCATCTCAATATGTTCTGCTTCTGTTAGGTCCATACCATTTCTGTCCTTTATGGTGCCCATCTTTGCCTGAAATGTTCCCTTGGTATCTACCTTTCTTGAAGAGATCTCTAGTCCTTCCCATTCTGTTGCTTTCCTCTATTTCTTTGCATTGATCACTGAGGAAGGCTTTCTTTTCTCTCTTTGCTATTCTTTGGAACTATTCATTCAAATGGGTATATCTTTCCTTTTCTCCTTTGCCTTTCACTTCTCTTCTTTTCACAGCTATATGTAAGGCATCCTCAGACAACCATTTTGCCTGTTTGAATTTCTTTTTCTTGGGGATGGTCTTGATCCCTGCTTCTTGTACAATATCACAAACCTCAGTCCATAGATCTTCAGGCACTCTATCAGTTCTAATCCCTTGAATCTATTCGTCACCTCCATTGTATAATCGTAAGGGACTTGATTTAGGTTATACCTGAATGGTCTAGTGGTTTTCCCCACTTTCTTCAGTTTAAGTCTCAATTTGGCAATAAGGAGTTCATGATCTAAGCCACAGTCAGCTCCCAGTCTTGTTTTTGGTGACTGTATAAAGCTTCTCCATTTTTGGCTGCAAAGAATATAATCAATCTGATTTTGGTACTGACCATCTGGTGATGTCCATCTGTAGAGTCTTCTCTTGTGTTGTTGAAAGAGGGAGTTTGCTATGACCAGTGCGTTCTCTTGCAAAACTTTATTAGCATTTGCCCTGCTTCATTCTGTTCTCCAAGGTAAAGTTACCTGTTATTCCAGGTATTTCTTTACTTAGTACTTTTTCATTCCAGTCTCCTATAATGAAAAGGACATCTTTTTTGGGTGTCAGTTCTAGGAGGTCTTATTTTAAGTCTTCATAGAACCATTCAACTTCAGCTTCTTTGGCATCACCATTGGGGTATAGACTTGTATTACTGTGATACTGAATAACTTGCCTTGGAAACAAACAGAGATCATTCTGCCATTTTTGAAACTGCATCCAACTACTGCATTTCATACTCTTTTGTTTAGCATGATGGCTACTCCAATTCTTCTAAGGGATTCTTGCCCACAGTAGTAGATATAATGGTTATCTGAGTTAAATTCACCCATTCCAGTCCATTTTAGTTCACTCATTCCTAAAATGTTGATGTTCACTCTTGCCATCTGTTTGACCACTTCCAATTTGCCTTGATTCATGGACCTAACATTCCAGGTTCCTATGCAGTATTAGTCTTTACAGCATCAGACTTTACTTCTATCACCAGTCACATCCACAGCTGGGTGTTGTTTTTCCTTTGGCTCTGTCTCTTCATTCTTTCTGGAATTATTTCTCCATTGATCTCCAGTAACATACTGGACAGCTACCAATCTGGGGAATTCATCTTTTAGTGCCTTATCTTTTTGCTTTTTCATACATTTCATGGGGTTCTCAAGGGAAGAATAGCGAAGTGGTTTGCCATTCCCTTCTCCAATGGACCATGTTTTGTTAGAACTCTCCACCATGACCTGTCCATCTCAGGTGACCCTACATGGCATGACTAATAGTTTCCTTGAGTTAGACAAGGCTGTGGCTCATGTGATCAGATTGGTTAGTTTTCTGTGATTGTGGTTTTTTGTCTGTGTGCCCTCTGATGGAGAAGGATAAGGGGCTTATGGAAGCTTCCTGATGGGAAAGACTGACTGAGGGGGAAACTGGGTCTTGTTCTGATGGACAGGGCTGTGCTCAGCAAATCTTTAACCCAATTTTCTGTTGATGGGTGAAGCTGTGTTCCCTTCCTGTTATTTACCAAACTATGATGGTTGTAATTAAGATAATGGAGACTTCCTTCAAAAGATAGCATGCACACACTGCTACACCCAGTGCTCCCAACCCTGCAGTAGGCCACTACTGACTCACACCTCCACCAAAGACTCCTGGACACTCACGGGCAAGTCTGGGTCAGTCTCTTGTGGGGTCACTGCTCCTTCCTCCTAGGTCCTGGTGCTCACAGTGTTCTGTTTGTGCCCTTCAAGAGTCAATTTCTCCAGTCCTGTGTAAGATCTGGCAGCTCTCTGGTGTGGTAAATGGTGACCTCCAAGAGGGCTTATGCCATACCCAAGTCTGCTGCACCCAGGGCCCCTGCCTCTGTGGCAGTCTACTGCTGCCCCATACCTCCACAGGAGACACTCAGATCCAGTTCTGTCTCAGTCTCTGTGGAGTCTCTGGGTCATGGTGCACACAAGGTTTGTTTGAGCCCTCTGACCATCTCTGGGTTGTACAGAGTTTGATTCTAAATGCAGTTTCACCTCTCCTACCATCTTGCTGGGGCTTCTCTGCCCTTGGATGTGGGATATGTGCAGTTAGTGGGAAGATGTAAATAAGTAGTGGTTCCACATAAGAAAAATATTCCAGGAGTAAAGAAAAACAACAACTGAAGAAAGACTCTAGGGTAAATAAACACATAGTTCATTAACATAGCTTAAGACAAACATTTCCATAAGAAAAACACATTGGTTAGCTCAAGCTTTGAGAAAAGTTAAGTTCAGGTGGAGCCAGGGGTCATCATGGCAACACATAGTTTTAAGAGAAACATCTTTTTAAATTTGTATACAAAAGAGGAAAAATCTAACACTTGCTTCCTCCTGTCACTTAAGAGAGAGGTAAAAAAAATATCTGACACTTGCAGGATATTTCCTCCATTTGGAGACCCCTGGCCTTCCTGCCTGTTACCCTCTCAGAGATGCTTTAAGCTCTAAGCCACAAGGGTGAACTGTTTCCTGCCTCTCTGGGAGGCTCTCTAAGATTAGTAGATGGGTTTGACGCAAGCTCCTTTCAAATTACTGCTTCTTCCCTGGGTCTCAGAGCATGGGAAATTTTGTTTATGTATTTTGAGTGAAGTATCTGTTTCCCACATCCCTCTGCTTCTCCCAAATTAAGCCTTGCACGTCTTCAAAGAAAAACTTTCTGGAGACTGGTCTTCACAACCTCCACTCTTCACCTGGGCTATGAAGCCTACTGTGGGGCTCAGACCTTTCTATCTTTGGGAGAAACCTATGCAATTGTGTCTGTCATCCCATTTATGGGTCATCAACTTGGGTTGGGATATGAGTTTTGACTACATTGTGGCTCTGCCACTTTTACCCATCTCATTGTGGTTCATTTTTTATATTTTCATTATAGAACTTTTCTGCTAGTTTCCCAGTCTTTCTCATCAGTAATCACTTTGTAAATTGTAATTTTAGTGTTCCCAGAGGAGGTGAGCTGAAGATCTTCCTCCTTTGCTACCTTGACCATATTCCCAACCTTCCGTCTTTTCTAATGTTAGCATTAATGCTATAAAATTATCTCTAATGACTGTCTTAGCTATGTTCCACATATATTGATTTGGTGATTTGTATTTTCATTTAGTTCAAGGCATTTGAAAGATTTAAATAATAGCTTTATTCAGACATAATTTAAATACCATATATTTCACCAATTTAAAGTGTACAATTCAATGTTTCTTAGTATATTCATGGAGTTAGGTGAATAACAACACAGTCAATTTTAGAACATTTTCATTAAAACAAAAATAAGCCTTGTACCTATTACCTGTCACTCTATGCTTATCCCCATCCCACTAGGCCTAAGAAACAACTAATCTACTTACTATTTCTATGCATTTCCTTTTCTGAACATTTCACATAAATAGAACCATATAATATTTGATAATTTTGACATTTGTTTCTTTCACTTAACATGATGCTTTTAAAGTTTATCCATGTGGTAACATGTATCAGTACTTCATTCCTCTTTAGAGCTGACAAACATTTCATTGTTTTTGTATTCATCCTTCAGTTGATGTATGTTCAGTTGTTTCTATTCTTTTAATATTAAGAATAATAATGCTACTATAAACGTGCTTCTACAAGTTTTTGAGTGAGCATGTGTTTTCTTTTCTCTTGGATTATATTCCTATGAATGGAATTTATGGATTATTGTTAATACAATCTAAACATTTTGATAATTCCCATACAAGTTTTGTTTCAGAATATGTTTGCACTTCTTTTGCTAAATTCATTCCTATGTATTTTTCTTTTTATCATATTATAGACAGAATTGTTTAAAATTTCATTTTTAACTTATTTTTTGCCAGCCAATCCTCCTCCATCTCATTCTGCCTCCTTGATGCTGTGTTGGGGTGGAGATTAACTCTTCATGGAGCTTCATTGGCATCAGATTAGGAGTAAAGAGGAGAGATTACTAGCCCTAGGTTGGACTACATTGTTCTGCCTTGTTGACACTGGTTGGATAGGAAGGTTGGCTCTCCTCCTCCACAGGTGGCTCTCCCACCTGTGTTGGGGTGGGATTTAGGGTAAAGCCTAATGGTGATCTCTTTAAGCCTTATTTCTTCTGGGTAGAAGTGGAGATTTACTTCAACACTGCATGCTTCCTCTTAGCTGATTCAGTTTCTTGATGGACCCATTGGTTGTGTACTTTGATTGAGGAATCAGAGTACTGCCTGCTGGTTTCCTTCAGGCAAGGGTGGAAGATAAGTTTCCTGCTGGGCCCCAATGGCACCACCAAGTGACAGAATCTCAGCCCCTTTATCTCTGCCAGATGGTAAATGAAAGATTAACTCTCTGGTTAGGGAATGGAAGATTAGCTCCTTGATTGACCCTGCTGACTTCACTCAGTGGGAAATAGTGTTGCTTTTTGGGGATGAGGTATAGAGAATGAGGTGGATTTGAAGATCAGCTGCGAATACGACTGTGTTTTCTTTCTATTGGTGTTTAACTACAGTAGAGTCCAGTTCAGTTCAGTTCAGTCGCTCAGTCTTGTCCGACTCTTTGCGACCCCATGAATCGCAGCACACCAGGCCTCCCTGTTGTGGTGTCATCTGCATATCTGAGGTTATTGATATTTCTCCTGGCAATCTTGATTCCAGCTTGTGTTTCTTCCAGTCCAGCGTTTCTCATGATGTACTCTGCATATAAGTTAAATAAGCAGGGTGACAATATAGGTCTACCATTTCCCAAGTCCTTTAGCTAAAAGAAACAGACTTTTCTTGAAGGGGTCTTCTCTTTGTCTATTGTTGGTGGTTCTAGGCAGAAGAATTGTGGAGGGTCTTTCATAGCATATGTAGGTGGCAATGAGAAAACACCGAATTTACTATCATGTCCTGTGGTGTTCTTCAAGTCTCATGGTCCTTAGAAAGTCTGCTTTGTTTACACATTTCAGATTCTCCCTATGCTTATTTGTTTTTATGTTCAAGACTTTTTGTTGTTAAGTGGGAGAACCTATGGGGAATGGAATGATTCTGTATTGGTAAAACAAGAACTGATCTGTTCCATTTTCTAGGAAAAAATATTTAATTATAACTTCACTATTGGCAGAAACAGGACCTGAAAGGGAAAAAAGTAGTTTTACTAAAATGCTTCATCTGACTTTTAACTCACAAAACTCCAGGACTAAAGGAGCTCTTAGATAATCTAGCCTTACTTCACAGTGGGAAAACCAAGGTTCAGAAAGATGATAGGACTTGCCCTAAATCACACAGAAAATGAGAAATTGTACCAGAACTAGAAACTAGGCATATGAACTCCTAGTGCTTTTCATTAAGCTACTCTCATCTATGAGAGTACTTCCCTGGTGACTCAGATGTTAAAGAGTCTGCCTACAATGCAAGAGACCCAGGTTCAATCCCTGGGTTGGGAAGATCTCCTGGAAAAGGAAATAGCAACCCACTCCAGTATTCTTGCCTGGAAAATCCTATGAACGGAGAAGCCTGGTAGGCTACAGTCCATGGGGCACAGAGTCTGTCACAACTGAGTGACTTCACTTTCATTTTCTTTCACTCTCATCTGTGTTTCTTATAACCTTTGAATATCAATTAAAAACCCTCAATTGTGTTGTTTGTCTTAGATTGTAAGTCACCAGAGGGCACTTACATTTGAACTAGGCTTGACATGGCACCAAGAAGAAGAATGTACATAATCATTGCTATTTTGATGATGGTGAAAGAGACATGCATCCAAGGGGAAGAGGAACAAGTGCAAAGGCTTATTTACTTTCCAATATCAGTTTAAGAAAGCCATTTGCAAATCATGAAGCAATTCTCCAAAACCAGTCATCAAGGAAAATTTTAGCATTCACACTCAGAGTTCAACATTTCAAGTTCACACTTGACCCCATTTCAGAATCCTTTCATTTAGTCTTTATGTTGGTGAGCCTTTTTAGGTAAGGTTCCTAGATCCTTTCTAAGATGAGATCAGACCCTTCCTTAGATGTTATAAGAATCTTGAACTCTCACGTAAAATTCTTTATGCTTTCCCATAACAGTTTCATATTCATTATCTCCTTTGATCTTAAGAGACTGGATGTGAGTCTGATTGCCAGAGGCTTTTATTATTTACTTAATAGATGGAGATTGCAAGGCTTTTGCTATTAGTTCTGAGATCATAAAGACAAGAAAATAGTGCCAAAGATGGAACTAAATCTTAGCCGTCTAAATTTTCACTGCAGTTTGATGTCATAGAAAAGGGAAAGTGAAGCAGACATGTCCAAAATCTTATTTTCTTAGTGTTTACTTAATCTTCTAAACAGTCTTACTGAATGGTTTGGTTCACCCTGGGCAATTATTTCCTGCCTTGCTATTGTGACAGCTAAAGAAACACAGTTTGAAGTGTCACCAACATTGCAAAAACCTAAAGCTAATTTTTAATGAAGTTACCCTTTAAAATTACTACAAATAACAGTAAATCACTCTATGGGGGTAGATGCTGTCATCAAACACTACCAACTAATGAAAAGTTACAGTCAAATATTTTAGATTACAATTCCTAATGAGTAATCTAGTACCTGAGAAATTTGAGCTCAGTTGGGCTTCCTGGGCGGCACTAGTGGTAAAAACCTGCATGCCAATGCGGAAGTAAGAGACGTGGGTTTGATCCCTGGGTCAGGAAGACACCCTGGAGAAGGAAATGGCAACTCACTCCAGTATTCTTACTTGGAGAATCCCATGAACAGAGAAGCTTTTCAGGCTACAGTCTATGGGGTCACAAAGAGTCAGACATGACTGAAGTAACTTTGCACAGAGTATATAAAAGAATATCAGCAAAAGTTAAAGCAAGACAGAGACTGAGATACCAACAGAGAAATAGAGAAACAAAGGCAAAGACACACACAGAAGCTAGGGAGAGAAAACAGAGAGAGTTGTAAGATATGTCAAAGAAAGGAGTGCTTAAGACATTAGACAATGTTGAAAAACAGAGAAAAAGAGAAATATATGAAGAAGAAGAAACAAGATGGTTAGGAAAAAATTGGTATCATAGCATACAACTAAGGGGAAAGAAGAATGGGTAAGAAATAGGGAAGATTGAAAAGGATGAGAAAAAATATTTTTAAAAAGAGATCTATTAGACATAAGAAAAGAAATCATCTTGCTCTTTTCAATTTTCATTTTTAAAATGCATTTCAGACTTACAGTTGTGTAATGAGGCACTGAAATATAGTCATAATCATGGCAGATAGGTGATTAAGAGTGGTGATCAATGGAAGAATACTAACAAAAGTCCCTTGTTTTTTTTTTTTTTTATCACTTTAAAATTTACAGAGACCCTGAAACACCCTGATGACTCAGGGTGCCTAGAGTTTATAACACTTTTCCTTCTTTTTTTTTTTTTCCTTTTTTAGCTGAGAGTTTTGAAAAAAAAATAAGCTAGAAGAGAAACAAGATGGCAGAGGAGTAAGTGGATGTGGAGTACATCTCTCTCCACAGAGGCATCAGGAATGCACCTTCAAATACAGAACATCTTGCAGAACGCCAGCTGAGAGCTGACAGAAGTCCCTGACCATAAGAAAGGAATATATAGTTCCCCACAAAGCCCAGAAGGACAAAAGGAGGAAGAGAAAAAGAGGAGGAGAGTGAGATGGACTGGCCCTGCACCTAAGGGGGTGGGGTAAAGGAAGCAGGGGTCATATCCCCACATTGTGCCAATTGTTTGGGACGGAGGAGAAGCATTTGAGGCTGTTGGTGAGTGCAGCAGCTGATCTTTGACAGTCTGAATGGAATGAGAATCACACAGACAATCTTTGTGGTGCCTTACCACCCTAGACAGGGATGCAAGTCCCCTGGAAGGCAGTGCAGCTAGAATGTATGGATTAAAGGGCAATCCCAAGGTGAGGTTTGCTTCTGACTGGAAGAAGACAGCCTGAGGGGATGCAAAGGAGAACATTTTCATCTATTTCAGATCACAAGAAAGCGTGTTTCTTTCAATTTTCTTCTGTTGTTCAAAACGATCACATAACAGAGGCTCAACCTTGCTTCCAGAAGCTTCCATCTGCTGATAAACATAATTGTTTCTCTTTTTGTTTTGCACACTCTAGAAAAATAATGCTCAAAGTTCTCCAAGTCAGGCCTCAGTAATAAGTGAAACATGAACTTCCAGATGTTCAAGCTGGTTTTAGAAAAAGGTGTGGAACCAGAGATCAAATTGTCAACATCCACTGGATCATCGAAAAAGCAAGAGAGTTATGGAAGAAAACATCTATTTCAGCTTTATTGACTATGCCAAAGCCTTTGACTGTGTGGGTCACAATAAATTGTGGAAAATTCTTCAAGAGATGGGAATACCAGACCACCTGACTTGCCTCTTAAGAAATCTGTATGCAGGTCAGTAAGCAACAGTTAGAACTGGACATGGAACAACAGATTGCTCCCAAATAGAAAAATAAGTATGTCAAGGTTGTATATTGTCACTCTGCTTATTTAACTTATATGCAGAGTACATCATGAGAAACGCTGGGCTGGATGAAACACAAGCTGGAATCAAGATTGCTGGGAGAAATATCAATAACCTCAGATCTGCAGATGACACCACCCTTGTGGCAGAAAGTGAAGAAGAACTAAAGAGCCTCTTGATGAAAGTAAAGAGGAGAGTGAAAAAGTTGGCTTAAAGCTCAACATTCAGAAAACAAAGATCATGGCGTCCGGTCCCATCACTTCATGGCAAATAGATGGAGAAACAGTGGAAACAATGGAAGACTTTGTTTTTTTTAGGCTCGAAAATCACTGCATATGGTGACTGTAGCCATGAAATTAAAAGACACTTGCTCCTTGGAAGAAAAGCTACAACCAAACTAAACAGCATATTAAAAGCAGAGACATTACTTGCCAACAAAGTTCCATCTAGTCAAGGCTATTTTATTTTTCCAGTAGTCATGTATGGATGTGAGAGTTGGACTATAAAGAAAGCTGAGCGCTGAAGAACTGATGCTTTTGAACTGTGGTGTTGGAGAAGACTCTTGAGAGTCCCTTGGACTGCAAGGAGATCCAATCAGTCCATCCTAAAGAAAATCAGTTTGGAATATTCATTGAAAGAATTGATGCTGAAGCTGAAACTCCAATACTTTGGCCCCCTGATGTGAAGAGCTGACTCATTTGAAGAGATCCTGATGCTGGGAAAAATTGAAGGTGGAAGAAGAAGGGGTCAACAGAGGATGAGATGATTGGATGGCATCACCGACTCAATGGGCTCATGCCCTTAATCTTTCCCAACATCCAGGTCTTTTACAGTGGGTCAGTTGTTCACATCACGTGACCGAAGTATCACAGATTCAGTTTCAGCATCAGTCTTTCCAATGAGTATTCAGCACTGATTTCATTTAGGACTGACTAGTTAGATCTCCTTACTGTTCAAGGGACTCTCAAGAGTCTTCTCCAGCACCACAGTTTGAAAGAATCAATTTTTTGTTACTCAGCTTTCTTTTTGGTACAACTCTCACATTCATACATGACTAGTGGAAAGACCATAGCTTTGACTATATGGACCTTTGCTGACAAAGAGATGTCTTTGTTTTTTTAAATACACTGTTTAGGTTTCTCATAGCTTTCCAGCCAAGAAGCAGCTGTCTTCTAATTTCATGGATGCAGTCACAATCTGCAGTGATTTTAGAGGCCAATAAGAGGAAATGTGTCACTCTTCCACATTTTCCCCTTATATTTGCCTTGAAGTAATGCGACCAGAAAAGATTCTGATGCTGGGATGGATTGGGGGCAGGAGGAAAAGGGGATGACAGAGGATGAGATGGCTGGATGGAATCACTGACTCAATGGACGTGAGTTTGAGTGAACTCCGGGAGTTGGTGATGGACAGGGAGGCCTGACGTGCTGCAATTCATTGGGTCACAAAGAGTTGGACATGACTGAGTGACTGAACTGACTGACTGACTGACTGAATGCGACTGGATACCGTGATCTTGTTTTTTTTTTTTTTTTTTAAATATGGTTTCAAGCCAGCTTTTAAACTCTCTTCTTTCATGCTCGTCAAGAAGCTCTTTAGGTCCTCTTCATTTTCTGCTATTAGAGTGGTATCATCTGCATACTTAAGGTTGTTGATATTTCTCCCAGCAATCTTGATTCCAGTTTGTAACTTACCCATCCTTGCAGTTCACCTGATGTGCTCTGCATATAAATTAAGCAAGCAGGGTTACAATAAACAACCTTGTACTCCTTTCTCAATTTTGCACCAGTTATTTGTTCCATTTAAACCAGTTATATAAAGTTCTAACTGTTGCTTCTTGACTTGTATACAGGTTTCTCAGGAGACAGGTAAAATGGTCTGGTATTCCCAAATCTTTAAGATTTCCACAGTTTTTTATGATCCACACAGACAAAGGTTTTAGCCTTTAGTCAAAGGCTTTGAAACAGAAGTAGATTTTTTTGTGGAGTTCCCTTGCTTTCCCTATGATCTAGCAAATGTTGACAATTTGATCTTTGATTCTTCTGCCTTCTCTAAACCCAGCTTGAATATCTGGAAGTTCTCAGTTCACTTACTGCTGCAGCCTAGCTTGGAAGATATTTAGCATAACCTTACCAGCATTGGAGATGAGTTCAATTGTCTGGTAGTGTGAACATTCTTTAGTACTGCCCGTTTTGGTAATTGGGTGAATATTGACCTTTTCCAGTGCTGTGGCCACTGCTGGGTTTTCCAAATTTGCTGACATACTGAGTGAAGCAGCTTAATAGTATCATCTTTTAAGATTTTAATTAGCTTTGCTGGAATTTTATGACCTCCACTAGCTTCATTGACAGCAGTGCATCCTAAGGCCCACTTCACACTCCAGAATGTATGGCTCTAGGTGACTGACCATACCATCATGGTTATTCAGGACATTAAGATTTTTTGTACAGTTCTTCTTTGTATTCTTTTTTTTTTTACTTAGTAAGTTTTATTTTTATTTTTAATTTTTATTTTTACTTTATTTTGCTTTACAATACTGTATTGGTTTTGCTATACATTGACATGAATCAGCCATGGGTGTACATGAGTACTGCTGGGCATACACACTGAGGAAACCAGAATTGAAAGAGACACGTGTACCCCAATGTTCATCTTCTTTGTATTCTTGACATCTCATCTTTATCTCTTCTGCTTCTGTTAGGTCTTTGCTGTTTCTGTGCTTTATTGTGCCCATCTTTGCATGAAATATTCCTTTGATATCTCCAATTTTCTTGGTGATCTCTACTCTTTTCCTTTCTGTTGTTTTCCTCTATTTCTTTGCATTGTTCGTTGAAGGCCTTCTTGTCTTTCCTTGCCATTCTTTGGAACTCTGCATTCAGTTGGGTATACCTTTTCCTTTCTCCTTTCTTTTTGCTTGCTTCTTTCCTCAGCTACTTGTAAAGCCTCCTCTGACAACTACTTTGCATTCTTGCATTTCTTTTTCTTTAGGATGGTTTTGTTCACTGCCTCCTGTAAAATATTACAAACGTGTCCATAGTTCTTCAGGTACTCAGTTTGCAGATCTAATCCCTTGAATCTATTCGTCACTTCCTCTGTATAATCATAGGGGATTTGATGTAGGTCATACCTGACTGACTTAGGGGTTTTACTAGCTTTTTTAAATTTTTGTGTTTTAGTCACTTAGTCGTTCCTGACTTTTGGAACCCCTTGGACTATAGCCAGACAGGTTCCTCTATCCAAGAAATTCTCCAGACAAGAATACTGAAATGGGTTGCCGTTCACTTCTCCAAGGGATCTTTCCAACCCAGGGATGTGTCTCCTGCATTGCAAACAGATTCTTTACCATCTGAGTCACTAGGGAAGCCTTATTTAGTCTAACCCTGAATTTTAGTATAAGGAGCTGATGATTGGAGCCACAGTATGCTCCAAGGTCTTGTTTTTGCTGGTTTTATATAGCTTCTCCATCTCCAACTACAAAGAATGTAATCAATCTGATTTCAATGTTGACCATTTGGTGATGTCCATGTATAAAGTTGTCTCTTGAGCTGTTTGAAAAAGAGTGTTTGCTATGACCAGTGTGTTCTCTTGGCAGAATTCTGTTAGCCTTTGTCCTGCTTCATTTTGAACTCCAAGGCTAAACTTGCCTGCTACTCCAGGTATCTCTTGACTTCCTACTTCTTTGTTCCAATCCCCTATGATGAATAGGGCACCTTTTTTTTTTTTTTTTTNTCATTCCATAGTTCATCAGGCACTCTATGTATCAGATCTAGGCCCTTAAATCTATTTCTCACTTCCATTGTATAATCATAAGGGATTTGATTTAGGTCATACCTGAATGGTCTAGCAGCTGTCTCTTATACACATCTTCCCCTATGATGAATAGGGCACCTTTTTTTTTTTTTTTTTTTTCAGCGTTAGTCCTAGGAGGCCTTGTAAGTCTTCATAGAACTGACCAATTTCAGCTTCTTTGGCATGGGTAGTTGGGGGCATAGAGTAGACTTGGATTATTGTGATCTTGAATGGTTTTCCTTGAAAATGAACAGAGATCATTCTGTTGTTATTGAGGTTGCACTTAAGTACTACATTTTGGATTACTTGATTATGATGGCTACTCCATTTTTTTTCTACGGGATTCTTGCCCACAGTAGTACATATAATGGTCATCTGTGCTAAATTCACCAATTCCTGTCCATTTTCATTCATTGATTCTTATGATGTTAGCTTATTCTTGCCATCTCCTGCTTGACCACATCCAATTTACCTTGATTTACAGAACTAACATTCCAGGTTCCTATGCAATATTGTTCTTTATAGCATTGAATTTTTCTCTCATCACCGACACTTCCACAACTGAACATCATTTCTGCTTTGGCCCAGCACTTCATTCTTTCTGGAGCTATTAGTAACTGTCCTGCGCTCTTTCCCAGTAGCATATTGGACACCTTCTGGTGTGTGTGTGGTGGGGGGGAGGGCTCATCTTTTGATGTCATATCTTTTTGCCTTTTTATATAGTTCATGGAGTTCTTATGGTCAGAATAGTTGGGTGGTTTGGTCTGTCTTGGGTAACCCTGTACAGTATGGTTCATAGCTTCATTGAGTTATGCAAGTCCCTTTGCCACAACAAAGCAGTGATCCTTGAAGGGGAACGTTTCACCTACATAATCCCATTTCTCTTTTCCCTCAGCTCCTGGCAACAATCAGACTTTTAGTTCTCTGTTTCTATGAAATTTACCATTTTATTATTTTTTATATTCAACATATAAGGTGTACCATATAGTATTTTTTTTCTTTCTCCATCTAGCTTATTTCACCTAGCAGAAGGAAGGAAATAATGACATTTAGAGCAGGAATAAATGAATTAGAGACTAAAAATGCAATAGAAAGAACTGACAAGACTTGGTTTTATGAAAAGAGTAACAAAATTGGTAAACCTTAAGTAGACCAAGAAAAAAACAGAAAACTCAAATTAACAAAAATATAAATTAAAGGGGAGACTTTATAACTTATGTCACAGAAATACAATCATAAGAGACTTCTATAAACAATGACGTCACCTAATT
>SJYT01003200.1:26955-43255 GCA_006410635.1 Cephalophus harveyi
CTTTCAGGATTTGAAACAGCTCAACTGGAATTCCATCACCTCCACTAGCTTTGCTCGTAGTGATGCTTTCTAAGGCCCACTTGACTTCACATTCAGGGATGTCTGGCTGTAGGTGAGTGATCACACCATCGTGATTATCTTGGTTGTGAAGCTCTTTTTGTACAGTTCTTCTGTGTATTCTTGCCACCTCTTCTTAATATCTTCTGCTTCTGTTAGGTCCATACCATTTCTGTCCTTTATCGAGCCCATCTTTGCATGAAATGTTCCCTTGGTATCTCTTATTTTCTTGAACAGATCTCTAGTCTTTCCCATTCTGTTGTTTTCCTCTATTTCTTTGCATTGGTCATTGAAGAAGGCTTTCTTATCTCTACGTACTATTCTTTGGAACACTGCATTCAGATGTTTATAGCTTTCCTTTTCACCTTTGCTTTTTGTTTCTCTTCTTTTCACAGCTATTTGTAAGCCTTCCTCAGACAGCCATTTTGCTTTTTTGCATTTCTTTTTCATGGGAATGATCTTGATCCCTATCTCCTGTACAATGTCATGGACCTCCGTCCATAGTTCATCAGGCACTCTGTCTATCAGATCTAGTCCCTTNCTTTTCACCTTTGCTTTTTGTTTCTCTTCTTTTCACAGCTATTTGTAAGCCTTCCTCAGACAGCCATTTTGCTTTTTTGCATTTCTTTTTCATGGGAATGATCTTGATCCCTATCTCCTGTACAATGTCATGGACCTCCGTCCATAGTTCATCAGGCACTCTGTCTATCAGATCTAGTCCCTTAAATCTATTTCTCACTTCCACTGTATAATCATAAGGGATTTGATTTAGGTCATACCTGAATGGTCTAGCAGTTTTCCCTACTTTCTCAATTTAAGTCTGAATTTGGCAATAAGGAGTTTATGATCTGAGCCACAGTCAGCTCCTGGTCTTGTCTTTGCTTACTGTATAGAGCTTCTCCAACTTTGGCTGCAAAGAATATAATCAATCTGAAGTCGGTGTTAACCATCTGGTGATGTCCATGTGTAGTCTTCTCTTGTATTGTTGGAAGAGGGTGTTTGCTATGACCAGTGTGTTCTCTTGGCAAAACTCTAGTAACTTTTGCCATGCTTTATTCCGTACTCCAAGGCCAAATTTGCCTGTCACTCCAAGTGTTTCTTGACTTTCTACGTTTGCATTCCAGTCTCCTATAATGAAAAGGATAACTTTTTTGGGTGTTAGTTCTAAAAGGTCTTGTAGGTGTTCATAGAACCATTCAATTTCAGCTTCTTCAGCGTTACTGGTTGGGGCATAGGCTTGGATTACTGTGATATTGAATGGTTTGCCCTGGAAACGAACAGAGATCATTCTGTTATTTTTGAGATTTCATACAGGTGGCTCAGAGGGTAACACATCTGCCTGCAATGCAGGAGACCTGGGTTCAATCCCTGGGTCAGGAAGATCCCCTGGAGAAGGAAATGGCAACCCCTTGCCTGGAAAATCCCATGGACAGAGAAGCCTGGTAGACTATAGTCCATGGGATCGCAAAGAGTCGAACACGACTGAGTGACTTCACTTCACTGCATTTTGGACTCTTTTGTTGACCATGATGGCTACTCTATTTCTTCTAAGGGATTTCTGCCCGCAGTAGTAGATATAGATCATCTGAGTTAAATTCACCCATTCCCGTCCATTTTAGTTCGCTGATTCCTAGAATGTCGACGTTCACTCTTGCCATAAGCCACCACTCCTTGGACGTGGGGTAGCTCCTCTTGGCCTCTGCCCCTGACCTCAGGCATGGGGTAGCTCCTCTCAGCTGCAACCGCTGACCTCGGGGCTTCCCTCATAGCTCACTCAGTAAAGAATTTGCCTGCAATCCAGGAGACTGGGGTTTAATTCCTGGGTCAGGAAAATCCTCTGGAGAAGGAAATGGAATCCACTCCAGTGTTCTAGCTTGGAAAATCCCATGGACAGAGGAGCCTGGTGGGCTACAGTCCATGGGGTTGCAAGAGTCAGACACGACTTGGCGACTAAACTACCACCAAGAATGTCTATTATACACGTTAGCAATATAAAACCNGGGTCAGGAAAATCCTCTGGAGAAGGAAATGGAATCCACTCCAGTGTTCTAGCTTGGAAAATCCCATGGACAGAGGAGCCTGGTGGGCTACAGTCCATGGGGTTGCAAGAGTCAGACACGACTTGGCGACTAAACTACCACCAAGAATGTCTATTATACACGTTAGCAATATAAAACCTATCCTATAGCAAATAAATCCTGTAAAGTTTAGAAAGATATAATATAAATACTTATTTAAAAACACAATCTACTTTAAAAAAAAAAAAACTTAATTCATGGTTTATTGATGTTTGGAATGATGCTGAGCTAAAGTACTATGCTAGGAAGACATAGAAGAACTTGCTTTTGTCATTCCTGGAAGGGCTTAGTATGGAATGGGTTCAGTCATTTTCTACATGCAGTCTTTTTGCATGAGATATAAAGAGGTGCTGAACATTTAGATAATTCATAGCGCGAAAGCCTATTTGTCAGCTAGTTTAAAATTCAGGATTTTTTCCATTGAATTAAAATCTGTTTAAGTTTCTAGAACATTCCTCAAAATTCTATTTTCACAATGTAGCTGAAATGTTGTAGAAGGCCAGTGTTTGAGGTCAAGTAATACTTGATTCTAGTCTGGTAGCAATCAAGCCTACAAGGTAAGAATCCCCTTAGTAGCTAATTATCATGAGCAAAACTGGCATTTATCATTCACATGAGTGGGCATAAGTGAAAAAACTCTAATAAATACTGGCGGTTCACACTCCACGTGGATACTGCAGGGCTCTGAAAGCAACAGTGTGAACAGAAACAGCAGAAAGTGATCCTAGTCTTGGGAAAATATGCAGTAATCGCCCTTTGGGTGCTTTTGTCCAGGCGTCAGAAACTCCCTTTTTCTAGGTTATAAATGCACCAAAAAATGAAAAAAGATGGTAAAAATAAACATATGGCACACTAACATGACACTTGAGAACTAGATTTTTGTTCTTTTTTTTTTTCTTTGTAGATACTGAATCAAGAGTGATTTAAATAATACTTGCCTTTTTCTTCTTATTATAGAGCTTATAATGTGAGTGTGAATCATTTCCACACTTGACAAATTGTCATGCCTCTTTCTATGTATGGATCGGCTTAGAACATTTATCCTTTATATTTTCAATGTCATGAAATATTTCTGAGAATTCCTTTAATGTGAAAACTTTTGCCAGCATCTCTTCCTCTGGGATAACGTCATCTTTATCTTATACCACTTTACTCATTCATGTTGATCTTTGCCTTATTGAGTTCCTCTGGCCACATGTCCAGTGTCTCTTGAATGGCAGCAGTGCCAATAATCCAGGATCAGCAACTTCTTTTATAACTCTATTTGATCCAATTAGAATTTTACTTCTAACGTTATTGCTTGTCATTTTTTTGCTGCACTTTCAACTTTGTGGGTCAAATTCCCTCTCCCCATTATCAATTTTTATAAAATATATGAGGGAGACAAGGAAATGATACAACTATCATTTTTTTTCTGTTTGTGCAACAGCTGAATAAGGATTGTGTTATTTAACTAGACCATGACAACTGACATTCATGCATTTGAATTATTCTAAGCAAGAACAGTCTGTAATTATTGTTTGAATATATGAAAGCTACTGATTTTGTATGTCAATTCTATATCCTGTTACTTTAGTGTTTGTTTGGCTTAAGAATTTCTCCTAAGTACTTTTGAGTTTCCCAGATAACTATTATCTGCATATAGAAGTGAAGTGAAGTCAAGTCACTCAGTCAAGTCCGACTCTTTGCGACCCCATGGACTGTATCCTACCAGGCTTTTCCGTCCATGGGATTTTCCAGGCAAGAGTACTGGAGTGGGTTGCCACTTCCTTCTTCAGAGATATTGCTAATTTTAAGCATTTCAAAAATATTTATTGTCCGACTATGTTGGTTAAGTCTTTTAATAGAATATTCAACAGTGATAAAGCATGAACTTTTGCTCATTTTTGACCCTAGCAAGTTTTTTCCCCATTAAAAAAGATATTGGCATAGCATCTGCTAAGGAAGAATCCATCAATTTAAATACTATTACTATTTCATTGAAAATGAGTGACGAGTTTAAGTTCCATACCTTCAGTAACTACTCTGATCATATGGTTTCTGTCCTTTGATATTTTCATGGTATAAGTATGGTAAAGTCTATATAAAATTACACTATCCTTTCATTTCAGAAAAAAAAAAAGAGTATTTGTTTGTGATACATTAGTTTTTCACATGCTAATAAATTCTTTTGCTAATATTTATTGCAAATTTTTATCTCAACATTTCTAAAATGGAATGCTCTATGATTTTATCTTCTCTCTGTGTGTAATATTTTCAGATTTAGATGTCTGTCATAGTCATATATGCTGTACAAAGTTTAGCTAGAATTATTTGTGACTTCAAAAGTGAAATAATTCCCCTTTGAAGTTTCTGGGTCTAGAACATCTTTGCAAAACTTCTTTCACAATTTTTTCCACATTTGCTATCATCATTGATTTGTTTAGAATTCCCATTACTCATAGGGTCATGTTTGGTGAATTATAATTTTTTAAAAAATATTTATTTGCTTATTTGGCTGCCTACGGTCTTAGTTATAGCACATGGGCTTAGTTGCCCCATGGCATGTGGGATCTTTCCAGACCAGGGATCAAACCTGAGTCCTCTGCATTACAAGGCAGACTCTTCACCACTGAGCCACCAGGGAAATCCAGTGAATTATAATTTTTGTGACTATTATATATGGCAACTATGATTTTAAATTTATTTGCTTTGAATTACAAAAGAACAGGGTCATAAGATTTGTCATACTTCATTTTCATTTTCTATACTTTAGTAGTTTTCTCCTTTACTATTTTTTCATATCTTATTATGTTTATCTGTCTTTCTGATGTTTCTAATTTCTCACTCTATTTTTATTTTTAATCTTTTAGTACTATTCTAACATGCAAGTCTATCCAGTTTACCTTCTTTTCCCATTTTTAAAATTGTAGTAAAATACAGATAGCATACAATTTACTATCCTACCCATTAAAAATGTAGAGTCCAATTGTATTAAGTATACTCACACTGTTTCATACAACTGCCAGCACCATCCATCTTCTGAAGTCTTGTCATCTTGTAAAGCTGAAACTCTATACCCATTAAGCAATAAGTCCCCATTTCCTCATACTCTCAGCACTTGACAAGGATCATTTTACTTCCTTTCTCTATGATTTTTACAAATCTAAGTACTTTATATAAGTGGAATCTTACATTATTTATCTTTTGTGATTAGCTTGTTTCAGTAACATGATGTCTTCAAGGTTCATCCAGGGTTGAAGTATATGTCAGAATTCCCTTGCTTTTTAAACCTGAATAAGATCCAATTGCATGTATATTATATTTTCCAAATATTCTTCTCCATTAGAAATCCCATTCCCATTCCTATCCGTTGTTGATGTGAGAAAATTACTGTGTCCAAAAATATAAGCTAATGTATTTTTTTAGTACTTTTTTTTTAAGACTTATAGCAAACTTGGAGTCATGTGCTATTGTTATAATACTGTGTGCTGGGCTAAGTTGCTTCAGTTGTGTTAGACTCTTTGCGCCTCTGTGGACTGTAACCTGCCAGGGTCCTCTGTCCATGGGATATTTCAGGCAATAATACTGAAGTGGGTTGCCATTTCCTTCTTCAGGGTATCTTCCCCACTTAGGAACTGAACCAGCATCTCCTGCATTGGCAGATGGGTTCTTTAACACTAGCCCCACCTGGGAAGCCTATGATACTAGCTTTGATAATTCAGTTCAGTTCAGTCACTCAGTTGTGTCCGACTCTTTGCGACCCCATGAACTGCAGCACACCAGGCCTCCCTGTACATCACCAACTCCCAGAGTCCACCCAAACCCATGTCCATCGAGTCGGTGATGCCATCCAACCATTTCATCCTCTGTTGTCTCCTTCTCCTCCTTCCTTCAATCTTTCCGAGCATCAGGGTCTTTTCAAATGAATCAGCTCTTTGCATCAGGTGGCCAGAGTATTGGAGTTTCAGCTTCCACATCAGTCCATCCAGTGAACACCCAGGACTGATCTCCTTTGGAATGGACTAGTTGGATTTCCTTGCAGTCCAATGGACTCTCAAGAGTCTTCTCCAACACCACAGTTCAAAAGCATCAATTCTTCAGTGCTCAGCCTTCTTTATAGTCCAACTCTCACATCCATACACGACCACTGGAAAAACCATAGCCTTGACTAGATGGACTTTTGTTGGCAAAGTAATGTCTCTGCTTTTCAATATGCTATCTAGGTTGGTCATAACTTTCCTTCCAAGGAGTATGCGTCTTTTAATTTCATGGTTGCAATCACCATCTGCAGTGATTTTGGAGCCCAGAAAAATAAAGTCAGCCACTGTGTCCATTGTTTCCGCATTTATTCACCATGAAGTGATGGGACTGGATGCCATGATCTTCGTTTTCTGAGTGTTGAGTTTTAAGCCAACTTTTTCACTCTCCTCTTTCACTTTCATCAATTACACTATTATAATTATATTTTATGTATATTGTAATTGTATTATAATACTAGCTTTTATAATTTCCCATGTATTTACTCATCAGTTTCTGTAATTTTCAACTCCAGATTTCTTTTTTTTTAATTTTTTTCTAACTTCTTATTGATATTTCAGTAAATGACTATTTTTGTGTCTTCCTTTTTTTTAAGTATCTTTAAGACATTATATTAAGGTCTTTGTTTAGTAGATCTGCCATCAGGTCTTTTTTTCAGAGACAGTTTATTTATTTACTTTTTCTTTTGAAAGAGCTCTATTTTCTTGTTTCCTTGTATGCCTTGTGTTTTTTTTTAATGGAAAATTGGACATTTGAATCTAATAGTGCAGTGACTCTGAGAAATATCCCCTTCCTCAGAGTTTGTTGTTGTTTTTTGTTTGTTTTGTTCTTTTGATTGTTGTAAGTTGTTTTTATGATGAGGGTCAGACTAATGTGTAAGCTTAAAGTCTTATCAGATCTTTTCTAATTTGCTCCTTCCTTTTGGCATGAGCAATGACTTTCTAATTTTTTACTACTGTGTATGTAGCTGCTTTTGAGTGTCCTACTAGTAAATCTCTGGCTCCCAAAAGGAGAAAAATAGAATAATAAGGAGGGAAGGAATAATGGTTCCAGTCATTTCAATACCTTGGAGGTCACTTTGGCCAGAGGAGGAGGGACATATAAAAGTGCAATAACAATGAGCATCTCTGATTAGAAGCAGCACTCAGTGACTAGAGCACAGATTCCCCATATTTGGAGGACAGGGTCCTTTCTGCCCACTTTGGCCGTGTCAGCTGTTTGTAAACTGGTCCATGAATGGTACACAGCTGTCTGTCACAGGACTGAGGGGTGGAGGATGATGCACACCTGTGCAATAGCTGCAGTTGACCACACTTAATAGTAGTTTACTTTGCAACACTTCTCCTGGAAGTTAAGAGGCTTCAACAACTCCAGAGTTCCAAAATAGTTGCTTTAGACAGATTCTGTCAATGCAATTGCTAATGGATGCTTCCTACTCTACCATCCTCCCAGAATCCTCTAGCCAAAGTTATCTTTTAAATACAATGTAAAATATCAACTAGTATGTGTGTTTAATACACAATTCTTTGTATTATGTGTATTCTATGAAGTTTTATGTATAAACCTCATAAAATATCATGACTTTGAAAAATATTGTAGGTAGTTGATGCTTGGTTATATATAGATTATTTGTACATTTTTGAACAGTTAGGTTATGGTGTTAGGTTAGAAAACTATTGTTCCTGGTAGTTAAAAAACATTATGGGTGAGAATGGTTCTATTCCCTAATGTCATTCTGTATTATCAACCAGGTGGGTTCTCCTGTGTTATTGTGGAGAAAAAAATTATTTTCAAAAGTAATTCTGTGCTGTTATTCATCCCGGGACCCTATAAAGGATTGTGCATTATAATTGCACAAAATTGCAAATAAACACCTGCAGCTACTCAAAAGGAGGTGCCCCTGAGGATCCCTAAAGCAAATTTCTTTAATGCTACATACCTCATATTTTAAATTAACTCAACCCAAACATATCCTTTAAATTTGGCAAAAATAAGTTTCTTTTGTGTATTGTTTCCAGTATAGAAAGTATACTTACTGTAGTGTGGAACGAAGGTGACTTGATAAATATATATATACAAATTTCTAAAACTGGGTCACAGTCAATTATGTGATTTGTAGACATGAAATGAGATTAATAGAATTTTGGGAAATCTGATATTAAAAAACACCATTGTTTGATTTAAAATGCTGTAAAACATTTGAAAACACCATCAACTGTCAGTTTACTGGATGGGCAATGATTACAAACAAAGATGGTTTCTTCTTTTGGGCGAAGACATTTTCAGTTGTTTGCTAGGTTTTCTTTACTTCTTACTCTTTCCGGCTATTATATGTTATATATTTTAGGTGTTATATAGGGCAATAAAATTATATAGCATTCTACTGTCTTGCAAAATAACTTTAGCACATATTTTGTATGCTTATTCAAATAATTCTTTCATATAATTATGGTGATGATGGTGATGATTAATTTTGAAAATGAAGAAATGGTTGTTTTTCTGACTTGTTGAGTTTCTCAAGGTCATCCTTAATATATAAACATCACCAACCTAATTATATAAACACTAGTTCCTGTCATCAGTAAAATTGCAAACTAATACTTAGGACATGAAGAGAAAATATACAATTCTGAAGAACTAATGAGTCTATTAAAATTTAGTTTTACCTGTGAGACAAAAGGACAAGATTGTTTGTCAGCAGTCTCTGCCACAGTTCGTAAATGAATAACAACCATCAGCATCATCACCTTTGAGTGCAAATAACCATAATGTGTGTATAGCGTTCTCAAGTGTTGCCAGAGCCACAGTCAGACCTCCCCCTGGATATGTAATATGTAGAAGTGTAAAGACAAATGTCTCTCCCTAAAGAACTGAAACACTTTGCAGGTAACCAAGGCAGGTGTGCCCAGTGCTAATAGAGTTCTTCTCCCTATGAAATTCTATCACCTTACATCCAGTCTCCTATGGCTTTTTCTTAAGCTCACATATCTCTGTTGCAAGTCAGCATAGCTTGTCCAGCAGCTGTCACTGCAGCAATCAGTGTCCATGTTTTATTGCTTTAGGTTGTATTTCCTTGCGATCATTATCTCTAATTTCAACCTTCAGAAAAATCTTTCAGGTCTCTTGACAGAACATTATATGTTGAAATTAACTGAGAAATAGCAAAATAAAATCCAAACCTGCTCATCTCAGGGCAATATATGATTATACGGGAAAAGTGAATTAAAAGAGTCAATGAATCGCATCGTGATAGAAGAACATATAAAACACAGGTTTAATTTTTCAATAAAGTCATGTATTCATACAGATGATATTTTTATCATGCTAGTATTCATTACCAATTTGAGGGACAGTCATTAAAATGATATAAATGATTTCTTTTATGAATTATAGTTAAAAAGGATGGGCAAGTCATTTCTTAGAGATGTTGGCTCCTCAAGTTAGAACTGGCAGGTATCTGTGCTGAGGTGAGTTCCCTTGATGGGCCCAGTTATCAATGTTCCAAGAGTGGAAATTTTTTCATCTGTGACCATGGAGTTAAAGGGTTTAGGCACTGACTTAAACAAACATCTACACCTATATTTCTAGCTCCAGCTACATCCTCTGTTCACCTCCATCTCTATCTGTATATCACAACATGAAATTTAAATCTACAGCAGATGTCTAAATTTTTGGATCAAGTTTCCCTATTCCAAGGTATCAGGGATACTCCTACCCAGTAGCAAAGTGCCTGAATGGCCAAATCAGAAATTAGACCATTTAGTAGGCATGGGAACAGTAATAGAAGTAGCATAAATTTGATATACACTTAACTGAGGTCATGAGAAGCAAAATAAATCATTCTGTCTGCTAAGTGTGAAATGCTCCTGTTTTTCAGCATTCTCCCATCTTCCCTAAATAGTGCGATGTAAGCACAATAGGCAACAGGCTCCTATTGCTAGATTCACAAAGAAATCCTTCTTTATAAATACTTTCCTGCAGTCATATTAATATTAATGAATCAGCTATAGGTATGGCTTTTTTCACATAAATCAGCTATCACATATGCCTGCCTAAGATGTTTATTCCATTCACCTGTTTCCTAATTTCTCCCTGATTTTTATACTCATGCATCATGATTTGATATGTTCTAGTTCTATATTCTAAGGTCTCTTTGCCTTTTCAATTCCATGTTTCTAGTTAAGAAGTAGAAATTCTTGTAGATTAACCAGGCTGTATTTGGAATTCAGAGATCAAATTTGGCTTCGAGAGATCATGTTTATGCTTACCTTGGTTTTACATGTTAGCTCTGTAATGAAAAGGGAGAAATAACGTGGGATAAATTTAAATTACAATATGTTAAAAAGCAGTATCCGTGAGATATTTTCAGAGGTAGCCTTGTGTGAAGTGTTGGACTATGTGATGAAAGGTTTTCAAAACTGACTGAGATTTTCCCTCTATATGCCTTTTGCATTAGGTGTCTTGGGAGCATCTTCTGCAGCAGGTGGAATCTATTTCCCATGGTCTTGACTAGAGCTCACCATGCTTTGGTGAAAAGGACATTGTTCCAACTCTGACCCTAAGCCTCCAGAAGCTTTTCACAGTTTTGCTCTCCCTTCTGAAAACTTGCCCACTCACCATGTAAAAAAATCCTGGACTATTCTGCTGGATTATGAAAGACTTGTGGCCCATTGGTTTTCATTTTTCTAGCTGACAACTGTCCAGCCCCCATAGCATAGCTGCCTTACTGACAGGCTGTGGGGTAGATGCATGAACGAACTCATCTGAGGATGAAAGAACTGTCTAGCTGAACTCAGCCAAAATTGCTGACTCACAGAATCATGAGCCAGATAAAGAGTTGCTATTTTAAGCCACCAAGGTTTGCATCATTTGTTATTGTCATGGGTTGATTTGTGCTCCCCACAGACAAGTTTGTATATTGACATTCTAATCTCTGATAAATCCATGTGTGACCTTATTTAGAAATACAGTCATTGAAGCTATAATTAGTTAAGGTTGGATGTGGTCCTGCTGGAGAAGGAAATGGCAACCCACTCCAGTATTCTTGCCTGGAGAATCCCATGGACAGAGGAGCCTGGCAGGCCATGGTCCATAGTGTCACAGAGAATTGGGCAAGACTGAAGCAACAAAGCATGCACATACTCCTGCTGCAGTTGGATGGGCCCCAGTCCAATAATCCAGTATGACTTGTGTACTTAGAAAAAGGGAAATGTGGACATAGACATGTACATAGGCAGAACACCATGGGAAGATTAAGGCAGAGATGGGGTGATGCTTCTCCAAGCCAAGAGACACCAAAAACTGGGGAGCACATGACCAGAAGCCAGGAGAGAGACCCTGAACAGCTTCTCTCTGGGAGTCCTCAGAAAGAGTCAAACCTGCCAATACTTTCATCTTGAGCTTCTAGCCTTCAGAACTGAGGCAATTAATTCCTATTGTTTAGGCTGCTTGGCTTACATTATTTGTTATGGCATCTTTAGCAAACTAATACAATTATGCAGCCAAAGATAACTAATCTAAGCCACACACTTATTTGTTAGGAAATATAGGATAAGAACTTTGCTTTTAAAGTGTTTACATACATTCTGACATCCAATCCTATTCAGAAAATTTAAAAATATCTTGGGCTTTCTTTTATTGCTGGTGAAAAATAAGTGATGAGGGCCATGTATTTGCCATTATTTAGAGAAGAAGGGATTGACTGGATGTGTCAGGGAAGTCATGAAAAATGAATGTTAATGGAAGAAATTGTAGAAATAAAGTTTCAAGAACTCAAATGAAAGGATATTTATGGAAAAATGCCTGTGTCAAATCAGCTGAGTTTAGATCATTTTATGACAATTGAAAAAAAATGAATCCTGTGTAGATAGATTTGGACATGGGATTGAGCAGACTTCTAGAGACAGTGAAGGACAGAGAACCCTAGTGTCCATGGGTCTCAATGAGTGAACTCTGGGAGTTGGTGATGGACAGGGAGGCCTGGCATGCTGCGATTCATGGGGTCGCAAAGGGTCGGCCACGACTGAGCGACTGAACTGAACTGAACTGAATACAATCCTAAAGAATTCTTTCAATTTAATTTTAAAAATCAGATAGTATACTCATGTTTTGCAGTAACAAATGTTCTGGCAGAATCTTAATTTTACATCATCAGTGTAGCTCAAAAGTGGTTTGGATTTTGCTGTACCTCCTTTCCTCAGTAGTAATGAATGATGAACAAAAAGATACACAGTACAGCTGGAGAAACCAGTCATCTTGTTCAAATAAATTGACTTAAAAAAAGAAAATGCATGAATACTCCATAAAACTATATTCTGAGAATTCCAAATGGTATAATTCTCTCAGAAATAAAAGCTGAAGTGTTAAGAAAGTAGAGATTTCCAGAGAAAGAAGAAAGAGTACAAAACAGTACTGTATGTATATGTAGGAGCAGAAAGGAGAAATGATAACAGTGGAAAAGAAATCATGTTTTAGAAACAGAATATGCTTCTAAATATTATGGAAAGAAAATATGAAATTATTCATACAGTATAAATTTTAAGACAGACAGGTTTATGCTATCAAAGTTTTCTAGAGTCACAGTTCTCGTACATTAGAACCTAGAAGAATATAGGTACATGCATCAATGTTCTATCAAAAACTAATTCGTGGGAAATATATATACATACACACACAATAAAATAAAGCCATATAAGATATACATGTATTAGTGATAATCTTTTAGAATTCTTTTTAAATTGCAAAGCCCCAAAACAAACCTTTGAATTGAATCAGAAGATGAATAAAAAACATGGGTGTGTTTGTTACACATAACGGATGCTTTCTGTTTTTAACAGTTGTTGTGTAAGTTTTAAAATGCTCCAGAATATTATTGACCCATGTCATTTGTTATCACTAGTGCTGAATTCTTTCTCGTGATTCACACATACTGCGTGCTCTCAAAGAAAGGCATTCATAGCAAATCATTTATCCTGTACTTGTTGTATATACCAGTCTCTAATGGAAGGCTAAATTTATGGTTAATAAGCTATGCATAAAAATGTTTAAGTGTAACAGTTTCTATTCTAAATAAGGAGGAAATAAAAATTGAACTGTAGAAATCACAACAACTATAGATTTTAGTTTAAATCAGATATATTCATCATAGTACCCTAAATAATATGAAAAATATTCTGATGGATATTCATGAACATGCTTTGAAAACAACTGATTTCCTGTAGAATTTATGGGAGTTTATGGAAATATAATGAAATGTTTCATCCCTTTGTTGGAAGGTATGTGATCCTTACAAGTTTCTTTCACTGACTTGTAGACACAAGCATTTAAATGGTGCCTGTATCTGGGAATATGTTAAACAAAGGTTGTGCCAATCTGATAAAAAAAAAAAGTAAGATGATGATCAAGTGAACCTTATAATTTTTGTATCAAGGATATAATTATGAGTATCTCATTTCTGTCATATTCTATCTTTGATAAGTTTATTATGAATTAAGGGATTATATCTGAATGTGTAAAAATACAACAGAAGTTGTGGGTGTTATGTTTTTATTGATATGAGAGAGGAAAACTATGGTATTTGTGTCTTGAAAGGATCCCTGTGCCTAGCCATAAGTTTAAATAGCTAAGTGATAAAGAGAAGGGTTGATATGTCATGTCCATAAGGAAATTTGGAAAAGCAGTTCAATTTCAAATGAGTTAAGCCACTAAGTATCAACCAGTTTTTCTTTTTAATAAGTTTAATATCTGTTTCCCTCTGTTCCTGAAAAAAAAAAAAAAAAAAAACCGGTTTTACAAATGTAGATACAGATCAAGGCAGCAAGAACCTGTGGTTTCATATTCATGTTATTTTTACTTTATTGTTTTGTATCAAAGTCTCATTGCCAAGTCATGCAGAGCACTGGGGTCATTAAGCTTACAATTGACAAAATAAAAAAAAAAAAATCTGGAAAATAGCTTCAGTTTCCAAGTGGCTTTGGCAAAAGAAACCTGGATGATTTGTGATATTTGGTGCCAGTAACATTTTAAAGCTGGATTCCTATCAAGACCATTAAGCATCTTTCATAAAAAAAATGAAGAAAAACTGATCCTCTCCCCTTTCTTTCTGTACTGTAGCTTTCAGAGCTTGACTTTCAGAGCTGCCAACTTGGATGTCAAAACACTCAGCTGAACGTTCCTCTATTACTAGAGTCTCCAACATGTGTTAAAATTTGGCTGAATTAGAAATATGCCAACAGTTAAACATCTTGAGTCCTTTTCATACTGAGTTCCTGGCATTTAATTGTGGTGGCTCCGTCACTTACCAGTCTCTAGCCATGACTACAGGAATTTTCATTTGTCAACATTTTGCAATCCTATGTTGTACACATTTAATTCATTAGCTTATTGGTTGCTTCATTCTTTTTTCTAAGCCTATAAATGCCAGAAGGACATATGGATAGTTCTGTGGGAAACAATCACCTTTTCTCTGATGAGTAGACGTATTTGCTTTAGAATAGAAACAAACCATGCTACTGGTTTTTAACTCATAATTATTTTTCCTTGGGGTACCTTCCTGTGAAATACTATCATTTTGTCCAGGTTCAAACTTTGAAGAGAATCTGCTCCTCTGCAATTACTATTCTTTTGCAAAAAGGAAAACCTTCAAGACGATAGCAAGGGATAAATCACCATAGCATTTAAAACTCCAATAAAAGTGCTTATTAATGGAATTTAAACAGCTCTTTCATGAAAAATAAGATTAAAACATAACAATGCATTTTGCCTTAAGTAATATTTTATCACGTCACCCAATTTTTCATATGTATATGGAATCAACATTATTGTAAGTATCCTGCGGACAATTCTTTTTCCAGTTCAGTCGCTCAGTCGTGTCTGACTCTTTGAGAATGGGCTGCACCATCCAGGCTTCCCTGTCTGTCACCAGCTCCCAGAGCTCACTCAAACTCATGTCCATCGAGTTGGTGATGCCATCCAACCATCTCAAATAACAAATAGTACTCTAGGTATAGTGTGAGCACATCGTACTCAAAAAGTATCTTCTAGTTAGTGGGTTAGGATAGCTTTTAACTTTGAGGGATAAAACCGTTACATATCTATATTACAAAAGGAAAATAATTAAAAATTGTAAATCTGTAACTAATTTCGTAGCTAGGTGTAATAGCTGTGAAATATGTAAGAATACATTTTATTTCTTCCTGTTCTTTTATTGTAGTAAGTATAAAAATTTAACTTAGTAATAATGTAAAAAATATTTGACTTGTTTTTCCACAAAACGTATATGGATTTCAGGAGAAAACAGTTGGAAGTTGAACATGTATTAATATTAATGAAATTTTTTAAAGTGTCAAAGTCAACCAGAGAATCAGAATAACTTGAGTTTAAGTTATGATTTTTTTTTCACATAGGAACATCATTGCTTGCTATATACCTTTTTACAGACTTCCCTGGTGACTCAGCTGCAAAGAACCTGCCAGCATGCTGAAGACATAGGATCGATCCCTGGGTCAGTCAGATACTGTGGAGAAGGGCATGATAATCCACTCCAGTATTCTTGCCAAGGAAATCCCTGGTTAGAGGAGCTTGGCGGGCTACAGTCCATGGTGTCTACTGAAGCGACTAAGCACGCATATGTTGCTATAAGAAGTTACTCAAAAGTCTAAGCTTCTTCTATGCCTCTTGTTATTTTTTAAGGTAATTTAGTAAGTGACTGACATAATAATTGGCAACATATACTTTGAGGGCTTCCCAGGTGGTGCTAGTGGTAAAGAATCCACCTGCCAGTGAAGGAGACACAAGAGATAAAGGTTTGATTTCTGGGTTGCGAAGAACTCTGAGTAGGAAGTAGCAACCCACTCCAGTATTCTTACCTGGGAAATCCCACGGACAGAGAAGGCTGGTGGCCTACAGTCCATAAGGTTGCAAAGGGTGGAACACGATTGAGCACAACAACACAGAATTTATTCCCCTCCTTGAGTTAGTCTATAAGCAATAGTTTGAAGAGCACAATAGACCTCTTAGTGTTAAAAGATCATTTAAAACAGTACTATTATATTTGAGACAGTAAACTACTCTTGAAATTTTCACTTTATTTAAATTAAAAACAGGAAATTCTGGATAGGTAAAATAATCAGTACTGAAAAAAAAAA
>SJYT01003200.1:43658-55610 GCA_006410635.1 Cephalophus harveyi
GCCATTTTTCAAAAAGGTTCTTGAAAGCTTTGATCAGTTTTTCCAAGTTTATCTTAACTTTGATGTGAATGTTATTGTCTTATTGGCATCATCCTTTTTTATTTTTTTCTTTAATTGTTAACTGGTCCCACTCTGCTAGATAAATATTAATTGTCAATGGCTTAAAGTTCTTAAACACTTTATTTAGGACCTTTTTTACCTTTAGGGATCTAGATATTTTTTAAATTAAATTCAAAATTTGTATTTGAAATATATTAATTATATTTTCCGTTGCCATGAGAGAGAAAGTGGTAACTCTATTAGTATCAAATGGTGTATTGTTGCATTAGTCAAGAGTTTCCAGGGAAATAAGACTGACAGGATATCTATATCTGTCTATCTATTTAGAGAGGTTTATTGTAGGAATTGGCTGACATAATACTGAAGGGCAAGAAGCCACCCAGTCGGCTGTGTTGAAAATGGAGAACAGTGAAAGTCAGTGGTATAATTCAGTCTGAGAACCAGGACAGGTCCGTGGTGTATATCCTACTCTGAGTTTGAAGGCCAGAAAACCAGGAATGCTGATGTCAGAGGGCAGGAAAGGATGCATATGCTATCTCAGAGAGAGAGCAAATTCCTCCTTCCTCTGCTTCTGTTGTATCCAGGCTCTCACCAGATTGGGTGATGTCCACTCTCACTGGGGAGATCATCTGCTTTAATTAGCCAGGGATCGAGTGCTAATCTCCTCTAGAAAGACCCTTGCAGGCACACCCAGAGATAATGTTTTACCAACTTTCTGGACAGCCTTTGGCCCAGTCAAGTTGACTCATAAAATTAGCCATCACCTTGATGTTTGAATAATGACTGATTTTACTAATTTATTAGTAGAAATGATTTGGTTAAGGCAATTCTTTTTTCTTACATAAAATTTATAACAAGGGACACTTTTACTATTCAATTATAGCCAACACTACAAGTTATAGCTTGTAGTATATACAAGTTATGCTTGTAGTATATACAAGTTATATTTGTATACTTATCCATACTACAAGTTATAATGACAGACCTGGAAACACTGAGGAGTTATTTCAGCTTTGATTTAAACTGCCCTGGGAACATGGAAGAATTAGAAATTTATGAAATTCTTATAAAAGTTTGATCTTTACCAACATATACTCAATTTTATAATGGGATGAAAATCTTTATAACGAAATCTTAAATTTTAGCTTGTTTTGAACACAACAGTGTATTTTACTTATTAAATAGTATTCAGCTCACTTAAAATTTTATTTTTACTTAAAGAGAGTAACTCAGATAGGTAGCACTCTGATCAGTGGACAGTAAATAACTTCTTAAAACAAGGATGAACATTTCACTCATACAGACCCAAGAATGGAGAGCTTCCATTCCAATGCAAGTTTGATGTCATTTACTACCTCTGCCCTAAACTTTTTATGGTTTCCCATCTGCCTACCAAGATGTACCCTATCCTTACTCACACCCCACTGCTATCTAACCTCCTGTCCAGTTACTTCCCTCCTCTTTTACGAAACCCAGTTCAAGGAGTTTTCTTGTTACTCCCAAATATGCCTGCAAGCTCCTGCTGCTGCTGCTGCTAAGTCGCTTCAATTATGTCCGACTCTGTGCGACCCCATAGACGGCAGCCCACTAGGCTCCTCTGTCCCTAGGATTCTCCAGGCAAGAACAGTGGAGTGGGTTGACATTTCCTTTTCCAATGCATGAAAGTGAAAAGTGAAAGTGAAAAGTGAAAGTGAAGTCGCTCAGTTGTGTCCGACCCTTAGCGACCCCATGGACTGCAGCTTTCCAGGGTCCTCTGTCCATGGAATTTTCCAGGCAAGAGTATTGGAGTTGGGTGCCATTGCCTTCTCCGGCAAGCTCCTCCTACAGGGATGGAATTCCGGCAGCTTCCTCTGCCTAAAATATTCTTCCCACAAAATAGGCAGGTGTCTCACTTACCTCCTTCCATTTCTACAAAAATAATACCTCACTGAGAACTTACCTGTCCACCTTATTTAAGAACGCAAAGACTACCCCTTTACTTCATCTTTTGTTTTATTTTTCTCCATAGCACATGTCACTTTTAATATGCTTTTTGCTATATAACTCTTTTTTCTCATAATCTGTTTTGTGGAGACAACACACACACACATATATATGCATATATATGTATATGTTTATTTATATGTATGTTTTATATATATACATATATATATAACATATATGCAGACAACATTACAAGCTCTATAAGGGAACAATTTCAACTTTTTGTTGACTAATTTATGCACAGCAGCTAGAATGGCACCTGAGACTTAATAAGTAATCAGCAAAGAAATAGGAACAAACTGTTTGAATGAATCATATATTCATTATCAGAATCACTTTAGTTTTGAGTGTCTAAATTAATAGACATTGTCAGGAATTTAGAGAAATACAGGAAATTGTGAGTTTTTTGTGTATTTGAAATAAAGGAGAATTGTAGATTTCATCTTAAGTGAATAAATGGTTATTGTTCTGCACTCAGGAAATGAGTGCAACGGATTTGGTAATTGATGCCTAGAGGATCCTATCACATCAGAAGTGTGTGTGGTTAGCATACAGAATAGACCATGATCAGAGAACACTGCTCCCAACATCAGACTTAGCCCTTCATCTTCTCGTGATCTGCTGATCTAGGTCTGGGTTCCATCTCATGAACCAACCCAGGAAGCAGTGTTTATGTGCTCTGTTCATGTGCAGAGATGTGTGTATATCAAATTAGTTATTCTTTGATTTAAAAGATGATTGACTCAGTGCAGTAGCAAAGGCAGCCTAGAGCACAGGGAAGCACAGGAACCATCAGTACAGACTAAATAAGTCGTGTAGAAAATTTTTTACTTCCAGAAAAAGACAAGGGTAGACATGGATGTCCAGTATTGGCTCTAGGTATTTCTTCTCTTAAGGAGTATTTAGCTCTGGCCATAGATACGTGTTGAATACACTCATACACACACACACCCCTTTAGAATGTTTTGTGTATATACATAATATGCAGTATGTAGGAAAATAAAATATAAAAGAATTTGAAAATGAAAACATAAGATTATATATGCAATAGACGCATGGCCAAAGAACAATGCCTTTGCCTGCACATTTAAACCTGATTATTGAATATTAGAAGAGACAGTGCCCTTTATAATTAAGTGAATTAAAAAGCAATTTGCAACTGAGGGAAAACCTAAACAAGATATTTGCATAATTATTTAAGTCAACTTTACACAAAGTGGGCAGGATAAATACTGGAAGGATACATTGAAGCATAGTTTAAAGCATGTAATTATAGCATAATTTTCTGGGAAGCAGCAATAGCAGGGTAAGAACTTGTTTGAAAATCTGAAATGGGCATATGGGGAAGACTGGTTGCCTCCAATCTGGGATATTCAGTTTCTCTCCCAACTATGGTGCTCATTAGGTGGAGTCCTCCTTTGTTGGATAATTTTAGTGTTGCCTCTGTTGGCAAAACTTCAAATTAGTTGTTGACAAACTTTGGGAGATGGTTAGGGATAGGCTTGCCATGCTGCAGCCCATGGGGTTGCAGAGTTGGACATGACTGGGAGACTGAAGAACAACTCTTGGCTTAATAACAGTCTATAAAATAAGAATAATTTAACCCATTGTCTATCTTAAAACTTACACAGCACAAAGCATATGTGTATATATTATTGGCCTGAATCTGAGATATCTTCATTTCAATCCTTAAACCTGATCAAAATCTATTTCTTAAAATACTACTGATATTAATAACTCATAACATTTATGAAGAATAAGGGAAGATAAAAGCTTACTTATACACTTAAATATTTAGAAAGTACTTGGTGATTCTAAGTATTCAAACATGTTAAATATTTTTATTATTTGTATTACTTTGAACATTTATAGTTCTATTTTTATTGTCTCTTATCTACTCCATTTCTTATACATAGGTGTATTGTATATGCTGATTTTATTGCCTAGTAATCCCTGGGTTGGGAAGACCCTCTGGAAAAGGAAATGGCTACTAACTCCAGTATTCTTGCCTTGGAAATCCCATGGACAGAAGAGCCTGGCAGGCTATAGTCCATGAGGTGACAAAAGGGTTAGATATGACTTAGCAACTAAAACAACAACAAAATGGACATAAAACAATACTTTTATAACTATTAACAATTTGGCTTGTACAGATATTGACAGAGTAAACCCAGGTGACATGATTTGTATTAGTTTTCCTTTATTTGCTTCCCCAGATCTCTTTTCCACCTTCATTTGCTCTACTCTGTCTTCAGTTGGCCTCTGGGTTATTTGGTAATTGTAGAATTAGCAGACAGTCCGAAGGTAGGTGCTTGCATTCCCTTAGCTGAATGTTTCTAAAACAATGCCAACTCTGACTAGAACCTCTTTAAGGTCTTCTGTCCTTCTGAGTTCTGTCAACACTATTTCTTCCTTTTATCTCTTTATTCCTAGAGATGCAAGCAACTTCAAACAGTTAACAGGCTCTCAGAGTCACACCTCAACAACTCTTGTTTGATCCATTAATTCTTCCCACAATTGTGTATGTAGTCCCTTCACTGATTTATCTTTATTTGAACTATGTGGGGTCAGTTCTGTTTGCTGTGGAATGCTGATTGATAGTGCTCTGTTCTAGAAGTAGCCTTCAAGATCTCATTCAGATTGAGCTAGCTTCTCTGATAACTCAGATGGTAAAGAATCCGCCTGCGGTGCAGGAGACCCAGGTTCAATCCCTTGATTGGGAAGATCCCATGGAGAAGGGAATGGCTACCCTTCCAGTATTCTTGCCTGGGAAATCCCACGGATAGAAGAGACTGGTGAGCTACAATCAGTGGGGTTGCAAAGAGTTGGACATTACTGAGTGACTAACACTTTCACTTTCACAGGGAAATACATAGATGGCACTGACACCTTGGCAGACTTATAATTGCAATTATTCAAGTTATCATGGGGTAGAAGAGCAAGACTTTGGATGTCAAATGCCTGTTGTCCTGTATTGTAAATGAGGTTACAAATACTGTGAGTTAGATTAGCTGCCTCTGACTGCCATGGAGGGTTTTTTCAAACAATAATATCAACAACAAAGCGGTCTTTAAATTCCCAACGTAAGTGCTAAGTGGAACAGACAACTTCTACAGAGGTCTTGAAAATAATTCTTATTGTTTCTTATATTTGCAGGGTAGATGATACCGAAGATCAGGTCTACGATATAACTTGGTGATTGTAACATCACAAAGCCAACTATATTCAGGATTTCATGTCTTACTTTAAAGTTAAGGCACTGATTAGGGAAATGTGGAACCTTGAGATTTGTAAAAAGAATATTTGGACAGAGAGACAAAAAAAAAGAATCTTGGATAACCCCAAATCCCTGAATATTTATTGCCAAAGATACCTAACTATTCTTTCCTGTCTGATGATTGCATTAATCTTTGCAATAACTTCACAGGGGGCAAGTACCACCCACCCCTCTTCATGTACTAGCCTTTCCCAGTTGAGGTTCATCAAAATTTTATAGAAAATTATTCCTATAGCTATTTTCTAAATCTCCCCAAGAATTGTATGTAACTAGTATCATTCTGGATGGATATACAATAAATAAAGTCATTATGTACAACAAATTCCTTTGGTTATTGAAACAGTTTTCTCAGAGAATCCCCAGATGTGAAGGATTGGGGTTTGAACCTATTAAGTATCAAATAATAGCCCAGAGGAGAAATTCAAGGTCTTTTCTGGGAGGAAATATTATATATGCAAAGGAATTGGAAGACCATGTTTCTTTGTATAAGCAAGAACTAGGGAGCATTTGTCAGAGAAGGCAATGGCACCCCACTCCAGTACCCTTGCCTGGAAACTCCCATGGATGGAGGAGCCTGGTGGGTTGCAGTCCATGGGGTCGCGAAGAGTCGGACACAACTGAGTGACTTCACTTTCACTTTTCACTTTCATACATTGGAGAAGGAAGTGGCAACCCACTCCATTGTTCTTGCTTGGAATATCCCAGGGACGGGGGAGCCTGGTGGGCTGCCGTCTATGGGGTCGCACAGAGTCGGACACGACTGAAGTGACTAGCAGTAGCAGTAGCAGGGAGCATTTGTAAGAATGAATTCAGAATTTAGTTTAAAAAATTGGCAATGTAAGGTTGGATTGGGTCAGATTTACTGATACAGTGCATTCATTCTGCATTTTCAGTTTAATTTTTCAGCTGTAACTTGGATATATTGCATTTCTTTTTTTGAGATTTACTTGAATATTAGACCTCATAGTCTACTTTCAATAAGGTCCAGATTCTAGAATTCTCTTGGAAAAATATAAAGAATGATGTAGAGTAAGGAATAAGTTTAAGGAAATTATAGTGTTGGGGTAAATCTATTATGTGCAACCTTCTCACATCCTACAAGCTGTGATGTTTAAGAATAGCACTGAATACTGTATTTATCATGGTATTCAAGGTGTTCATATGTGTGTGTAGTAAGTCAACTACAAACGCATTAGTTCCATTCTGAGAAGTAAGTTCTGTTTGTTCCTAAGTCTGACATACTTAATGGTATGTCAGAGGTACCTAATTAACACACTCAGCTATATAGTACTGTACTGTAATAGGTTTACTTTTCACACAAATAATACATTTAAAAAGAGCAGAAAAATAAAACATTTTAAATCTTATAGTATAGTACCTTGAAAAGTACATCAGTACTATACAACAGCTGGCATCCAATGAACAAGCAGGAGGAGTTACTGACTGGGACACAGAGGGCAAACTGCAATTTAACTCATGACTGAAAGCGCATTTGCGTCTTTGAAAGTTCACACCTTGAAGGGTATATATGTATATGTTTTGTTTCTCTCACCCAAATATACTCTTCTATTGCTCCTGTTTTCATTGGGATTCAGTAACACCATTTCCTTCTCTTGTTCCTTAAGCCTAAGAAGTCGTTACAGCATCCTGCTCTGTGTGTGTGGTCTGGATGTCCCACTATTCTTTGTTCCTTATTTGTAATCTTGCCCCAAATGTGTAAACAATTCCTTCATTACCATCTCTTTTGAACTATCTGAACTGAATTTATGTACACGTGGAGACTCTTTTCATTTCTTTCTTTCTTTTTTTTTTTAATTTACAAAGTGTTCTGTGTCAGATTCCTAACACAATCATGCTTTGGGTCTTCCATAAATTTTTAGTGTAAGATGTTTGCTTGGAATTAATCTCTCTTTTTGCAGAGATATATAAATCCCTTTGTGAACTAATTGATATTCCTCTAGGTAACATGTGCCAACCATTATATTCACTATCATAAAACTTATACAGTAAAGCTGAATTAGTTTAATTTGTTAATTTTCCATTTTCAAATTGGACCACTGATTTGTCAATTTTGGGTATAGAGTAATAAATTTAGGACTTAAAATTTATAATACCATTTCATAAATAATTAAAATATTAAAATAGACATGCTTAGCACATGAACTATGTATATATATTTTGTTATAAACTTATATTCTCTTCATTGAATAATAATTATATTTAGAGAAGCACATGATTTCAAATTGTGGTTACTACTTGAATCTGTAAGATCGCAAGAATACATAAAAATACACTGCAGAGGCATAGCTTTTTTTATTGCCATATGTTTTAAAATAATTACAAGAACATAAAATACATCTGGGAACTTGTCTCAATTAGAAGTCTTGCTCCTCAGGGAAACATGATAATTTAGAAAGCAGGAGTTTCTTATAAACTGAAAAGATTCACATGATTTATTGATGTCCATTATTTCACGAGTAAAGAAAATAGATCTTTAGTATCTCTAACTGAATGGGGACTGATAGATTTCCAGGACAAAAATAATAGTCATTTTAAAGAATTATGATCATGACCAGGTTTTAGTGATAAAATCAGAATGATTAGATCACTACCTATAATATAGCCAGGAGTATACTGAAGTTCAGATTATGCTTCCATGTCTGCTAAATCTGTGTGCCTTCCAAGTCATTCTTCAAATAGCAAAAGCAAACAAGTAATTTTTCTCTAAATGTGTGTATGTACATATATACATGCATGTTTGTCATTTCAGCAAGAGGTACTCCTACTGGAACTTGGCTGGCCTTATTATGTAAAGTAAGGATAGCAAATGTGACAGAAGACATTGACCTGGGGGCAAAGTGGCCCTATGTTTTTGTTTTTATGGACCAAAAATATCTTTCCTTGTAGAAACAAAAATTGTTTTTGTTGTTTAGTGACTAAGTTGTATCAGACTCTTGTGATCCCATGGACCATGAGCCAGGCTCCTCTGTCCATGGGATTTCACAGGCAAGAATATTGGAGTGAGTTGCCATTTCCTTCTCCAGGAGATTTTCTCAACCCAGGACTGAACTTTTGTCTCCTGCATTGCAGGTGGATTCTTTCCTGCTGAGCCACCGTGAAAATTATAGAACCCCATATAAAGATTTCTAACTGCCACATTGAATACTCCTGGCTCTCCTAGAGTTTGTATTGAATGCAAAATGAAGGGAAAAAAGACCATCTTCCAAACAGCTTTAACAACTTGTCTCCATCTAGTTTCCCAAACAGAAAACCTCAAATATACTTTTGATGTGGATGATTCTGAACCATTTTGCTCATGTAAGTGTTATTCACAAAACCAGGTTTCCCTGTGCATTCTGTTTTCATCTGTCTGTTTCTAAATCTTCGTTCGCATCATCTCTGAGTCCAGTCAACACCTTTCCCAATTTGAACCGTTTCATTAATCTCATAACTGACATCTTCTGTCAAGTAAAGCTTCCATATAATATACTTTCTGCTCTAGCAGAATATCTTTTCAAAATATGTGAATGGTTCCAACTTTAAAAACTCTCTAACTCCCTCCCAGGATCCCTAGGATTAAGAATAAAATCTTCATAGACCCAAAGTGCCTTTTCCATTCAAACACTTTAACCTTTCCTGCAGGAGTCAGTCCTCACTCTTACCCTCAAGCACATGCACTTGTACCTTGCTTTAGAGACTTTACACAGATTGCTGCCTTAGTCTGCAGAACTCTCACTTATTTTTCAGTCTTAGCGTAAATGTCATTTCCTCCAGCAAGTTTCCCTGACCTTCAGCCTGGGATAAAATGTCTCATTATGGGCTCATATAGCATCCTGAAATTTTTACATTTCGCTTTCTGGGATCTTGTTTGATGTGCGTCTCCCTTCCTATTCTGTTCTGTGAGTACCATGGCCCTGTGAGTTTCCTTTATCACTGCGTCCCTTGCCTCAGTTTCATGCATGCATATAGAAGGTATTTCATTTCTTTTTTAATCAACAAAGTTTTCATCAGTTTCTCTTAGGGCTTCAGCATGAACTAGGATAAGTACTCAGTTTTTGAAGAAAATTAATATAAGTAATAAGCTTTTGAGGAATACCTTTTTGCATATGTGAGAGACTGATTTTTGAATAAAATACCCAATGGGGTTTTCCATCTCCTATATATACACTCTTCAAAATATTTAAATATTTTATTATTTATTGTATGTCTAGGCTATTTTGCTCTTTGCTAGTAAGCTCAGATGTGTTTATCATTCAGAATTAATAGCTCTTCTTAGTCAGGTATTTAAGCAAAAATATATTTCCTTTTTTCCTTCCCTCTACCTGTTTAATTACTACTCAGTTTTTGTTTTTCTTTTAATGGACCTTTGAATCTGTATCTTTTATTGTACTCAGTTTCAGATTCTTTTTGCAATCAAGCACAATATAAATAGTAAACTAAGAACAGTTGAAAACCCATTTTGGTGTTAAACAATTCTTCCAGCAGTCATCACTCATATTTTACAGTCTTCTTTGAAAATGATCCCTTAACCTAACAATTGAAATAAAAGAATTTCTCAGATTTTTCAGTGTTCTCAAAATTTACAAAAATAATGGATTCAGGTATATCTGCTTGCTGAATATATTTCTGTAAAACAATGCATATTACAAAGTCACACACTAAAAATTCAAAACTTATCAAAGTAAAGTTGTTGCTGTTTAGTTGCTCAGTTGTTTCTGACCCTTTGCAACCCTATGGACTGTAGCCAGTCAGGCTCCTCTGTCCATGGGATTTCCCAGGCAAGGATCCTGGAGTGGGTTCCTATTTCCTTCTCTAGGGGATCTTCCAGACCCAGGGATCAAACCTGTGTCTCCTGCTTGGCAGGTGGATTCTTTTACCACTGAGCCACCAGGGAAGCCCAAAATAAAGTTAGAGCCTGTATAATCAGAAAGAACAGAGACAATAGCATTGCTAACAATAATGCTTGTTTGTGTGGTCAGTTGTATCTGACACTTTATAATCCCATGCTAAATTGCTAAGTCACTTCAGTTGTGTCCGACTCTGTGCAACCCCATAGATGGCAGTATACTAGGCTCCCCCATCCCTGGGATTCTCCAGGCAAGAACACTGGAGTGGGTTGCCATATCCTTCTCCAATGCATGAAAGTGAATGTGAAAGTGAAGTCACTCAGTCATGTCTGACTTAGCAACCCCACAGACTGCAGCCTTACCAGGCTCCTCCATCCATGGAATTTTCCAGGCAAGAGTACTGGAGTGGGGTGCCATCGCCTTCTCCATAGACTAGGGCTATTCAAATGACAGGTACATTTCTGATAAACAAATTAATTAAACAATCATTACATGATTTAACTTTAGAAATAATATGAAAGTAATTTGATGAAAGAGGAGATAAGGAAGGGTTGAAGATACTGATTCTGAAAAAAAGAATATTTGCAAAGATTCATGAGAACTCTCCAGTAAATTTTTTCCAATATGGATCACTGGGCTGTACTGAGACAAAGGGAGAATTCTGAGCAAAATGGCACTGGCTCCCCCATCCCTGGGATTCTCCAGGCAAGAACACTGGAGTGGGTTGCCATATCCTTCTCCAATGCATGAAAGTGAATGTGAAAGTGAAGTCACTCAGTCATGTCTGACTTAGCAACCCCACAGACTGCAGCCTTACCAGGCTCCTCCATCCATGGAATTTTCCAGGCAAGAGTACTGGAGTGGGGTGCCATCGCCTTCTCCATAGACTAGGGCTATTCAAATGACAGGTACATTTCTGATAAACAAATTAATTAAACAATCATTACATGATTTAACTTTAGAAATAATATGAAAGTAATTTGATGAAAGAGGAGATAAGGAAGGGTTGAAGATACTGATTCTGAAAAAAAGAATATTTGCAAAGATTCGTGAGAACTCTCCAGTAAATTTTTTCCAATATGGATCACTGGGCTGTACTGAGACAAAGGGAGAATTCTGAGCAAAATGGCACTGTATAGCACTTGGTCCTCAGACAGCATGATGAGTTTAGTTCTGTTAGGATTCATGATGAAATCTGCTGTACCGGTAACAAACAAGCAACTATATGATAGAAATTTTAGTATTAGGGGCTGGGGAAAATTGTGCTATTCAACCAACTTCCATGTTAAACAGGTATCATTTCCTTATTTACCAAGCTCTCATTTTCATGAGTTTGAAGCCTTTATTTTCATTACCGAGTCATATTTTGAGACAGGCAGTACAGACTGCATTTGATCTTTACTCTAGAGGAAGGGATGAATATGAAAATAGTTCCAAGCAGTGCTTCTCAAACTATGATATTCATACAAATTACCTGGAGATCTTGTTAAAAAGCTAATTCAGATTCAAATTCAGTTTGTCTGGGAGGGGCTTCAGATTATACATCAAGATAATGCATATGCTATTAGTCACAGAGCAGACCTCCACTAGCAAGAGTCTAGATGAACCCTGTTCAGTAGAATTGTGAGCCATGCATGTAATTTTAGACTTTTCAGTAGCCACATTAAAATAAAAATACATAGGTAAAATTTATTTTTTACCTATTTTAGGTAAAAATATTTTATCTATTTACAATATATTTTATTTAAACCAATATACCCAAAACAGTATTATTTCACCATAGAA
>SJYT01003200.1:73369-96404 GCA_006410635.1 Cephalophus harveyi
TTGCATTAACCATGGAACTATTATTGAGTGATGGAAGGTTTGAGTTCTTTTAATTCTTCAATTTTATTCCATTCCATACTCATTATCAATGATTCTATTATTTTATATTAATACATATTATATACACATATATCCTCCTATCTTTTTTCAATTTTTTGTTATATTCACGATAATTTGTTTAGATTGTAAATTTCAATCCATTCCTTATATTTGTCGCTCAGCAACTTTAAGATCTAGCTACTGATGCTGTGGTCTAGTATTCTACAGTGGGAAATCATCTATTCTCTCAGCAAGGAGCATCATGACTGCATCTATTTCTTCAACACAATTGCAATATACATCCTGTTTGACAGCACCCTCTCTGGATCTGTATAAGATGGTGGTGCGTGTGTTTGTGTACCAAAGAAAGGAATTCATAGATTATATGGTATTTACATTTAATAGAGCACATTATTGCTGTAATACTGTTTGGAATAGATGGAGTCTATGCTGTCAGGAGCTGAGTGTAATGATGTCTGTATTTTCTACATACATTCTTTCATACATATATCTTTATAAGCTTTAATTGTCTATGCAGTAAAATATCTCTTTGTTGTTTTAATTTTGATTATCCTGATCACTAATGAATTTGAATATCTTCCACTGGCTTTTCACTAGTCTTTCTTAAATTGCCTGATGGTATTCTTCACCAATTTTTATTAGACTATTTTTTGCTGATTTGCATTAATTCCTACATATTTGTTCATTAATTAATTTAAATAACAAATGCTCATATGTTGCTTACTGAGGGGAAGGCACTGTTCTAGGTTCTGGGGATCCAATAATGACCAAAAAATACAGTAAATAAAACCTATTCTCCTTAAAGTTCCCATCTTGATTAGAAATGCAGATGCATCTTCCTACTCCTATCTGGATTAGGACCATAATAAATGAAATATATACTTTAAAAAAGCATAATGTTGCAAAGTTGTATACATTAAGGAGAAAAATCCAGTAAGAATGGAAAGGAACGTTGAACATTCAGCAGGAGAGAGCAGTTGTAGTTCAGCTGCCAAGTCGTATCTGAATCTTTGTGCCCCTGTTGACTGCAGCATGCCAGGCTCCTCTGTCCTCCACTCTCTCCTGGAGTTTGCTTAAATTCATGCCATTGAGTTGGTGATACTATCTAGCCATCTTACCCTCTGCTGCTCCCCCGTCTTCTTTTGCCTTCAATCTTTCCCAGCATCAGGGTCTTTCCCAGTGAGTTGACTCTTTGTATCAGATGGCCATAGTATTGGAGCTTCATATTCAGCATTAGTCCTTCCAGTGAATATTAAGGGTTGATTTCCTTTAGGATTAACTAGTTTGATCTTTGGAGAAGGCAATAACAACCCACTCCAGTACTCTTGCCTGGAAAATCCCATGGAGGGAGGAGCCTGGTAGGCTCCATGAGGTCGCTAGGAGTCTGGCACGACTGAGCGACTTCACTTCCACTTTTCGCTTTCATGCATTGGAGAAGGAAATGGCAACCCACTCCAGTGTTCTTACCTGGAGAATCCCAGGGAAGAGGAAGCCTGGTGGGCTGCCGTCTATGGGGTCGTACAGAGTCGGACACGACTGAAGCGATGCAGCAGCAGCAGCAGCAGCAGCAGTTTGATCTTGCCGTCAGCGGCAGCAGCAGCAGTTTGATCTTGCAGTCCAAGGGACTCTCAAGAGTCTTCTCCAGCACCACAGTTCGAAAGCATCAGTTCTTTCGTGCTCAGGTTTCTTGTGGTACAACTCTTACATCTGTACGTGGCTAGTGGGAAAACCATAGCTTTGACTATATGGACTTTTGTTGACAAAGTGATGTCTCTGCTTTTTAATATGCTGTCTAGGTTTTTCATAGTTTTACTCCCAAAGAGCAAGCATCTTTTGCTTTCTAAGGCGAGAATACTGGAGCGGGTTACCATTTTCTCCTCCAGGGGATCTTCCTGACTCAGGGATCAAACTCACGTCCCCTTGTCTCCTGCATTGCAAATTCTTTACCACTGAGCCACCTGGAATCTGATGCTAATTCTAGGCAGACAGTGTCAGAATTGAGCTGAGCTGTAGAATAGCTAAATGGTATTGGAGAGTGGAGAAGTCATGTTGGAAATGATGCCGCTTATCAGAAGTGTTGTGAGTAAAACCAGTTCCTTAGCTATGTTTCACTTTTGAAAATGAAAAAAATAAATGTTACATACATGTATTTGGTATCAATGGTAAAAGCATCCTTATATATTTTGAATATCTGTTCCATAGTTACATGATAGGTCTTGCCATTTACTGTCACTGAAAATTTAGCACTTAAAATTTAAACTAAACTTTGAAAATTTAAGACAGTCCATCTGTACCAAAGTGCATTTCTACTATGCAAAAGTGCTATGTAAATTTTCTTCCAGATTTTCCTTGATATAAGTAAATTAGATTTTTTATTTTTTTGATCTGCATTTCTGCCTTCACCATGGTAGTCAGTATGTAATTCAGTCTGTGATTTCTTCTTGTGGGCTGGCCTGTGTTGTCTGAGTTACAATAAGATATACAACAGTCAGAAAAAGAAATCTGGAAACCTTTTGTTCCTAGATCTGAAAAACATTGAATTCAGAATTTGGTGGTTTCCATAAAGAGTAATGGAATTTCAAGTCTTGCCTTTCTCTTCTGCTTCATTCACTGGCTTCTTGCAGAAGATCAGCTAAGAGTTTTCATGCTGAGAAATGGAATGCTAAGAAAGATTTATTATTATTTTGGTATTTCACATAAAAATGACTTTGCTTTACTGAACTTTGAAAAAAGAAATGTCAAAACTGACATTTTTTAGACAAAAAACTTTCTTCATTAAAGTGGCATTTTGGTTCTTAACCAAATGCAACAAGCAACAACAGAATGGTAAATGTGTTGCTAAAGGAATAATGTGTCATCTTTCAGAATGGAAAAAGTGTTAAGTATTTCCCCTGTAAAATACTTCTATTGATGTATCAATTATACAGAAGGATCATAAATTCAGTAAAAAGAACTAGGAGTCAGCACTAAGTAATCATTAAAAAAGTATGAATAATAAAAACAGGTACTTTTTAAGGGAGAACTATGTTCCAGTGGCTTGGTTGTTACTAGTACAACTAAGAAAAACTGCAACCATTTCATAATTCAGCTATGTAAATAAGCAAGGAAAAAGGGTTCACTTGCCTTTATTTTTCCATGTCTACTTCAACATCCACAATGGACTCAATACCAACAAATCTGGAAACAATATTTCTTGTATTTCTTGGCATAAATAGATTTTTTAGAAGGCAACTAATATTAGGCCATGACCTGAAGCAAGGAAACAGTGACAGACAGATTTTTCTGGGCTCCAAAATGATTGCAGATGGTGACTGCAGCCATGAAATTAAAAGATACTTGCTCCTTCGAAGAAAAGCTATGACCAACCTAGACAGCATATTAAAAAGCAGAGACATTACTGTGCCAACAAAGGTCCATGGAATCAAAGCCATGGTTTTTCCCGTAGTCATGTATGGATGTGAGAGTTGGACTATAAAGAAAGCTGAGCGCAGAACAATTGATGCTTTTGAACTGCAAGGAGATCCAATGAGTCCATCCTAAAGGAAATCAATCCTGAATATTCATTGGAAGGACTGATGCTGAAGCTGAAACTCCAATACTTTGGCCACTTGATGTGAAGAACTGACTCATTTGAAGAGACCCTGACTCTGGGAAGGATTGAAGGTGGGAGAAGAAGGAGGCCACAGAGGATGAGATGGTTGGATGGCATCACTGACTCAATGGACATGAGTTTGAGCAAGCTCTGGGAGTTGGTGATGTAGGGAAGCCTGGCTTGCTGCAATCCATGGGGTCACAAAGAGTCAGACATGACTGAGCCACTGAACTGAACTGAATGATAAGTGTTTATTAGAATAGGTGAAATCTTTCTTAGTGATTTCAGGGTCAGTACATGAGAAAGTTATTAGAGGTAGTAACTGAAGTAAGAATTTTGTACTTATATAATGAATTTTATATTCTATTTCTCATTAATCATGTTTTAATAAATTTAAAACTTCACAAAAAGCCCTTATGCTTGCCCAATGAAATATGACTTATGACGCCAAGGATGCAAGTTGTTTTGTAGGACTGGTGTTTGAAGTATCCTTTGTTTAAACTGGTCTGGCAGCTTTTACCACATCTTTCTGACAACTAACACCTGATTTTTCTCCGTCACTCTCTGAGCATGCCGCTTCTGCATCTAGTTCGGGGCTACAGGACCAAGGCTTGTCCAATCAGTGTGTCACTCGCCGCAAACTACCGTCATTTTTTGAAGTAAGATTACATGACCCAATCAGAATTTATTACAATATTTTTTTGATAGAGATGAAAAAGTATAAGCTAGAAGCTGTTAGGGACCACCCTGAAGGGAGAGCCTTCCTGTGAATGAAACAAATGGAGATGAAAGTAAAACTGAAAGATCAAGAGGGGGTAATTTAATTCTGACATTGTTTGAGTTTCTGGATCCATGCAAGCCTGAAATTAATGATACTCTCTGGACTTTCCAGTTACATAAGCCAATATATTCTCTTTTTAAAAACCTTTTTTCTATACTTTGTGACAAAATAATTGTAACTAATACCATTTACTCACATAATAGCCATGGATAAATTTGAAAAATCTGATTAATTAACCTCTAAGTGGTTTTCCCTGCTGAAAACATGCATTAATACTGGGCAACTATGCAACCAGATTACTACAGCAATCATTTCTTTCAAGGAGTTGAGTGTGTTTTTTAAAATAAATCAGATAGTTAAAACACCATATAAAAGTGAAGCATCTTTAATTTTTTAGCATCCTTATATAGTTTTGTGATCTAGATATTTGATATTAGTCATACTGGGAAGAGCTTGGGTGTCCTCTGAGAGGTTCAGTTTTCCTTTGCTTACTGAGAGAGTACACTGGCAATTGAAAGCAGTATGAATTGTTGCACTTAGAAAATAATTGAGTCATGTCCTTCTATTTTATATGCCAACATTTAATACAAGCTGATGTTCCCTAGGGACGTGGCTACCTGTTAAGATTGTGTGTGGGGGCGTCTCTTTTGATGTTTCTTTAATTGTACTCTTTCAGAATTGCACTATGTTTGTTCACAATCCTTGGAAACTCTTGTCCATATCTCTTTAATCAAAGAGGATAATTTTTACCATCCCACTAGTGGAAATCCTATACTTTCTTGTTTGAAATAGCAATCATTTACCCAAATATACCCCTTGGCCCTTTAAATGGAGCTGATTTGTACAAGCAACAATGACTAGAATCTTATAAAAATCCCATTAATGCAAAATGGCTCTCTAGCTGCCTATTTCTGTTTATTCTCATTTACTACAGAGCCAACCTTTCATTGCAACCTGCAGTTTTGCCTTTTTATTCTCTTTATTTTTACTTTCTTTCCATATTTCCTCCTCTCCTCTCTTTCTTTCTTTTGTTCTTTCTTCTCCGCATTTTCCTTCTTCTTCTTTATTGGCTGCCATTCCTCCTTGATCTCCAGCTTTACAGCACTCAAGTTCTGGATGTGCCAACAGGAGAATTCTTCCCAATAATCAAAGGATTACTAGTGCTTAACTCTATACCTTGTTCCTTGTTTCTATTTAACATTCTGGGAACTTTGCAATGACACTCCTTGTTTGAACTCCCGCCTCATGGGAACCACACAGTTTGAAGCAATTATCCACTGTTGGCTCTTCTGTGAAATTAGACACACTTGATACCCTGTCTCAGTAGCTATAGGTAAAGCTGGGATTGTATAGGAAAAATGGTTCCATCTGCTATCATTTGTGTCCAAGAAGACTCTAAGTAATTTCAAGGTTAGGCAAGGTAAAAAGTGTCCTCTTTCTCTAAAAATATATTTTCTTGGCTGGCAATCAGAATGCAGCATTTTCTCAAATTTTTTTTCCTTCTCTTTCTGAGAGCTCAGAGTTTATTACACAGCTGCCAAAGAAAGAGTGTTTACTGGCTTTCTACATGTGAATGTGAAATGAAAATTCTATCATTTAAAGAACACGTGTTGGGGGGGCCATTGCAAGATGTTAAGAAATATGGAACTAAATAACATTATTGTTTATTCTTAGCTTGGAAAAGCAGTTCAGTCTAGACCTTAGTGCCCACACAGTAAATAAAACTCATCTACTTATCTCTTTCTTCTCAAAACCATTGCCCAAGGTTCAACACACTGTCTCTATAGTGACAATCTTTAAACATTAACTGAAGACAAATTTTTATCATTTCTTACTTAGCCATATCCTGCCATTCTTAGAATCTCAGCCTCAAATAACATATTTCATTTCTACTAATTATGCTACTGAAATAGTCTTCTTAAAAATAATGATTTATATACAAATCTGTTTTGATTTACATGTTTAACCTTCCTTAGTATTCTCAGTATCTGGATGATTTACTGATTAGTAGTTTAAATTTCTCTATACTAAGTAGGTACTTTCCCCATAAATATTCAGTTGTTTAGATAATCCTGTTTCCTGTCAAAGTACTTCTGATATTTTATAAACTTGAAGGATCCCTTTCTCCCCCTTTTCTATTTGTGTAATTTAAAATGCAACATTTATTGAAAAATTGGCTCATGCAATCTTTCCTCATCAAGATGATCAGATCAGATACAAATGAAAAATATATTTACCTGTGTCTTTCATCATTAAGATTCATGTGTTATCTTCAAAAACATTTGTGAAAAATTTCTCCTATGCAATAACTCATATTCAGTTTGACCAGACCATCTGGCAAAAGTACATTTATCATCTAATATTCACATTTGGAGTCAGTTGTTTTCATGCAGTGGCTCAGCTCTCACTTCAGTGGTTCTTTGCTTTTCTCAATTGAAAGGACAAATAGTAGTGCAGCTACAGGTTTATTATCCCAAGTAATTAAAGAAAATATTGTGATGGATTAATGAGCATTCAAAACTAATGATGTTAATACTGAAATTTTAATGTTACTAATTTTTGAAGATTTTTCTAATTTCTCTTTCCCCTAAGAATTTGAGAGACCTTAATATAACTTCAATATTAGAGCTATTATATATATATCTATATATATATACACACACACACACACACACATTAGTTACCCATGAAACTATTCAACTCCATCACCTTGCATTTGAATCCTGGCTCCCTTGCTCTTCCCTGCATAAACTTGAGCTGTTAATCTGCCCTATATAAGGAGTGATCAGTGATAAAATGTGGAAAGTCTTTCTGATACCATAAGCTTGTTTCCATGAATAAAGTGAGTAAAAAAGTGCTTAGACTTTTATCAACTTTGCTACAAGTATTCAATAGCTTTCAAGTAATACTTTCAACTGTCATAGCATAATGCAGTAAGGGCTGATGTAGATATTCTCCAAGTGCTGTGTCAGCTAAGAGGATGCCTAACGGCAAGTCAGTTGACTATAGGCACAAAGAAGTTTCTTATAAGACATGATGCCCGACTGAACATTAAAGGACTGGAACTCCTTACATAAAAACAAATTGCACATTTTTGAGTATTCTCTTGGGATATATTTGTAAAACTATGTGTTTAAAAGATATTGATCATACTTAAGGTTTTCCATGTGCTGCTAAATTTCCCTCCTCCAAGTTTTAATTAATATACCCTCACATATAGTAAATTAGAACAATTTACTTCATGGGAAATAGATGGGGAAACAGTGGAAACAGTGTCAGACTTTATTTTTTAGGGCTCCAAAATCACTGCAGATGGTGACTGCAGCCATGAAATTAAAAGATGCTTGCTCCTTGGAAGGAAAGCTATGATCAACCTAGATAGCATATTCAAAAGCAGAGACATTACTTTGCCAACAAAAGTCTGTCTAGTCAAGGCTATGGTTTTTCCAGTAGTCATGTATGGATGTGAGAGCTGGACTGTGAAGAAGGCTGAGCACCAAAGAATTGATGCTTTTGAACTGTGGTGTTGGAGAAGACTCTTGAGAGTCCCTTGGACTGCAAGGAGATCCAACAAGTCCATTCTGAAGGAGATCAGCTCTGGGATTTCTTTGGAAGGAATGATGCTAAAGCTGAAACTCCAGTACTTTGGCCACCTGATGTGAAGAGTTGACTCATTGGAAAAGACTCTGATGCTGGGAGGGATTGGGGGCAGGAGGAGAAGGGGACAACTGAGGATGAGATGGCTGGATGGCATCACGGACTCGATGGATGTGAGTCTGAGTGAACTCCGGGAGTTGGTGATGGACAGGGAGGCCTGGCGTGCTGTGATTCATGGGGTCACAAAGAGTCGGACACGACTGAGTGACTGAACTGAACTGAAGGGATTTTTTAATATGTAAAGAAAGATTATCATGTGTTGGTAAAAGTGGCATTACCAAAGTTCAGGGAAAATATTTTATAATATACAGCAAAAGCCATAAATATTTAATACATTTGTATGTGGGTTATTCCACTTAAGGGACTAAATCCTAAAACCAGGAAAATCATAGTGGACAGGATGAATGCAGGATGAAGCTTCTTCAGTAAGTAAGAACACATAGAATCTGAGTTACAAATGGTAAAACTGTCTTATATAGGAGCAAAGATGCTTTTTCCATTATATTGTGAAGTAAAGCTATAGATAACTATACATTTCAATAGGATGGTTGCTTTGGTGATAGAAATTTCTCTTTAGATTTAGCTTAATTCTAGTGTAAAGACTTAAAGAGAAATTGTTATATACAGACAAGGATAGGGTAGTGTCTTTAGAAGGGAAAAGAGTCTTGCAATATTTATCTTAGTTGGAGGTAGAGAATGTATTAGACAAGTTCAGAAGTGTGTTCTGACAGTGTGTAAAATCCACTTAAGATTCGTGACCATATGTTTAGTGTAACATCAGTCATACCAGCTGTGCCATTTTCTGTAGCAAAATTGAGCTATTTGAGTACAGGACAGGAATGAGAGGATATTTAGGTTTACTAGACTTGCAGTTTTGCCTACCCAAGCACAATCAGAGAAACTAGAACAAAAAAGTCTAGGGGGTTGTAAAACAGTAGTCATAATATAGAAATGTGTGTCTATGATGAATAAGGGAAGAAGAAAGGACATGACAAAGATGGCAGGAAAAGAAAGGGAAGTAGCCCCACTGGATGGGAAGTTACTGTGATATTGAAGAAGTACAGTTGAATATGGGAGTCCAACCCTGACAAAACAGGAAATGGTGGTAGAAGAGGGTAATGATGAGTACCAAGATTTCAAAAATTTGCCATTATTAGTGAGAATTAGGTGTATAAACTGCAAGTGCTCATTTACTTTCTATTTGTCAAGCACTCCTCTAAGTCACTAAATATATCAGTAAATAAAAGTGCTTACATTGTAGAAAATATCTTAGTAAATTTTATGTTATATTAGAAAAGGAGAGTGAAAAAGTTGGCTTAAAGCTCAACATTTAGAAAACTAAGATCATGATATCTGGTCCCATCACTTCATGGGAAATAGATGGGGAAGCAATGGAAACAGTGTCAGACTTTATTTTTCTGGGCTCCAAAATCACTGCAGATGGTGACTGCAGCCATGAAATTAAAAGACGCTTACTCCTTGGAAGAAAAGTTATGACCAACCTAGATAGCATATTCAAAAGCAGAGACATTACTTTGCCAACAAAGGTCCATCTAGTCAAGGCTATGGTTTTTCCAGTGGTCATGTATGGATGTGAGAGTTAGACTGTGAAAGAAAGCTGAGTGCCGAAGAGTTGATGGTTTTGGACTGTGGTGTTGGAGAAGACTCTTGAGAGTCCCTTGGACTGCAAGGAGATTCAACCAGTCCATTCTAAAGGAGATCAGCCCTGGGTGTTCTTTGGAAGGAATGATGCTAAAGCTGAAACTCCAGCAATTTGGACACCTCATGCGAAGAGTTGATTCATTGGAAAAGACTCTGATCCTGGGAGGGATTGGGGACAGGAGGAGAAGGGGATGACAGATGGATGGCATCACTGACTCGATGGACATGAGTTTGGGTGAACTGTGGGTGTTGGTGATGGACAGGGAGGTCTGGCATGTTGAGATTCATGGGGTTGCAAAGAGTCAGATTTGACTGAGCAGCTGAACTGACTGACTGATACATACTCTTAAGAAAAATAAATCAGAAGATTTTCCTTTACAACCAAGATGGAGTAATCAGTACCAGATTTATCCTCCCAACTTAAATGTCCAATATAGGAAATGGCAACCTACTCCAGTACTCTTGCCTGGAAAATCCCATGGACAGAGTAGCCTGGTAGGCTATAGTCCATGTGATCACAAAGAGTCAGACACAACTGAGCAACTTCACTCATAAACAGAAATAAATGAAAATAATAGTTTTCAGGACACTGGACCTCAAAAAAAAAAAAAAAAAGGAGAGTAATCCCCAAGATAGGAGAAATGAAGAGGTGATTCCTAAAATCACCTCCATTACTTCTTTGAGAGAGTTTCCAGCTCACATGCAAGGAGAAGAAACATGAATGGAGCCCAACAATTTCTCTCAGTTGATAAGAGAGAGAGAGAATTCTGAGAGAATATAGTGACTAGAATACAGAGAACAGAGTATCAGAGAGGAAAGCGCTGCATGGAGGAAGAAGTCACAAGATCTGCAGAGGACCCCGCAAGTTTTTAGCTGAGTAGTGGTCATCACATCAGGAACTTTGAGTGCTTGAAGCAGTAAGTCTCCAAAAACTTAGAGTTACCAATGGCAGACACTCTCAGAGGCCCAGCAATAGGGCCTATTCCCAGAAGACAAACTGGAAAAATCTCAAGCTTCATGGAGAATTGGGGAGAATATATATAAATGTCTTCCCTCGCAGTGGAGAATAACTGAACACTGCTCACTTCTTACCTAGCAAATCAGAAAAGTAATAAAGCTGTGTTTCTGAAAAAAACTCAAGGATACTTATAGGAGTACAAATGTATCCAACATTCAGCAAGGTAAGTTCACAATGTTGTTCAGTTGCTGTCATGTCCAGCTCTTTCTGACCCCATGAACTGTGGCACGCCAGGATTCCCAATGCTTCACTATCTTCCAGAGTTCACTCAAACTCATGTCCGTTGAGTCGGTGATGCCATCCAACCATCTCATCCTCTGTTGTTCCCTTCTTCTCCTGCCCTCACTCTTTCCCAGCATCAGGGTCTTTTCCTGTGAGCTCTTCACATCAGGTGGCCACAATGTTAGGCATCCAATAAGAAATTTGCCCACAGCTTATGGGGGCTTATGGGGGCCTTCTTAATTTTCTTCCTTCCTTTGTTTTTTTCCTCTCTTTTCTTAATTTTGGATAATTTCTATTTATTTCAAGTTCACTGAGTATTTTATAAGAGATTTGCAATTGTATTATATGGAATTTCTGAGATTTTCTATTTGTTCATTCATTATGTGAATATTGAACTTACATTGTTGAACATAGTTAAAATAACTGCTTTGCAATACTTAAGTGCTCTGCCCCAGCATCTGGGCAATTTTGTTATTTGTCTACATTGACTTTGTTTTCTCCTAAGTGTTGGTAATACTTTTGTGTTTCCTATTTCTACAGTTTTGGGTACTGTCCAGGTTATTGTGTCACTGTGAATAATATTTTTCAGAGATAGTAGTTTGTTTTAATTATCTTAATAATATCATAGGTTTGTTTTGCTTAATTCAAACTGCAAAGACTATCTCCTCTCTGTGCACAGTATCTGGAATACCTTTTCAGTTTATTAATCTTCAGCTGTGTTAGTTGGAGTCTGCCTTGAGCATGCGTAGTTCAGGGAGCATCCAGACCTTTGAGCAGAATTTTGAATCCCCCTTCAGTGTCTTTCTCCATTCTGAAACATCCTATTTCCTTCTAGCTGCTCTGGTAGCAGCTGATCCTATCTTCTGCTTCTTAAAACCAAGAAGATGGTAGTTTTCTACGTAAATAATAGCTGTTTTCTAGAACTGACTGGGACATACCTTCGGGCAAAAGGCTATAAAAATGGAAAAATCATTCAATGTCTTTCCTTCTGAGTATCTAATTTCTACCTGCTTTTAATTGCTCTTAAATGTCTAAATATAGTTTCATTGTGGTTGTTAGTGCTTCATTTTATTATTCTGTTCAGAGTTCATGTGCTGTAAGTAGGAGGGCCTGCCTGTCTGATATGAGTTCTATGAGCACTGGAAATAGAAACCCAATTAATTTTTGTATTTTGACATTTTTAAGTCATGCTTAATGTATAGGTTTCTTAGGAATGTCTAAGTAAACAATTATTATTGAAAACAACAATTATTATTATTGAAAATTATTAATTTTCAATTTTCCTTTTTTAGTCTTTTAACAATTATTATTATTGAAAATTATTAATTTTCAATTTTCCTTTTTTAGTCTTTTAATTCTTTTTCTAAACTAGGTTTTATTAGAACATAAATACCCATTCATTTATGTAGTACCTCTGTTTTGTACTATTAAAGGCCAAATTAAGTAGTGTGACAGAGACTGTATGTTCTGCAAATGTTTACTATTTGGCCTTTTATAAAAATTTTTCCAACCTCTATTTTAGTACAATGTGGAATACATTCTGTATTAGTGGGTAACTATATCTAGATATCAGGGGTAAAGTTTTTTTTTTTTTTTAAATCCCTTCTTATATGACTTTCCCTTGGTTTTTGTACATAATCTTTAGACATACCCCTCTATTTCTTGTTTCCTAGGAGACAATATCAAAGAATGTGTGTTGAATTTCCTTCAACGCCACTTTAAGAATCTGTTGAGACTGTAATATGGTACTGTTCCTTGTATTTGTTAATGTAATGTCATAGGACATATCCCATAGGAAGCAGATTCTGAGATATAGATTTGGCATGCAGAGTATTTGTAAGGAAATGTTCTTATGATTCAAACCTGTAGACAAGTAAAGAAAGCAGGAATTTGGCAGTGGGAGAATTTGAACTGCAACACAGTGAAAACAAAGGTTTTAGACATCCCATAGGAATATGTGGAGCTGCAATAACCTTACAGAATTTTCCCCAATTGAGGCAAAAGTGACATAGGATACAAGATGCTTCTAAAAGGGGAGTTAGAGAAGGTGAATCTCTTCTTCCGAGCACAGTGCCCATAGAGGAAGACAGCTATGATCTGTCAGCCGTTATCGCTCCCAGCAGTTGGTAAGGGAGTGCTTTAGCTTGGTGGGTGGATGCAATTAGAAGACCCGCTACACACACACTCCTATACTGACTGACTGGTTACAAGTACCTACCAGCTTCTCAGAATGATATTAAGACTCCAAATGAATATGATATATTATTCTTTTTATACATAACTGGCATTATATTTTCTGATAAGTAAGATTGTTGCACCTAGATTAATTAAAGTAATTAGTGTGTAGTTTTCCTTTTTAGCTTTGTTCAAGTTTTCAAATCAAACATTTATTTCCTTATAAAAAGAGTTGGAAAATGTGTTTTTTATTTTTGCTCCCCAAAATGGTTTATGTAAGATTGGTCTTATTTATCCCTTAAGGCTTGAGAGGAATATGCTTATGAAACTATCTGGGTCTGGAGTTTTCATAATATGTTTTTTTTTTTCTCTTTTGATCACTTTTTATTTTTTTAAATATAAATTTATTTATTTTATATGGAGGTTAATTACTTTACAATATTGTACTAGTTTTGCCATACATCAACATGTATCCGCCACGGGTGTACACGTGTTCCCCATCCTGAACCCCCCTCCCGACTCCCTCCCCGTACCATCCCTCTAGATCGTCTCAGTGCACCAGCCCCAAGCATCCAGTAGAAGTATTTTTTTAAGTTCAATAAAAAATAACCTAGTTTAAGTTAAAATAACAAATTATTTAATTTACATATGTGTGAGCATAAGCATAATAATTCCTGGAAACCCAAGACATCATTGTCCACTGAAGTAGGGACTTATGTGGATCAGTTGATCAAGGAATTTCAGTTCAGATCAAATTCATATTGGATCCAATTGACTTCCAAACTCATTCTGTGATTACTTCCCCAGTTCCAGAATGCACACTGGGGTAGACTTATAATCAACTGGCAGAATCCCCACTCTCTTTTAATCACCTGTGGTTTAAAGACTTATTATGATAGGAAAGGCCAATTAGAAACGAATACAGCTTCCTTTGCCTACAAAACCAAAAGAAGTAAATCAGGAGCCACGCCATATTCCTGAAGGGAGTGCAAGGATTAGAACCACCATGAAGAAACTAAAGGGTTTGGGAGTGGTGAATGTCAACATACTCTCCCAATTCAGTGATCTATTTGGCCTGTGTAGCAAGCAGGTAGATGTTGGAGAAGGGTAGTGGGTTATTGTAAACTTAGTAAGGTGGTGCTTCTAAATTGCTGCTGCAATTCGAGATGTGTTTTTATTGCTTTAACAAATTAGCACACCCTCTTCTGGTACCTTGCACGCAGCTAGTTATTTGGCTAGTCTTTTTATTATTTATTTTTTTCCTCTCTAGACCTTTAACTAAAGACCATCAGAGGCGATTTGTTTTTAGCTAACAAGGCCAGTAATACACCTACATTAACCTGAATCGGGCTTCGCAGGTGATGCTAGTGGTAAAGAATATGCCTGACAATGGAGGAGACTTAAGAGAAGCAGGCTCCGATCCCTGGGTTGGGGAGATCCCCTGGAGGAGGGCACTGCAATCCACTCCAGTATACTTACCGGGAGAATCTCAGGGACAGAAGAGCCTGGTGGGCTACTGTTCACAGGGTCACAAAGAGTTGGACACAACTGAAGCAAATAGATGGGGAAACAGTGGAAACAGTGGCTGATTTTATTCTTCTGGGCTCCAAAATCACTGCGGATGGTGATTGCAGCCTTGAAATTAAAAGACACTTATTCTTTGGAAGGAAAGTTGTGACAAACTTAGACAGCTTATTGAAAAGAAGAGGCATTACTTTGTCAACAGAGGTCCATCTAATCAAGGCTACGGTTTTTCCAGTGGACATGTATGGATGTGAGAGTTGGACTATAAAGAAAGCTGAGCTCCGAAGAATTGATGCTTTTGAACTGTGGTGCTGGGGAAGACTCTTGAGAGTCCCTTGGACTGCAAGGAGATCCAACCAGGCCTTCCTAAAGGAGATCAGTCCTGGTTGTTCATTGGAAGGACTGATGTTGAAGCTGAAACTCCAATATTTTGGCCACCTGATGCTAAGAGCTGACTCATTTGAAAAGACCCTGATGCTGGGAAAGATTGAATGCAGGGGGAGAAGGGGACAACAGAGGATGAGATGGTTGGATGGCACCACCGACTCAGTGGGCATGGGTTTGGGTGAACCCCGGGAGTTGGTGATGGACAGGGAGGCCTGGCGTGCTGCGGTTCATGGGGTCACAAAGAGTAGGACACGACTGAGCGACTGACTGAACTGAACTGAAGCAACTTAGCACAAAAATTGAATTAGGAGTATATCAACTCTTCAGCCCTTTTATCAAAATTTAGTCCACAGGAATCTTGATTGAATTTCTCTTCCATAAGACACCATGGTAATATCAACTGATGATATTTTGCAGGTTCGGCTTGGAAACAAGAAGTAGCAACTACTATAGGCTTGCCAGAGTTAGGAAATAAAACTCGAAGGCTCTGGGACCCTCCACCTCAGTGACATTTTTAAGGGTTCAGTGGCACATGAGGATGTTGATATATACCTTTTATTTTTATTTATTTATTTTTTTATGGATAGGAAATTCTTTTTTTTTTTTAATTTTATTTTTACTTCATTTTACTTTACAGTACTGTATTGGTTTTGCCATACATTGACATGAATCCACCACGGGTGTATACGAGCTCCCAATCCTGAATCCCCCTCCCACCTCCCACCCCATATCCTCTCTCTGGATCATCCTCGAGCACCAGCCCCAAGCATCCTGTATCCTGTATCGAACATAGGCTGGTGCTTCGTTATTACATGATAGTATACATGTTTCAATAAAGTGTAATTTGAGTTACTGCAACTGTCTCTCCTTAGTACCAAAAAAGAGACATAACACTTTTGGATTTTGATGGCAACTTATTCCTCATTTTGTGTGCTACTCAGCTCCATTTACCCATTGACGCCCAACTTTGAGTTAGGCTTAGAACAACAGAAGTTTCAACAGTAGGTCAAAACTAGTGAATAAGACTATCTGCCATGCAGGGCAAAAATACAGCAGATTCAGTGGCACTTTATGTCAATGGCAGATAATACTGTTTGCATCCTTCGCCGTTTCCTATAGCTGAATCACAGGCTTCTCTGGTAGTTCAGCTGGTAAAGAATCTGCCTGCAATGCAGAAGACCCCAGTTTGAGTCCTAGGTCAGGAAGATACTCTGGAGAAGGAATAGGCTACCCACTCCAACATTCTTGGGCTTCCCTAGTAGCTCAGACAGTAAAGAATCCACCTGCAATGTGGGAGACCTGAGTTCAATCCCTAGGTTGGGAAGATCCCCTGGAGCAGGGCATAGCAACCCACTCCAGTATTCTTGCCTGAAGAATCCACACGTACAGAGGAGACTGGAAGGCTGAGTTATTACTCTCTTTTTGAGAAATAATTCTTTACCTAGTACTTGCCCTTGGTAGGTACTGAATGCTTAACCATAGGCCACCAAATTATCACGAGATGTGAGCTGCCCTTCATGAACAGGCTATGGTTTGATATACCAATACATAGCATTGGCATGCACAGAACTCTATTACCAATTGGCAGTGGTATTTATGATATTAGGTTGAGCAGGTCCTATAGGCACAAGTAAGTTATATGAGGAAGTGGCCAAAGTTCCCACGGTCCCCACCATGGTTGTGGCATTCTTTCATGACACAGTGGTGGAATGGTGTAGGCATAGAGTAGCCTTGTTGTTCAGTCAAGAAATGAAAATAAACCTGGTATGGTTTTGCCAAATACATATCATGGCATGTGAGATATAATAGAGAAAAAGAGAAACAGACACACACAGATGGAGAGGCAAAGAGCCAGAGATGGAGAGAGAAAGAGAGAAATAAAGAGAGATATTAGAGGCAAAGTTATGATTAAGATAAAGGTTGGCAGAAATATGGTTGAGAAAGGTGTTTCTGTTTGAAAGAAGAATGTAAATGAAGTGAGAGTCTGAGCATATTAAGTTCATTAATGACTATGAATATAATAGTGGTGGAGAGAGTGATTCATTTGTCAAAACCATGAATGAAAGAGGGATAGTATCAGAAGATGTGATGATACTACAAGAATAAGCTGTCACTGGTAAAGGCTGATTGTCCTTGTTTCAATGTAGTTGGATTTTTGAAGGAGGAAAATAAAGATAGGTTTTGTAAAAGGCTTTAAAGATCAAGACCAAGGATGATATAAAAAATACTCAAGCCTTTGAGAGGACTACAGCAATATGAGGAAACTTTTAATAATCCCTCTGTGATTTGGAAATTTTAAATAAACATTTTCAGTGATCAGCATGTGCATTATGAATGAACTATCTGTATCTCTCCAAAATCAATTATCTCCATATGGACTTATATTAGATATCAAGCGTTTCCATTTGATTTTTCAGTGTTGCTCTCTTATCAAGTTCAAATATCCTTTCTCCACATCTCTTAATATACCACTCAAATTTTTAATTTTCCATAGCACAATACCTTGCAAATCTCACTACATGATAAAATTAACCTCTTTCTACACCTTAAAAATGGAGAAGGCATTGGCAACCCACTCCAGTACTCTTGCCTGGAAACTCCCATGGATGGAGGAGCCTGGTAGGCTGCAGTCCATGATGGGGTCGCTAAGAGTTGGACACGACTGAGTGACTTCACTTTCACTTTTCACTTTCATGCGTTGAAGAAGGAAATGGCAACCCACTCCAGTGTCCTTGCCTGGAGAATCCCAGGGACTGGGGAGCCTGGTGGGCTGCCGTCTCTGGGGTTGCACAAAGTCAGACACGACTGAAGCGACTTAGCAGCAGCAGCACACTTTAAAAATGAGAAAGTTCTCTATACTCCAAGTGCTTCTAGTTTGACTACTGTTTTTACTCAACTATAATTTTCATGTTAAAATGTAACTTTGTTTTCTGGTTTTGTAACTGTTTTTAAATTTATCCTGATATTATTTAATGTATTTTCAGTTGCCATGAAAACTTCTGTCATATTTATGTTATTAAGGAGCTTAAATTCTTGCCAAAATTATATTGTCAATCATTGTTAATATTACTTTTTCAGAGCAGGTCATGTTACTAATGCTGTAAAAGAATGTAATCTTTCTGAATCTAAATTAAATAAAATAGAGAAAATAAAATGCGAAGCAAATGGAAGATAGGAAAATTATATTATTAATTTTTATATTTTCTTCTTTTGTTTAATGTTTGCTGAATACTTATTATTTGTAAGGGATTAAGGACTTCCCCAGTGGCTTAGTTAGTAAAGAATCTGCTTGCAATGCAGGAGACCCAGGTTCTATCCCTAAGTCAGGAAGATCCCCTGGAGAATGGCATGACAACCCACTCCAGTATTCTTGCTTGGAGAATCCCATGGGAAGAGGAGCCTGGTGGGCTATAGTCCATGGGGTCACAAAGAGTTGAACACTTCAGACTAGACAGACTAACACTCCAAAGTAGACAATGGAGTAATAAATACATGCCACTTCCCCTTACCTATATTGGTATTAATATTAATATTGGTATTAATCCAAGTTTTTAGTTGCAAGCAATAGAAACTACTATGGTTGGTTTAAGCAGAAAATAATTTATTAAAAATGTATGAAGTGACAAATTTTATGAGGTTACAGAGCTTGACACACTTCATGACATACATCTACTATGAGACCATCCATAGGCACTGCTGTTTGATTGTCCATGGCTCTAGTCCTATGCACTGATTGTACTGGATATTTTAGCAATCTATGCTACTGTCAGAGGTGACTCAAATGGGTTCCTGTCATTTGTGTGCCTGGCTCACTCTTTTACACACAATGAGAGCATCTGATTGGCAAAGACAGTATCCTAGCTCTCAGAGAGTTTGGGAATGTGAGCAGTTGTTTTTCAGTCACTCGGTCATGTCTGAATCTGTAACTCAATGGACTGCAGCACATCAGGCTTTTCTGTCCTTCACCGTCTCAGACTCATGTCCATTGAGTTGGTGATGCCATCCAACCATCTCATCCTCTGTTGTCCCTATCGGCTCTTGCCTTCAATCTTTCCTGGCATCAGGGTCTTTTCCAATGAGTCAGCTCTTGACATCAGGTCGCCAAAGTCTTGGAGTTTCAACTTCAGCATCAGTCCTTCCAATGAATATTCAGGACTGATTTCCTTTAGGATGGACTGGTTGGATCTCCTTGCAGACCAAGGGACTCTCAAGAGTCTTCTCCAATGACACAGCTCAAAAGCATTAATTCTTCAGTGCTCAGATTTCTTTATGGTCCATCTCTCCCATCCATTCATGACTACTGGAAACACCATAGCTTTGACTACATTGGACATTTGTGAGCAAAGTAATGTCTCTGCTTTTTAATTTGCTGTCTAGGTTTATCATTGTTTTTCTTCCAGGGAGCCAGTGTCTTTTAACTTCATGGCTGCAGTCACCATCTGCAGTGATTTTGGAAGCCAAGAAAATAAAATCTCTCAGTGTTTCCATTGTTTCCCCATGTATTTGCCATGAAGGGATGGAACTGGATGTCATGATCTTAGTTCTTCGAATGTTGAGTTTTAACCAGCTTTTTCACTCTCCTCTTTCACCTTTCTCAAGAGGCTCTTTAGTTCCTCTTCTCTTTCAGCCATAACGATTGTGTTATCTACATATCTGAGGTTATTGATGTTTCTCCATGTGGTCTTGATTCCAGCTTGTGCTTCTTCCAGCCCGGCATTTCTCATGATATACTCTGCACAGCAGTTAAATAAATAGGGTGACAATAGACAGTCTTGACATACTCTTTTCCCAATTTTGAACCAGTCTTTTTTTCCATGTTCAGTTCTAACTGTTGCTGCTTGACCTGCATACAGGTTTCATAGGACACAGGTAAGGTGGTCTGGTATTCTCATCTCTTGAAAATTTTCCACAGTTAGTTGTGATCCACACAGTCAAAGGCATTAGCGTAGTCAATAAAAGCAGAAGCAGATGTTTTTTCTGGAATTCTCTTGTTTTTCTAAGATCCAGTGAATGTTGGTGATTTGATTTCTGGTTCCTTTGCCTTTTCTAAATCCATTTTGAACATCTGGAAGTTCTTGGTTCATGTACAGATGAAGCCTAACTTGGAGAATTTTGAGCATTACTTTGCTAGCATGTGAAATGTGTGCAATTATGTGGCAATTTGAACATTCTTTGGCATTTTCCTTTTTTGGAATTAGAATGAAAACTGAAATTTTCCAGTCCTTCGGCCACTGCTGAGTTTTAAAAAATTTGCTGACATATTGAATGCAGTATATTCACAGCAGTATCTTTTAGGATTTGAAGTAGCTCACTTGTAGTTCCATTACATCCACTACCTTTGTTCACAGAGATGCTTCCTAAGGTCCGCTTAACTTCACACTCCATGATGTCTGGCTCTAGGTGAGTGATCACACCATTGTGGTTGTTTGGGTCATTAAGATCTTTTTTGTGTATTTCTTCTGTGTGTTCTTGCCACCTCTTAATATCTTCTGCTTCTGTTAGGTCCATAGCATTTCTGTCCTTTATCGTGCCCATCTTTGCATGAAATGTTCCCTTGATATCTCTAATTTTCTTAAAGAGATCTTTAATCTTTTGCATTCTATTGTTTTCCTCTATTTCTCTGCACTGATCACTGAGGAAGGCTTTCTTATCTCTCCTTGCTATTGTTTGGAACTCTGCATTCACATGGGTATACCTTTCCTTTTCTCCTTTGCCTTTTGCTTCTCTTCTTTTCTCAGCTATTTGTAAGGTCTCCTCAGATAACCATTTTGCCTTATTGCACTTCTTTTTCTTAGGGATGCTTTTGATCACTGCCTCCTGTACAGTGTGAAGAACCTCTGTCCATAGTCCTTCAGACACTATGTCTATCAGATCTAATCCCTTGAATCCATCTGTCACTCCTACTGTACAAGTGTAAGGAATTATATTTAGGTCATACCTGAATGGCCTAGAGGTTTTCACTACTTTATTCAGATCAAGTCTGAATTTGGCAATAAGGAGTTCATAACTTGAGCCACAGTCAGCTCCTGGTCTTATTTTTGCTCACTGTATAGAGCTTCTCCTTCTTTGGCTACAAAAAAATATAATCAGTCTGATTTTGGTGTTGACCTTACTATGGTGATGTCCATGTGTAGCAGAGGAAATTAAAATCTTCTTTAGTGGATGAAGCCTTTTTCTCCAATTAAATGTGTACATTTTATAAGAAAAGCTACTGCTAGTGGTCAAACAAATGCCAGATATATATGACAGTTTATTCTTTCTTTTGAGTAAGTTTTCTTCACTTTATATTCTGATGACCTTCACCTATTTTTTCAAACATTTTATCTTTTTTCAAAGTAAATTATTTTAATGGAGAATATTTAATGCTTGGTTTTTAACAATAAAATACAGAATTTCACATCATTTTTACTGCATCCATTCACTACTTCTGTGTTGCTTATTTAATATTTTATTTTAAAGTAATATGCATTTAAAATAGATTAAGCCCACTATGAATTGCTACCATAAAAAATGGACATATTGTGCTATAAATTCAACTCTGAAAACAAAATATTATCACATGTATTTCAACTAGCATTGCCCATGACATGTACTTATCAGGTGGCTGTCTCTTGTTTTTCACATTCTTTAAGAGATTATTTATTGCTTATCCCCGTTTCATTTTCATTCCCTCCCCAAGTGCACTGTTTTAGTGCAAGGTGTATCCTCAGAGCTTATATTAATCCCTGACAGTGAAAGGCAAAGGAGAAAGGGAAAGATATACCCAACTGAAAGCAGAGTTCCCGAATATAGCAAGGAGAGATAAGAAAGATAATAAAAGGGAGGAATTTTTCAATGTGTAATTTTATGTTTTGGTGCTGTATACTATTGTTTTCCTGCTTCCCTGATGGCTCAGACCGTGAAGTTTCTCTCTGCAATGCAGGAGACCAGAGTTTGATCCCTGGGTCAGGAAAATTCCCTAGAGAAGAGAATAGCTACCCACTCCAGTATTCTTGCCTGGAGAATTCCATGGACAGAGAAGCCTGGTGGGCTACTCTCCATGACGTTGCAACGAGTCATACACGACTGAATAACTAATACTTTCACACTTTTGCTATTTTTTTCTACACATATTTCAAGAAAATTATGTTCAAATTATGGGATATATTGACCTGAAGCATTTGATATATTAATATTATATTACTTAGTATATTGTGATAAGTGAAATATGAATTTTTACAGAATTCTTGACATTTAGATTACTTCTATATTTCTTTGACATCATAAGAATATAAAATCTGTTCATCTATCCCTTAATTTCTGAAGTAGTTATGAAACACCTAATTAATTATAGATTATATATGCATGACAATATTGTATCCACATGAATATTTTACAACTTTAACTTATAATTCCTTTATTACTTTCTAACAGAAGAATAGAAATTAGCGGGTATTAAAATCATTACTACTTATCATTACTAAATTAGAAAAAGTGAATTTGTTAGGATATTAGGATTAATTAGTACACTGAGTGTAAATTGTGTCTATAAAAGTCATTCTTTTTGTTCAGATTTAGAATATATATTTATGAGTTTCAACTAAGCTGAAACTTTTAAGTTTAGGGAACACTAAGGGTGGTATTTGTTTTATGATTTTATAGCAATTTGACCATATATGTGTATAAAGTTTCATGATCATTTTTTCAGGATACCTGAAGAAGTAAAGAGGCTGCATTTTATGAATTTGTTCTGTCTAAATTGTTCTGCCAATCTCCTTAAATCCTTGTGTATCAAGACAATATAATAACTCCCACACAAAGAGTTGCTTGGATTACTTGTTTGCAATGTGACAGGTCCATATTAAATAATGGAAGGAAACGCTTGTCAGCAGATGCCAGAGAGCATTGTTTCTTCATAATAAATGTCATAATTTCCTAGAAGACTTATAATAGAGAACTGTGGTGTTGGAGAAGACTC
>SJYT01003200.1:96767-118678 GCA_006410635.1 Cephalophus harveyi
GAGTGAACTCCGGGAGTTGGTGATGGACAGGGAGGCCTGGCGTGCTGTGATTCATGGGGTTGCAAAGAGTCGGACATGACTGAGCGACTGAACTAAACTGAACTGAACTGAAAGCACCTTTACATATTAGTGTGTTATAGTCCTTTAGTGAGATTGCCACCTGATTAGGTGACCTTTTCTACCTTCAGCAAATCTTTCAAGTGAATTAAATTTTATCCTCAGATGTTTTTTCTATTACCCTCTTATCCATTCAAATGAAACTAAAAGAATTGTTAAAGGTGGCAGAATATTTCACTGGAAGTTGAGATGACTTGAAATTTGGGCTCCAACACTTACTTATGGAATTATTTAGTCTCCTTGAGATTAGTGTCCTAATCTAAGACTCAAAGATAAAATTTGAAAATGAAATTATTTCATGTCTCATGCTATCAGTTTTCCTCATGTATAAACTAGAGACAACAAAATTAGTTTTTTATTGAAATATTGTTGATTTATGGGGCTTTCCTTGTGGCTCAGATGGTAAAGAATCTGCCTGCAATGCAGGAGATCCACATTCAGTCCCTGGGTTGAGAGGATCCTGGGTTGGAAGGAAATGGCAACCCACTCTAGTGTTCTTGCCTGGAGAATTCCATGGACAGAGGGGTCTGGCAGGTTACAGTCCATGGGGTCACAAAGAGCTGGATATGTCTGGGCAACTTTCACTTTCATAGTTGATTTATAGCAAGTAAAATCTTAAAAAAAAAAAAAATATGACAAGACAGAAAACTTACAGGTACAGAGAACAGACTGGTGGTTACCAGTGGGGAGATGGATTGAGAAGGAGGGAGATATGGTAGAAGATTAAGAAGTGCAAACTACAGGTATACATCCACCTCATTAGAACTGACTCATATGTGCTCCTTTTTATGGCTGAGTAATAGTCCATTTCTGTCCTTTATCAAGCCCATTTTTGCATGAAATGTTCCCTTGGTATCTAATTTTCTTGAAGAGATCTCTAGTTTTTCCCATTCTGATGTTTTCCACTATTTCTTTACATTGGTAGCTGAGGAAGGCTTTCTTATCTCTCCTCACTATTCTCTGGAACTCTGTATTCAAATGGGAATATCTTTCCTTTTCTCCTTTGTTTTTCGCTTCTCTTCTTTTCACAGCTATTTGTAAGGCCTCCTCAGACAGCCATTTTGCTTTTTTGCATTTCTTTTCCATGGGGCTGTATATTGTCACCCTGCTTATTTAACTTATATGCAGAGTACATCATGAGAAATGCTGGGCTGGAAGAAGCACAACCTGGAATCAAGATTGCTGGGAGAAATATCAATAACCTCAGATATGCAGATGACACCACCTTTATGGCAGAAAGTGAAGAGGAATTAAAAAGCCTCTTGAGGAAAGTGAAAGAGGAGAGTGAAAATGTTGGCTTAAAGCTCAACATTCAGAAAACTAAGATCATGGCAGCTGGTCTCATCACTTCATGGGAAATAGATGTGGAACCAGTGGAAAAAGTGTCAGACTTTATTTTTTGGGCTCTAAAATCACTGCAGATGATGATTGCAGCCATGAAATTAAAAGACGCTTACCCCTTGGAAGGAAAGTTATGACCAACCTAGATAGCATATTAAAAAGCAGAGATATTACTTTGCCAACAAAGGTCCATCTAGCCAAGGCTATGGTTTTTCCAGTGGTCATGTATGGATGTGAGAGTTGTGTATGGATGTGTGAAGAAAGCTGAGTGCCAAAGAATTGATGCTTTTGAACTGTGGTGTTGGAGAAGACTCATGAGAGTCCCTTGGACTGCAAGGAAATCCAATGAGTACATTCTGAAGGAGATCAGTCCTGTGTGTTCTTTGGAAAGACTGATGCTAAAGCTGAAACTCCAATACTTTGGCCACTTCGTGCGAAGAGTTGACTCACTGGAAAAAACTCTGATGCTGGGAGGGATTGGGGGCAGGAGGAGAAGGGGACAACAGAGGATGAGATGGCTGGATGGCATCACTGACTCGATGGACATTAATCTGAGTGAACTCTGGGAGTTGGTGATGGACAGGGACGCCTGGCATGCTGTGATTCATGGGGTCTCAAAGAGTTGGACACGACTGAGCGACTGAACTGAACTGAACTGAATAATCCTTTGCCTGATTCATGTTGAGGTTTTACAGAAAACAGCAAAATTTTGTGAAACAATTATACTTCAATAAAAAAATAAATAAATTTTGAGAAAAGAAAAAAAAGAAGTATAAACTATTAAGTATAAAATAGAGTACTGAAGTGGGTAACTGTTCCCTTCTTCAGGAGTTCTTCCTGACCTATTGATCGAACCTGGGTTCATCCTGCATTGCAGGCAGATTTTTACCATCTGAACCACGGGGAAGGCCACCCAGGGAATATGACCAAAGTTTTATAATTTTAAAGGGAGTATCACCTATGGCTATAACAAAAATTATTGATAGGTTTGTCCTGTGAATTAGTGAGATACAGATTGAAAAGCATCTCATGTGTGCCTGGCATATTATAACTGACAAATCAATATGGGCTTCCTGTTTGTTTGTTTTTTTTCCTTATGGCATAAGGAGAGACTGTTCTAGGTTAATTAACCAACTACATATCCAGTAGGAAATCTATAAGTGGTATGGTTATTTACAATCCTAAATGTGCATCAAAATTACTTAGAACACTTTCAGAATATTCAGATGTCTAAATGTCATGTCTAATACTCAGCAAAGTTCTTGAGAAAATAGTAGCAACCCAACAAATAACAATGAAATAACTCACATATTATTCATACATAGACTTTACAATCAAATTTTTTGTTATTTACTATGTGCTGAGCACTATATTTAAACTATCTCTTGTATCTTCCCCAAATTAAGAGGAATGTGCCATAATTATCCCCACTTTTCATGTAAGGAAACAGCATGTCCAAGAGGTTGAATGTTCTCTCTACATTCACACAGTTAGTAAGTAGTTGAGGCAAGCTGGACTCCAGAGCCTGTGAGCCTGAGTTGCTATATTCTCAGAAATATAAAGAATTTGTCAGGAATATGTGCCCAAAGGAACAAAATTGTCTAACTGGACATTAGGTTCATATTTTCCTTTGGTGGAAACCGCGTTGGCTAACTTCACTGTTATCTCCTTATTCATTCCCAGGGCATATACAAGTACAGAAACTGCTGGAGCTTTGTCATGTCAGAGCATGAAATGCTTCCTTCTCTTCCTTTTGTCTTGTTTTACTCATACTGTATTCCAGGGCTCCTGTCTTTTATTTGCATATCTGATTTTTTCTTTCCTCTTCACATAATTAGCCCCTTCAGACCATCAATGACTTTGGACAACTTGATTGAATTACTGATTTGATATAGACCCAATTTTCTGTCTTTAAGTTTCTCATTACCTCCATTCTTTACAGCTCAAAGACATTAGGTCAGTAATTATTCGCAAAAGTTATTACATAAATTTTCTAAATCCAGTGAATTATTTTGTCTCATTCCTCTTGATTTTTCTGTAACACTGCTTGATCTCATTTTATTTAAGCACTATCCTACATAGATTTCTTGAATACTTCTCCTTGCATCTTAGATCAGTATCTGTGCTTTTCAGATATCTGAGAGCTATGCTTACTGAACAAATCCGAGATGGCCTTACTTCACGTGCAGTTTCAGCATTATTCATCTTTACTCTTTCTAATGTTTTACACTTCGGCTGCCTATGCAGATGCTCAATTTATACACCTTCAAGTCCTCCTCATCTCTCACATTATAAACCCACCTGTTACTCTGGTTCCATTTATCGCAGTTTAAACACCACTCTTTCTGACCCTCAAACTTCACTGCTTGTGACTAGCTTTTGACACAAGTTATCTACTGCATATTTATTTGAAAAATGAATGAGTAAATGGATAAATCATGTATTATCAAGAGAATACTATTGCCTTGAATTTGGATTTTTTTTTTTTAAGTTATTGTTGGAGAGGATGGAAAGTTAAGTAGGAACAGTAAAGTTTCTCCTTAAATTCTCAGTACTGCAAGCATAAAAGAAGGGTGGATGAAACTCATCCTGTATTACTATAGACAAACATAATTTTAAGGAGCATGATACTGTTTATTACTAAAAGCATTGTTTCCATTGCAGTTGCAAAGAAAAAAAAAAAAAACAAATTCCATGTGTAAAATCAAACCAATGTATTTTTCTTCTTGAAGGAATTGAGAAAAGAAGTTCCTAACCTACACTAACTTTAAACTGAAAATAGAAAAAAAAAAAAACAAAAAAAAAAAACAAAGGTTTATTTACCCTCAGTTTATCATTTTCTCCCTCACTTAATAGGGGATAGCATGGAGACTGGTTAAAATCAGTCACTAGATGTTTTTGCCAAAATATTTACTGTTTCTGCATGTACATCTGCTGAGCTTCCCGTGTGGCTATTTACTAATGCTTTCTGCCAGCTTCCCCTTAATATTTATTGAAGCAAATAGTTCTCAGGGCCTGTGTTCCTCTTGGTAATATAATAGGTCATTAAGGATGAATTTTTCCTTATTAAATGTATAATTTAGTTCAATTCTACACAAATACATACCAGTAGTGATTTTTTTTCCTTCTGTTTTAATATCTTCTCTCTTGGTTTCTCTCTCCCTCTCCTTGCCTCTGTCTCTCTCCCTCCCCTTGCCTCTGTCTCTCTCCATCCTCTTCTTTTTATTTAAAAATCCATATATCTTTTGATAGAACAGAGTTTATTAAATACTTGATACTTGCTTGAAAATCCCTAACACAGATCTATTAATTTTTTAACATTCATTCTTCTAACACATGCTTTTGAATTCTTGATCATATAGAAAATTTTGTCACTTAATATTACCTTTCTTCTTTCATCAAATGATAAAAATCAGTATTTTAGTCTATTTTGAGCCCCCAGGCAAGTTTTCATTTGAGAGACTAAAGATATAGATATCTCCGAACAACAGGAGTAGAAGATCTGATATATATATATATATATATTTATATGTATGTATATATATATATATTTCACATTATTAGAAAACCTTGTAAAAATCTTCCTATCTAACTTAGTTTGTTAGACTTCTTGTGTGAATATGAGAAAATGCATAGGCAACTTCAGAAGGATATTTCACACTTTCATATTTTAGGCACTCTTATTTCATTTAATATTATTTGCAGAATATTTACTCTGAGCAAGTCACTGTTTTTATGGCTGGGACCCCATGTGGAACAAGAGATGACACAATTCTTACCTACATGGAGCAGATTGTCTAATGGGAAAAGATGGGTACTGTTTAGAGAATCATATGAGTAATCTGGAATTATAATTAAAATAAATTCAGTGAAGGAGAGGCACACAGTTTTATGAGAGCTTAATCATTCATGCAGCATTCGATAATTGTGTGTCTTCTGTGAGTCAGGGACATTTATGCCCTGTAGTGAAGAAATGAAACCCACATTACCCTCCCTTCTCAGATGGATCAGAAAAGGCCCTACTGGGAAGGAATAAGTGAACTGATATTTGAAAGCAGTGTTGGATATGAAACGGGTGGAGTTAGAAGGGGCAGTAAAACAAACCTCGGTAATATTGTTTGAAAAGGCACAGTGGTTAAAAAAAAAATACAAAGTGCTTGCAATGTAAAGGATAGAGGAGTCAAAATTTCATATGGAGAAATAGATAAAAGGTAGATGTACACGATCTTACAAAGTAGGTTAGGGAAGTTTGTGTTTATCCTGAAAGCAATGAGAAGCCAAGTCATTTTGAAAGTTGTTTTCCTTCTTCACTTATTACTGTTTTGCAGTGTAGCAGACAGAAGAATAATAAAAGTGACAGTAGAAAAATCCTTCTACATAATACAATACTTGGTCATGTGAGAGAGGAAAGTGGTTTGGACAAGGATGCTGGTACTGGAGTTGAGTGAACTAAAGAGATTTGTAACATATTTAGAAGATAATGACAGGATTTGGGGGTACTGAATGCAGAGATGAGAGAGACAGTGTCAAGAGGATTCTTAACTTTCAGACTTGTATTGCTACAAAAATGAGACTGAGATTTACTAAGAGCTGGAACAGCAGAAAAGAAGTTAATTTGGTGGGTGAGGACAAGGAATTATAATTTTGTTTTTTGAACAAGTTAAGTTTTAGAGGGCTTTTGCATATTTAATTTGAGTTGTTATATAGATAGTTGGTTGTCCAGGCTTGCAATTTTTAGCAGCCATGTAAGCTAAAGATATGGCTTCCCATGTAGCTTAGTAGGTAAAGAATCTGCCTGCAATGCAGAAGACCTGGTTCGATCCCTGGGTTGGGAAGATTCCGTGGAGTAGGAAATGGCAACTCACTCCAGAATTCTTACCTGGAGAATCCCATGGACAGAGAAGCCTGGTGGGTTATAGTCCATGGGGTTGCAGAGTTGGACATGACTTACCGACTAAGCCATAAACCACCAAGCTAAAGATGTAGTGACCCAACCATGCACAAGTGGCAACTGAAACCTTGGGAGTAAATGGAAGTGATTATCTAATAAGAGAAGAAGATAGCTGATGAAGCCTAATTGCAAAAATTTCCCACATACAGTTGGATAAAAGAAAAGAGGGCAAGGCAGATAGAGAAGCAACAGTCAAAGGTAGAGGAACAAAACAATAGTGTGAAACGTGAGAAAAAAACATGAAAACTATGATAACCAAAAGAATAGTGTTAGAAGGAAATGAGACTAGTTAACAATGATGAATGCTACTGAATGATCAATACAAAAAGAGGGTTGAGAAATGCCAATGGATTTGGAACGGAAATCTATAACTGATCTAACCAATTTTCCTTATTTCCTAAATAATGAAAAGAAATTTTCAAGCAAGGGAAAGAGAGTGAACATGTCACAGACAGAAGAAATGCTATGTAATAAAATAAGGGATGAAAAAAATCTCATGAGCGGGTTATGTACAAGTTTAAGTGAGTGGAACTCAGAATTTTGGTCAGTTCAGTTACTTAGCTGTGTCCGACTCTTGGCAACCCCATGGACTGCAGCATGCCAGGGTTTCCTGTCCATCACCAACTTGCAGAGCTTGTTCAAACTCATGTTCTGGTGATGCCAGAATTTTGATAGTTGACTGCATAAAATGAAGGGCTGAGACAAACAAGTGACAGACTTTAAGAACATTGGGATACATGCCAAATACTTTCTTGTATATAAACCAGTGTATGTATGTATACATATACACTGACTTATTTTTGTTATCATTATCTAATACCTTGTTCTAAACAGAAATCAAGTGATATATTACATGATAGATAGATATTATTAAAGTAAAATTAGAAGTTTGAAAAAACCAGAACAATAGTAAAAGCAAAAAATAAGTGCAGAATGATATAATGGGACAGTGATAGTCAAACAACAAAAATAAAAATGCTTTCTAGAATGCCACACTTACTTGCCAGATGGTGACTGAAATGTTTGTTCAAGTATTTTGGCAATTAGTGCAAAAATAGACACTCATCTATTTATATGATTGAGTAGCATTTGTAAGCTGTAAACAAACTAAGATTTTTATTTTCGTTGTGATATAATCAACCTTAAATGAGTAGCGGTGTTACCTGGTAGTTTTTTTTCTCTTTCACTCCTCGAATCCCATGAAATAAATTCTGTCATACCTACCTACAACATATATTCAGTTCAGTTCAGTAGCTCAGTCGTGTCCAACTCTTTGCAACTCATGAATTGCAGCATGCCAGGCCTCCCTGTCCATCACCAACTCCTGGAGTTCACTCAAACTCATGTCCATTGAATCGGATAAGCCATCCAGCCATCTCATCCTCAGTCATCCCCTTCTCCTCCTGCCCCCAATCACTCCCAGCATCAGAGTCTTTTCCAATGAGTCAACTCTTCGCATGAGGTGGGCAAAGTATTGGAGTTTCAGCTTTAGCATCATTCCTTCCAAAGAACACCCAGGACTGATCTCTTTTAGAATGGACTGGTTGGATCTCCTTGCAGTCCAAGGAACTCTCAAGAGTCTTCTCCAACACCACAGTTCAAAAGCATCAATTCTTCTGAGCTCAGCTTTCTTTATAGTCCAACTCTCACATCCATACATGACCACTGGAAAAACTATAGCTTTGACTAGACGGACCTTTTTTAGCAAAGTAATGTCTCTGCTTTTGAATATGCTACCTAGGTTGGTCATAGCTTTTCTTCCAATGAACAAGTGTCTTTTAATTTCATGGCTGCAATCACCCATCTACTGTGATATTGGAGCCCCCCCAAAATGAAGTCTGACACTGTTTCCACTGTTTCCCCATCTATCTGCCATGAAGTTATGGGACCAGATGCCATGATTTTAGTTTTCTGAATGTTGAGTTGTAAGCCAGTTTTTTTACTCTCCTCTTTCACTTTCATCAAGAGGCTTTTTAGTTCCTCTTCCCTTTCTGCCATAAGGGTGGTATCACCTGCATATCTGAGGTTATTGATATTTCTCCCAGCAATCTTGATTCCAGCTTGTGTTTCTTCCAGCTCAGCATTTCTCATGATGTACTCCTCATATAAGTTAAATAAGCAGGATGACAATATACAGCCTTGACATACTCCTTTTCCTATTTGGAACCAGTCTGTTGTTCCATGTCCAGTTCTAACTGTTGCTTTGGGACCTGCATACAGGTTTCTCAAGAGGCAGGTCAGGTGGTCTGGTATTCCCATCTCTTTTAGAATTTTCCACAGTTTATTGTGATCCACACAGTCAAAGGCTTTGGCATAGTCAATAAAGCAGAAGTAGATGTTTTTCTGGAACTCTCTTTCTTTTTCATGATCCAGCAGATGTTGGCAATTTGATCTCTGGTTCCTCTGCCTTGATAAAACCAGCTTGAACATCTGGAAGTTCACGGTTTACATATTGCTGAAGCCTGGCTTGGAGAATTTTGAGCATTACTTGACTAGCATGTGAGATGAGTGCAATTGTGCAGTAGTTGAGCATTCTTTGGCATTGCCTTTCTTTGTGATTGGAATGAAAACTGACCTTTTCCAGTCCTGTGGCCACTGCAGAGTTTTCCAAATTTGCTGGCATATTGAGTGCAGCACTTTCACAGCATCATCTTTCAATTTTGGACTCTTTTGTTGACCATGATGGCCACTCCATTTCTTCTAAGGGATTCCTGCCCACAGTAGTAGATATAATGGTTATCTGAGTTAAATTCACCAATTCCAGTCCTTTTTAGTTTGCTGATTCCTAGAAGGTCCTCTTTCACTCTTGCCATCTTCTGTTTGACCACTTCCAATTTGCCTTGATTCATGGAGCTAACATTCCAGGTTCCTTTGCAATACTGCTGCTTATAGGATCAAACCTTGCTTCTATCACCAGTCACATCCACAACTGTGCATTGTTTTTGCTTTGGCTCCATCCCTTCATTCTTTCTGGAGTTATTTCTCCACTGATCTCCAGTAGCATATTGGGCACCTACTGACCTGGCGAGTTCCTTTTTCAGTATCCTATCATTTTGCCTTTTCATACTGTTCATGGGGTTCTCATATATTAATACCATAAAAACATTGGGTCTTCTCCATTTCCTCTGCCACTGTTTCAGTATATAGTACAAACTCTAGAGCAGCTGTGGCAGATAGAGTTCTNTTTTCAGTATCCTATCATTTTGCCTTTTCATACTGTTCATGGGGTTCTCATATATTAATACCATAAAAACATTGGGTCTTCTCCATTTCCTCTGCCACTGTTTCAGTATATAGTACAAACTCTAGAGCAGCTGTGGCAGATAGAGTTCTAAGATGATTCCCCTATATTTCTAACACTGGCATATAAGACCTAGATGGTGATATAGATGATAATCGTATAATTGAGATAAGAGCATAAGATAATTTGTAGCTTATAACATCCTTCCCTTGAGTGTGAACAGAACACATAAATATACTGGATCATCTGTACTATGATTCAGTTTAGTTCAGTTGCTCAGTCGTATCCAAATCTTTGCGACCCCATGAATTGCAGCACGCCAGGCCTCCCTGTCCATCACTAACTCCTGGAGTTCACTCAAACTCATGTCCTTTGAATCGGATAAGCCATCCAGCCATCTCGTCCTCGGTTGTCCCCTTCTCCTCCTGCCCCCAATCCCTCCCAGCATCAGAGTCTTTTCCAATGAGTCAACTCTTCTCATCAGGTGGCCAAAGTATTGGAGTTTCAGCTTTAGCATCAGTCCTTCCAAAGAACACCCAGGACTGATCTCCTTTAGAATGCACTGGTTGGATCTCCTTGCAGTCCAAGGGACTCTCAAGAGTCTTCTCCAACATCACAGTTCAAAAGCATCAATTCTTCGGTGCTCAGCCTTCTTCACAGTCCAACTCTTACATCCGTACATGACCACTAGAAAAACCATAGCCTTGACTAGACGGACCTTTGTTGGCAAAGTAATGTCTCTGCTTTTCAATATGCTATCTAGGTTGGTCATAACTTTCCTTCCAAGGAGTAAGCGTCTTTTAATTTCATGGCTGCAGTCACCATCTGCAGTGATTTTGGAGCCCTAAAAAATAAAGTCTGCCACTGTTTCCATTGTTTCCCTATCTATTTCCCATGAAGTGATGGGACCAGATGCTATGACCTTATTTTTCTGAATGTTGATTAGGTTCCATTATGTAGCCTTGTTAAAAGAATTTTAAATATATAATTAAAGACACTGATCAGTTGATTATAATTGTAATCGAAAGGAATATTTCCCTGGGCAGTCTGCTCTAATCCTTTTTGCAAATGATTCCTTTAAAAGAGAAACTAGAGGTAAGAAATAAGAAGCAGTAAAGAAGCTCTCCTATTGGCCTTGAAGAAGCAGACTGCCATGCTGTAAAGAGATTGAAGGGTAACTGCTAGGGGCTGAAGCCCTCAGGCTTACAACGATAAGGAACTGATTTATACCAGCAACCAATGAGCTTGGAAGGGATTCAAGTCCCAAGAAGCATCACAGGACTGGCCACCACCCTGACTGCTTTTTTATGACCATGGACAGAAGACACACTTAAGCTTTACCAGTATCCATTGGAGAAGGAACTGGCAACCCACTCCAGTGTTCTTGCCTGGAGAATCCCAGGGACAGGGGAGCCTGGTGGGCTGCCATCTATGGGGTTGCACAAAGTCAGGCATGACTGAAGTGACTTAGCAGCAGCAGCAGCAACCTATGTATACTGTGATACGGTAAATCTATATTATTCTAGGCTTTCAAATCCATACCTTTTTTTTTTTTTTCAATCTCAGAATTTGTACTTGGAAGTTAAGGCAACTATCACAAATATGTAAAATGCTGGAGCACTTTTGGAACTGGACAATAGGTAGAAACAGAAAAATCTTGGAGTGTGATATGAAGGGTCTAAATCACTTTAGAGAAGGCCTATGTCACCTTCATCAGACCACTAGTCATAATCTGGATCTTAAGGTTGCTTCCAGTACAGGCTCAGAAGGCAGTGAGAAATAGGTTCTGCTACTGAAAACCAGAAGGGGGACACTTATTATATGGTGGCAGAAAGCTTAGAGAAATTGTGTCATGCAGTTATGTAGAAAACAAAATTTGTAATAAATCTGAATATTTAGCTAAGGAGATTATCAGGTAAAATGTTAAGTACTGTCCAGATGAAAAAGATGCTAAACATCAGAGATGTATGCAAAGATTGTAGTATAGAGAGAAAAAAAAGAGTGTAGTATACAGAAAAGTAAGCTTCCCTGGTGGCTCAGTGGTAAAGAATCTCCCTGCAGTGCAGGAGACTTGTGTTCAATCTCTGGGTCAGGAAGACCCCCGGAGAAGGAAATGGCAACCCACTTCAATATTCTTGCCGGGGAAATCCCATGGACAGAGAGGAGCCTGTCAGGCCAAAGTCCACAGCGGTCACAAAAAAGTCAGGCTTGACTTAGCAACTAAACAACAACATAAGGAAAAGCCTCCAAACTTTTGTTAAAATCTCAGATTGATCAAAAGATCAGACTAGTCATTCACAGAGGAACTTTTCAAGAGATTAAGGATGTGAGGATGTGACTCATACCTTCTTACCCAAACCAGAGGGGCTCTAGAAGCTTAAGGCCATTGCCCCCCAGCATTTCAGTATAAGTCTAAAATGCAATCAGGATTGTCTCAAAAAATATCTAGGAATGTGACTTTAAAGCAACAAAACCTAGTGGATCCAAAAAGGGTTTTGAGAAATTTTATTTCTGTAGAAACACTGCCGGCTTACACTGAAATAATTGAGGTAGTACAAGATGAAGGTGTTTTTGTACCCACAATAACTCTCCTGGCACAAAACAGGCTGTGGAAACTACACACCTACAATCATGGTCTTCCTTTCATGAAAAAGAGAGGGTGACTCAGGTCAGATTGAAGAGCCCAGCTGAGAGCCCAGAGGATTATACCCAAACACTGAAACCTGATGGAGGGAAATACGACCCTTATCCACCAGATTTCAGGACGATTATGGCTACTTCTTAATGTTTATTTACTCCTCTTTTGAAGTGAACTGTCTATAACTGCTGCCCTAAGTCTTGCTGTTGGGAGTATTAAGGGCATGTAAATAGAAGTTTTAGTTTCATAGATGCATAGCTACAGAGGAAGTCCTGCCCTGAGATCTGGACCGACAGGTTGTACTTAGGAATCTCATCCACACTTGATTTACAGAATGAGATTTGGGACACTCAGCTAGCTGATGCCATAGAAGGTGAAGTCACTCAGTCATGTCCGACTCTTTGTGACCCCATGGACTGTAGCCTGCCAGGCTCCTCCATCCGTGGGATTTTCCAGGCAAGAATACTGGAGTGGGTTGCCATTTCCTTCTCCAGGGGACCTTCCCAACCCAGGGATTGAACCCTGGTCTTCCACACTGCAGGCAGTTTCTTTACCATCTGAGCCACCAGGGAAGCCCTGCTGCTGCTGTTGTCACTTCAGTCCTGTCCGACCCTCAGCGACCCCATGGACTGCAGCCTTCCAGCCTCCTCAGTCCATGGGATTTTCCAGGCAAGAGTACTGGAGTGGGTGCCATTGCCTTCTCCACAGGGAAGGCCTAGCTGATGCTATAATGTTAATCAATACTGGGGATCTTGGGAAGGGTGAACATACTCCATCTGCAGGAGAAAAGTGAGTTGTAAGGGTAGGTTTTAGTTGGCAGAATTCTCAGATGGCCCCAATTTTATCTCCCTAGTGTATGTGCCTTGTATAACCCCCTCCACTAAGGTATGGGAAGAATACAAATGCGATAAGAAAAAATTTTCATCATTACGTTTTGTCCTGTGAAAAAGGCAAAGGGATTTTGAAAAGTCAATAAAGGTCCTTGTCAGTTGACTGAGTCATCAAAAGGTGGTTATTTGGGGTTGTTGTTGTGCAGTCACTAAATCATGTCCAACTCATGGACTGCAGTGCACCAAGCTTCTCTGTCCTTTACTATCTTCTGAAGTTTGTTCAAACTCATGTCTATTGAGTCGGTGATACTATCCAACCATCTCATCCTCCATCACCCCCTTCTCCTCCTGCCCTCAAAATTTCCCAGCATTGGGATGTTTTCCAATGTGTTCGTTTTTTGCATCAGGTGGTCAAAGTATTGGAACTTCAGTTTCAACATCAGTCCTTCCAATGAATATACAAGGAATATTATTTTGGGGTAGGTCTGACCTAATTGGCTGGACCCTTAAAAGATGGCTCCAGAAGAGACTCTCCTGCTATCTATGAAAAAGGAGACTGCTGTGACTTCTACACCTTAATGGGAATTAATTCTGCTGCTGCTGCTGCTAAGTCGCTTCAGTTGTGTCCGACTCTATGTGACTCCATGGACGGCAGCCCACCATGCTTCCCTGTCTCTGGGATTCTCCAGGCAAAAACACTGGAGTGGGTTGCATTTCCTTCTCCAATGCAGGAAAGTGAAAAGTGAAAGTGAAGTCACTCAGTCATGTCCAACTCTTCGAGACCCCATGGACTGTAGCCTACCAGGCTCCTCCATTCATGGGATTTTCCAGGCAAGAGTAGTGAAGTGGGTTGCCATTGCCTTCTCCCATTAATTCTACTAACAAACATGAAATTGGAAGAACACCACAAGCCTCAGATGAAACTCACCTTTAATTCTGCCTTGTGAGACTGACAAAGAGAGATAATGGTTTAGTCATCTAAATTTGTGGTAATCTGTTCTATGGCAAAAAGTACAAATACATAGTGAATTATAAGAACTTATTTCTGGTTTTGCCATGGCAGTGTCTATTTTTGTTCACTCTATTTTTATAAAGAAACATATTTATACCATGAAAATAAAATGAATATTATGGCACTCCCTGCCTAAAAGTTTTCAATGGTTTTACATTGAACTACAAATAAATGTTATCCATGAGGAAAACAAAGCAAATAATAAAAACAGCAACAATAAAACTACAAAGGTCTAGCTTTCTGGTTTTTGCTTATCTGCCCAAATTTAGATTCAACTACTATTCTCTTCTTCCTTCAGTGCTTCAAACACTAGTATGTGTATGCCAAGTTGCTTCAGTCATGCCTAACTCTTTGCAACCCCATGGACTTCACCTTGCCAGGCTCCTCTCTCCACGGGATTCTCCAGATAAGAGTATTGGAGTGGGTTGCCATGTCCTCCTCCAGGGAATTTTCCCACCCAGGTTATTCCCTTTGTCAGAAATCCTTTTCTTAATTCTCTGTTAAGATTTTTTTTTAGCCTTCTAATCCCTTTTCTCTTCTAAGTGTTACCTTTTGGAGAGTTTTCCCTATCTCCCCTGTGTATATGCCCCAGCAGTAAAAGTCAGACACTTCTCTACCCTGTTCATTCCCTTTGAACCACAATATGATGAGTTGTTGCTATTGTTTCTCTATTCATGTATCATCTGTCCCTATACTATCTTGTAACTATGCACCCTGTCCTTTTTATTGGCAACTATATAATAAAGATGCACTTTAACGCAATGAAATCAATTTTCAAAACAAATATGGTACTGAAACCAGAAAGAAATGCTGCCTGTGGACCTTAATATTATGAAGAGTTCATTGCAGAGGAATATGTCTTCAAAAATATCCTTAGAGTGACGATAATGTCACATTTTCTTGTAATGTCATTTAACATAAGCTTATGTTATTATGGCAAATTTCAGTTCTGTAAAACTGATTCCTCCACACCCTGAGGTGATAATTAATATGATTCTATGTAAGTGTCAAGCTTGCTTATGCTTAATCAAAGAGCGATTCCTAGTGAATCTCATTGAACTGACAGAGTATATAGCCTTCATAAAATCTTTAGTATTTCTCTTATATGAGATTTACATAAGCATTGAGTGCCAGAGAAAAATAAAGTTCTTTTATATTGTTAGCTAAAGGTAGAATAACTGATTTGTAAATTAGTAATGTTTATTTTTAAATTTAAATTTAAATGAACTCATAAGAACTATAAGTTAAATGAACTATAAGAAAGTGGCAAGAGGTAATTGTAATTAGTCAAAATTAACTCTAAAGCATTTTGTATTTGTATTTTGGATACTTAAATTTTAATGGGCATGCCTCATCCTGATTTTATCAACTTATATATGTCAAGGAATATTATGTGCACTTGACCAGATTCACTTTTAACATTACAATTTTAAAATCTATAATTCAAATAGATTTTTACTAATGGTTAACCTTTGGTCAGGCTTCCTTTTCAGATCTGGCTTTATTGCCATTATTTTTATTTTACAATATGGTAAGAAAGAAAATTTTATGAAGACAATTTTTCATATGACTGTACTAACATCATTAATATTTTCAATTTACCTATTTTTATAAGTAAGATTATTAAGTCATTTGGCTATTTTTAATGAGTAGTTTAAACTAGAAAACACCATTTAAACTTTGATATATTAAAATATACCAAAAAAGTTTACAGTTAGAGTGCCACTGCCGTGTACTGTCCATGAAACAACCATCTGAAATAGGCTGTGTGCATCTCATTTGATTACTGTTTTGTGTATCAGTAAATATTTTATTGTCATTCTCTTTTAGATAAAATATCAGTATAAATCAACAGTCTAATGCTTTCTATTTTATACAACTGAATGAAATAGAGCATGAGAGTTTGCAGGGGTGTATCAGCTGTAGGACTACTGCCGTTAAGTGAGGGGGCCTATAATAGTGTCTAGATAGCAATCTTTAGTGTGTGAATTTTAAACTCAAAATTCAAGATATCTCTCCCAGCTTATTAACTAGGGCCCTATTCTCTGCATTATAAGCATACATTCTGGGTGGTTATGATGAAATACCTCTCTCAACCACAATTTGAGAAGTGTTGCTACAGTACTGTTGAAATAAGAAAAAATTAAGTGAGGGGGCCTATAATAGTGTCTAGATAGCAATCTTTAGTGTGTGAATTTTAAACTCAAAATTCAAGATATCTCTCCCAGCTTATTAACTAGGGCCCTATTCTCTGCATTATAAGCATACATTCTGGGTGGTTATGATGAAATACCTCTCTCAACCACAATTTGAGAAGTGTTGCTACAGTACTGTTGAAATAAGAAAAACTCTTAGTAAGAAGAATATTGCTAATTTTTAGGCAAAGAACAGTTTGAAGGAGAGCATTATGAAAGTTTGAAAGATCAATTAAGAGGTTATAATAATGGAGTAGAACATGAGCAGGGATGAATCCTTGGTCTAAGGAAGTTACTTTTGTGCAGTAAGGAGTAGATCTGCAATATTTAAAAGGTAAAGAAGCATGAACATAGGACTGATTAATTTTGAATGTCCAGGAAAAAATGGCCAAGAATGTCTCCCAGGTTTCAAGGTTGAATTGAAGCACACTTCACTGTCAAAACTGGAGATGAGGAAACATGCATATTTTAGGGGGAAAAAAGATTACCAAACAATATGCAAAAAATAAAAAATACATTCTTAAATTGCTCTAGTATTCAATTGGATGGGATGGAAGAAGAGAGTGGGAACTGGTGTGAGAAATAACTGTTAGGGTTCTATGCTAAAGCCACTGAATTTTACATTTTAAAACAGGTAAAGTTATAGCTGGATGTCCACTAAGCAGACTAACTGTGTTGTTGAAATTTACACATTTAGTAATGGGATATCATTAATGTGGTGGGGTTGAAAACTGTATTACCTTTGCTTGAGGGAAAGGGAAGGTATGTAATGGAGAAGTGAACTTGGTGCATATAACTTCACTCTTTCAAAAATATTGAACAGAAGAAAAGATAGGAAGTGAGATTTTGCTAATGGGAATGGTGCAGTTAATAAAATATTGGAGAGCATAGAATATGTGTACAGATTGAAAGGAGAGCAGTAGAGAGAAGAGGTTAGAAATATAAACTTATGACAGCTAAAACTTAATTCACTTAGGACTCCAAATTAGACCCTTTTCCTAGAGCTCTGAACTTATGGCTTCTTCAGATGCTGAGATGTGACTGTAAGGAAAAAATAGTCTTGCAGATAAGGCTGGGCTGTTTGATGGACACTTAGGTCGCTTCCATATCTTTGCTATTGTAAATAATGCTGCTATGAATGTTGTGGTGCAACTACCATTTTGAATTAGTGTTTTGTTCAAATAAATATGTAGGAGTGGAACAGATGGAGCAGAAGCTAATCCTATTGTTCTCTGATCCCCTGTTATTATTGACAGGGTAGCATGAGATTATATAACCTTCTGGAATTTATCTTTTATTGCCCATTGTTCAGCCCATTGCTTTTACTGCTCTGTTTCAAACAGATATTTAAATAATATCTGTTCAGTTCAGTCGCTCAGTTGTGCCTGCTACCCCATGGACTGTAGCACGCGAGGCTTCCCTGTCCATCACCAACTCCTGAAGCTTGTTCAAATTCATATTCATCAAGTGGTGATGCCATCTAACCATCTCATCCTCTGTCAACCCCTTCTCCTCCTGCCTTCAGTCTTTCCCAGCATCAGGGTCTTTTCAAATGTCAGTTCTTTGCATCAGGTGGCCAAAGTATTGGAGTTTCAGCTTCAGCATCAGTCCTTCCAATGAATATTCAGGACCAATTTCCTTTCGGATGGATTGGTTGGATCTCCTTGCAGTCCAAGGGACTCTCAAGAGTCTTCTCCAACACCACAGTTTACTCAGTTCTTCAGAGCTCAGCTTTCTTTATAGTCCAACTCTCACATCCATACATGACTACTGGAAAAACCATCACTTTGACTAGACAGACCTTTGTGGGCAAAGTAATGTCTGCTTTTTAATATGCTGTCTAGGTTGGTTATAGCTTTTCTTCCAAGGAGCAAATGTCTTTTAATTTCATAGCTGCAGTCATCATCTGAAGTGATTTTGGAGGCCGCCCCCCCCAAAAAAAATAAAGTCTCTCACTGTTTCCATTGTTTCCCCATCTATTTGCCATGAAGTGATGATACCAGATGCAATGATGCTCATTTTCTGAATGTTGAGTTTTAAGCCAAATTTTTCACTCTTTTCTTTCTCTTTCATCAAGAGGCTCTTTAGTTCTTCACTTTCTGCCATTAGGTTGGTTTCATTTTTGTATCTGAGGTTATTGATATTTCTTCCAGCAATCTTGATTCCAGCTTGTGTTTCATCCAGCCCAGCATTTCCCATGATGTACTCTGCATATAAATTAAATAAGTAGGATGACAATATACAACCTTGATGTACTCCTTTCCCCAACAGAACCAGTCTATTGTTCCATGTCCAGTTCTAACTTGCTTCTTGACCTGCATACAGAACACCTGTAATAATATGTAAAATAATATTAAATAAGTATTTTCTTTTATCTTTTCCTACATTTTCCTTCTTTTTTTCCATATTTTTTCTTTCTGAATGAAAAATTGTGTGATAGCGATGTCTAACGCAATTGAACTAAGTTTAAGCCTCTGAAATAGCAAAGGTGACAGATGATAATGAAATGTTTTTATCTTTTAAATGTTAAGAGAAAACACATTTTTAATCTTGCAATCTTTTTATAATCTAGATAAATATTTATATTTCTTAATGATGCAATATTTGAAAGATCAACCCCTTCTCCTCCTGCCTTCAGTCTTTCCCAGCATCAGGGTCTTTTCAAATATCAGTTCTTTGCATCAGGTGGCCAAAGTATTGGAGTTTCAGCTTCAGCATCAGTCCTTCCAATGAATATTCAGGACCAATTTCCTTTCGGATGGATTGGTTGGATCTCCTTGCAGTCCAAGGGACTCTCAAGAGTCTTCTCCAACACCACAGTTTACTCAGTTCTTCAGAGCTCAGCTTTCTTTATAGTCCAACTCTCACATCCATACATGACTACTGGAAAAACCATCACTTTGACTAGACAGACCTTTGTGGGCAAAGTAATGTCTGCTTTTTAATATGCTATCTAGGTTGGTTATAGCTTTTCTTCCAAGGAGCAAACGTCTTTTAATTTCATAGCTGCAGTCATCATCTGCAGTGATTTTGGAGGCCCCCCCCCAAAAAAATAAAGTCTCTCACTGTTTCCATTGTTTCCCCATCTATTTGCCATGAAGTGGTGATACCAGATGCCATGATGTTCATTTTCTGAATGTTGAGTTTTAAGCCAAATTTTTCACTCTTTTCTTTCTCTTTCATCAAGAGGCTCTTTAGTTCTTCACTTTCTGCCATTAGGTTGGTTTCATTTTTGTATCTGAGGTTATTGATATTTCTTCCAGCAATCTTGATTCCAGCTTGTGTTTCATTCAGCCCAGCATTTCCCATGATGTACTCTGCATATAAATTAAATAAGTAGGATGACAATATACAACCTTGATGTACTCCTTTCCCCAACAGAACCAGTCTATTGTTCCATGTCCAGTTCTAACTTGCTTCTTGACCTGCATACAGAACACCTGTAATAATATGTAAAATAATATTAAATAAGTATTTTCTTTTATCCTTTCCTACATTTTCCTTCTTTTTTTCCATATTTTTTCTTTCTGAATGAAAAATTGTGTGATAGCGATGTCTAATGCAATTGAACTAAGTTCAAGCCTCTGAAATAGCAAAGGTGACGATGATAATGAAATGTTTTTATCTTTTAAATGTTAAGGGAAAACACATTTTTAATCTTGCAATCTTTTTATAATCTAGATAAATATTTATATTTCTTAATGATGCAATATTTGAAAGAAAAAGAACATTTTCATGGGTTAGGTAGCTAGAGTCAGGAGCCATAGATTTTTTTAAATAAAAATCTAAAATGTTATGGTATTATAGCAGTATTTAAGATATTTTTTTCAAAGATCAGGCTATAGGTAGTTGTAGAAGCATCAGCCACAGACAGGATTATCGACATAACTTCAAGCTTGACATTTGATCAACTATTAGGCATTGCTATGGTGAGGAAGAGCTGTCAGATGACATGCATTAAACATAAATAAACTGATTTTCATGGTGCCACAGTGAAATATGTCAGGCATAAAGGTGGAGAGGTAATTGTGCACTGACGTGGTATGAGAGTCTTGCCCCACCAAGAGGTTATAGACTACTGATGAGATCTTATCAGGTCACAGATAATGTGGGCTGAACCTCACAGGAGACTAATATATTAGAGCAAGTTAAACCATTTTCAGCCATGGGATGTGCAACTCTCTGGTGATGATTTGTAACCCATGAGTAGACTGAAGCAACTTAGCAGCAGCAGTTGCAGCAGTAGACAGTGGAAATTATTGTCTTCAGTCAGGGTTAAAATAAGCCTTCTTCAGATCTGTATTTCTTGGCTCAAGGAATAAAAATGACAGTGATTCACTGTTATGTTAGAAATTTTCATTCATTTCTCTGAGAAATAATATTTTGCAAATGTATCAAATGACATGTGAGCAAGTACACTATATTGATATTTCAACACCTGTTCTAGAAGAAAAGAAATAACAGCAATTTAATGAGAATTTCATCAACAANGATTTTCATTCATTTCTCTGAGAAATAATATTTTGCAAATGTATCAAATGACATGTGAGCAAGTACACTATATTGATATTTCAACACCTGTTCTAGGAGAAAAGAAATAACAGCAATTTAATGAGAATTTCATCAACAAAATAAAACAGTATAGATGGTGTGCATATGAGACATCAGTTGACATGTAGTCATTAAACTACTGACATAACATGATTCTTAGTCCATAAAGCTCTACATTCAGCTATCTTTCTCTAAAGATAGTAGTATTAATTCAGGGATGCATTCTAGAGTCTTGAAATAAGTCATCAATGTAATTTGAGAAGTGAAAAAAATCTAAGTAATCAGTTGACATGTAGTCATTAAACTACTGACATAACATGATTCTTAGTCCATAAAGCTCTACATTCAGCTATCTTTCTCTAAAGATAGTAGTATTAATTCAGGGATGCATTCTAGAGTCTTGAAATAAGTCATCAATGTAATTTGAGAAGTGAAAAAAATCTAAGTAGATTGTTCTATTAAACTGTAAGTAGGTAAAGGGATGATAAATTTAATCTTATCATGATAAGCATATTTGAGTTTCACCTTAAATTGCAGAAAGTACCTTATCTAATTTCTAGTACATACATAAAATGAAAAAGTCTCCTGACAATTATTTAGTGCCATGAGGCTTTCTGTGTATATGAACTCGAATTCAGCTGTTCACAAATCACTAGTTAAACAAATAATCTAGTCCCTAAATCAAAACCACTTACAGATTTAAGAATTGTGGATGATATAATGACTGTCATATTTTGAAATGGTATTTTGACAAACAGGGATCACAATTACTAATATTTCAAATGAGAGTGAACTTGCATTACTGAAAGTTCAGCTTCTACTGAGCAGAATAAGGAGCTATAAATTCCAGAGAGTAATAAAAGGCTGTTGTAAAGGATCATCAAAAGAGGTCAACCTTTAGATAAGAAAACTGCAAAAACAATCCAATACGATATAGGTTTTCCAAAATGTTTCTTTAGAAATGTACACTCACACATGCACACACACATAACACATTATTTTCAAAATCAGATGATGGTGTACATGATGCAAAGG